>OZ024833.1:70645512-71009340 GCA_964016985.1 Anodontia alba | reverse complement strand
TCAGATTACAACTGAACCTCCTTTGTTTCATCGCAGTTTTTGTGATTTCCTGTGTTTTGCTGTGATGTTTCACTGACGAGGTAGAACCTTAGACTGGCTCCAAATATTTTTCTCATACTCCTATTTCATAATCCACTAAACCCGCCCCCCCCCCCTCCCCCACCCCCCACCCCCACCCCCCACCCCCACCAGCCTTTATAATCATATTATTTTGGTTTTATTTTAGTGGATTATAAGAAAAAAATATTTAGTCACTGGAGACTGAAGCCAGTCTAGGTAGAACCTATGCGAACCAAATACACATTTGTAGATTTGAGCTGCATTCGAATTAAGGGCCAGGTTTTGATCGATTAAAGTAGTTTAACCCCTTTCAGCCCCGCGTTTCTGAAGTGGACTCTTACATCCTTGCATCTGACAGAGCCATTGTTCCAAACAGGGGTCCAAACAGGGGTCTCAGTCAAAAATCAAAACAGAATGGCAAACAGTGTAGATCCTGATGAGACGGCTCATAATGAGCCGTCTCATCAGGATCAAAACTGTTTGCAAACAGAAAAATGTTTTCGTCTGCAGGGCTGAAATGGTTAAAAACCCCAGTAGTTGTTTCTGTTGACCTTTCAATGCGGTTAGACTGGTTCCAGTTGTTTCCAGCATTACTTTATTTATTTATTTTTATTTTATTTTTTTTTTATATATATATATATTTATTTTTATCTATTTTTTGTCGATCTTTATCACTTCCTGTAGCTGTATTTGTCTCTTTAATCCCATTTCAGTTTTACTACTCTATCTTTTCTTCTATGGGACATAACTGATTAAATCATTGTACGCTGTACTAGATTGTATACCTTTAAAAAAGAGAAAATGATAGAAAATATAGAGTCTGGAGACAGACTACAAGGCGGTTCCTCTACTCATCATGAAAACATGCCTATATAATTTTGACCCCCTTAAACCCCACTTTTATATAGTAAAACAGGGGTTTACAGGGGTATACGTTATTTTTTTTATTTCTGCTCAAAAACATAGAATGTGGGTACTCGTTAGAACCGCCTCGGCGGTACTCGTTAGAACCGCCTCGCCGAGGCGGTTCTAACGAGTACCCACATTCTATGTTTTGAGCAGAAATGTGGAAAATATCAGAGTTTTTTTATCTGAAAAAAAAAAATCAGTTTTTTTAGGTGAAATTTTCTATATATTTGAATAGGCGTGTTTTCGTAATGTGCTTTTCGTCTGTGTTCGTATATGAGCTAACGCATGGCAAAACCAACAAAATGGAATGTGCGCCCAGCGAAGATTCAGATCAGCCTGGGCATCCGCCCAGTCTAATCAGAGTCTTTGTTATGCGCTCAATGGGTAGATAAGGACCCAAGCTTTCTTCATGCGGACAGCGAAGACTCTGATCAGACTGCGTGGATGCCCAGGTTGATCTGAGTCTTTGCTGGGCGCACATGCCATTTTGTTGGTTATGTCATGCGCTGGTTCATATCAGTGATTGCAATTGTGTCGTTGTCTTGTCATTGTTCGTTCCTCATCTCTTCTTCCTTCAGTTCCCCGGGTAACAAATGGAGCTAGCATATGAGAAAAGGGTATTTATCACAGAGGCGACCAGCAAAGGTTCCGGCGAGCCTGCGCATAAGCGCAGTCTCGCCAGAGCCTTTGATTTTCGCAGACATGTAGTGTAGGCCTTGAGGCAGCTTCAAGCAAAACATGCATTTCTGTAGCCACTGCACATGCGCAACAGAAGAACCACAAACTGGAAAACTATATGGTCCCTTTTTCGTGCGCCGATTCATTTCTATTTTTAAACGTTTTCAGAGTTGTATGAAGCTTTTGCATTGTTTATAAACAGAAGTCTGACTGTTTTTCCATAGACTTCTATTGTAGCAATTGGCTTATGAGGAAGTGATACAAATTCAAGGAAAGTAACTCTATGAAAATCGTTTTGTCTCCTATCTGATAAGAAATCTATTTTGATCCCAATGAGAGCAAATTCCTTCCGGTTGGTGTAGATCCCTACAGGAAGTCTAAAAGAGGAAATGTCGGAACATCCACCAAGGTATCCAGTCCCCTTAAGGGGAATGGATACAGTTCCAGGATGGGGTAGCTGTCTAAACTGTTTGGTTGGCCCTTCTGAAAAGAGGTGTACACTAAAAGGTTTATTTATCTTATGACATGTGCGCCCGACGAAGAGTCAGATCAGCCTGCGCATCTAGCAATATACAGTCGAATCTCGTTATCTCGAATTCCAAGGGACTCACTGAAACACTTCGAGATATCCGTACCTCGACATATCAGAGTTGAGAGAGTGAGGAAAACAATAAATTGAACAACCACATATGAATATGTAATTTGACTCCTGAAGTTAGAAATATATATATATAAAATAATGTGGAAAAGAGGAGAAATTATAGCAATTTCTCCTCTTTTCCACATTATTTTGTTACCTGTTGTCAAAGTTTCATGTTAAAACAGGGACCGGATTTTCACTTCGAGAGAAGCGGTAATTCGAAATAAGCGAGTTCGAGATAACGAGGTTCGACTGTAGTTTCTCACACTGCGGTTCATTTATTGTTTGTTACTATTTTTAGAATATTTAACTCTTTCCTTATAAACTTTAGCATTGTTTTCCTGATCAACAAAATACAAGGAACCGGACCTTGAGAAAAGCGCCATTATATCTTATGCGAACACTGAATTCAGGCCCCGAGGTTATAAAACTTTTTTCACTTTCAATAGTTGACATTTTCATATTCATTAGCAGAGAAATTTTCATAATCAGCTATGTTTAGCAAGAAAGAATTTGGAATTGTTAGTAATTTTAGGTTTATTGGCAGGACAAATTTCATACTCAGCTGAGCTGAGCACGAAAAAACTTCTATAACCTCGGGGCCAGGTCTTTGTTATCGGTTGAGGTATTCTACAGTGTGCACTGATTCTATAAGTGGACAACCTTATTATGGACTGAGGAATTCTACATTATACATTGTTTTTAAAAGTGGGCTGCTTTGTCATCGATTGAGGTATTATACAGTACAAAGTGGTTCTATAAGCGGACAACTTTGTTGTCGGCTGAGGTGTTCTACAGTTTACACTGATTCTATTAACGGACAACTTTGTTATCGGTTGAGGTATTCTACAGTATACATTGACTTTAAACGCGGACAAGAAGACTGAAACAGAGCCTTTTTTTTCCGTTTATAGAATCAGTGTATACCATAGAATACCTTAATGGATAACAAAGATCTGATTTCAGTGTTCTCTGATACGATGTTGATGTGAAGGCTTGTTTGTTGTTGTCCGCATATAGATAATGATATTTAGATATATTGCGAAAAAAGAAAATAGACAACAAAAGCAACTGTACATGTACTATTATTTATGCTTTGTTTGCCTAGAGAAAAAAAAGTAACCTTAGCTCGGATTACCCGATTCAATACGTCTTTATGTTTGTGTAAATCTTGGCAAACTAGATCCATTCTTTACAATTCCAACTCTTTTAGCTATATATGGTCCATGATATACTGGATTTTTCTTCATTTGTTCTCTTTTAAGTCCAGTCAAACCTTGTCCGAGATTTGATTTTGCTTTATGTAAATTATTATCATTTGTCTGACGATGATTATTTATGACACGGCCGTTTGCAACATTTCCCTTTGGACGCTCAGGCGTCTTAATGTTTCGTACCCTAATTGGTACTCCCCGCTTTGGGATCCCACATTCTGGTGGCTTCGGTATAAGGGTTAATGCAGCAGGGATCTGCTTTTCATATATCTCTTGATTATACCTCATTGTCTTCTTTACCGCAGGTGTTCTTTTATCTGCTGGTTTAGTTTTATTTGGTGTTGGCACGACAACGGTTCCTGAAGCTTTGCTCTGTGGCTTTATACAACGACTCTCTCCATTTATTAACCCATTCCTTCTTGTTTTCCCAACAACTTCTTTACTAGATATACGTTGGGAGGACTTTATAGCAGGCTGGGCTACTCCTTCCCTGTCCATTGTTTTTTGCGTTGTACTGTACACTGGTCTACGTCTTGCAGTAATTTCTCTTCCAATAGGTTTTCTAGGCACGGAAGTTGAAGTAAATGGTTTGGTTGATCTAAATTCTCTATTATCACCTTGAATTCTTACTGCATTAGTGGACGGTTTATCACGTGTTCTGGATATATCGTCTGTTGCATTTGATTTAGTATTCTGTCTTGTCAGCGAGTGCCTTTTCAAAGGTTTGTTGTCATCTGGGGGTTTAGGTATCCAAGACCTCATCGGACCGCTAGTAGTTTTGGTTTCATTTCTATTCTTGGGTAAAGAGGCAAGTGTTTTCCTATCAGCTGGTTCTTTCCTTGCAGTTACTAAGGTGACCATGGGTGATTTTTTCATAACTGCTTTTGGAATCTGAGACCGACGAAGTCCAGAGGTTGACCTACCAACTGTAGGACCAGAAACATGGTAGGTTACAACAGCTGACGTGGAGTTTTTCTTATTGGAAGGTTGCTCAGCAGATCTAGGACCTAGCACTTTGTTGTCAGAGACTGGTGTCTTCGTGAAAGAGTCTGATGGATTAGAAAGAATCTTCGGTATTGGAATATCGTCCTCGGAACTGCAATAATGCTCTTTCTTCAACAACTCTGAAACATAGTTAAACAATATATAAAGCGTTTTTTTTTCTTAAAAAAAAAAAACAACAACAAAAACAGGTGCTTCCTCATTTTGGAGTCATACTGCATGGCATAACAAAAACATATTTTAAAAAAGGTATACTTAAATCACAGTTATTATTTTTTGCACACTGCACCCCGTCGTCTTTTGCTTAATATTTATGTGGAGATTCATGAAGGTATCTTGAACGTAATATCGTGGGGACGATTATCACAGATGTTGTTACTTTACAAAATTCAAAGGGAAATAACTCTAAGAGATAATGTTCTTACACTCTGCATGTCATCTAATGTTTAATATTCCTATTAAATTGCATGAAGATATCATGAACGAGTTTCAAGTTACAGAGCGGACATGACTTTTTGACGGACAGACTGAAGTTCGAACAAAATTGGTATTATGTGACGTTTTGTAAGCAAAACTGGTAGTGACACGTTTTGGTTTCAAGTGACCCGTCGCATATAACGAAAATTGTCAGAAAACACTCACTTAGACGTAATGAATATGTCACGTAGAGTCGTGTGACTGTAGTTACATAAACGTACACACAATTTCACAACATGGGAAAACAAATCAGCATTTAAAAATCAAAGCACTGACAGAACTAGAGGGTAGATTGTCTCAAAAGACTGGGAAAACGGTCCTTAACGGGAACTACGACCGTTATATTCAAACCTTAACTTCCTGTAATTAAAGCAAACAGTGCAGACCATGACCAGACACCGCGTTGTGCGGCGTCCGATCTGGATATGCACTGTTTGCCAATGCCCAAATTACAGATGACCCTCTATCAACAGCACTCTGACGTCACAGCGACAAGAACAGCGTGGCTATAAATAACCGTAACCTGGATTTCGTCTAACGCGCGGTTTGATTACATTGGTCAGTGATAAGCACGTGGACAACTACCTATACGAAATTTGGACGTTTGCATTCTACGGCTCGACTGTAAACAATCTACCCTAAAATCGATGAAATTTACGAAGGTGGCTCGTGATATAAAAATGCCAACAAAACAAATACATAATTCCGATGAACGATGTAAGATGTTGCGGACACAAGCTACGTTATTGTAGTATTTCCTAAGTAACTTCTTTTATATTTTTGCTTCCAAAGAATTCCTCTTTTTAAATTTGCCCGTCAGCCTGTTCACCTATATTTAGCTTGAAAACAAGGGGTGGAGTAGACAGACATTGCTTTTGTTCGTTTGTTTTACAATAAAAAAGAAAAGAAAAGAAAATTACATACCGTCATCAACTTTAATTGAGCTCAACAAGTTATTCTTAATCTCACTGATGATCTCATCTTTCAGAAGATTTGTGTATCTCACTTGATGGACCTTAGTCTCAACAGTTGATTCTAGAATATCTTTGAGGTGGTTATATACTTCAATAGTTCTATCACTGACCTTGTTGGCCATTCTCTGCATCTGTAAAATTGTTAATTAGAAGACTGTTATTTGACATAATTTGTATCTAGTACCACATCTTTATGCATCATAAAGATCAACACTGGAGTTTCTCAAGCCCACAAAAAAGCTTATTGGTACTCATTAAAAATACTCGTGTGTATATTTATGTTCTAGGCTATCTTCTTGTTGGATTAAGGTATTGCTTCAGAAAACAAACATGTCTAAGTCCCCTCATAAGCTACAGTCTTACTGTTGTCCGTTTTCAGTGTGGTAACTCTTTTGCAGTTCCTAACTGTTTGTTCCTTCGGTCTTTGAAGAAGTGTTATTTAGTGAGGTAACTATTCATTTTCAAAACATTCGTGTCTTTTGCTGTCTTTGGCGGGCTCATTTCTGTGACTGGCCTTTCTCGAGTTCCGTATTGTTTGTACATTCTGTCTTTAAAGAAGTGTTATTTAGTGAGGTAACTTTATTTTTAAAACATTCGTGTCTTTTGCTGTCTTTGATGGCTCAGTTCTGTGACTGGTCTTTCTCGGGTTCCTTATTGTTTGTTCAGTCTGTCTTTACAGAAGTTTTATTTAGTGAGGTAACTTTCTTCATTTTCAAAACATTCGTGTCTTTTGCTGTCTTCGGATGGCTCAGTTCTGTGACTGGCCTTTCTCGGGTTCCTTATTGTTTGTCTTTAAAGAAGTGTTATTTAATGAGTTAACGTTAATTTAAAAACATTCTTGTCTTTTGCTGTCTTTGGAGGGCTCAGTTCTGTGACTGGCCTTTCTCGGATTCCTTATTATTTGTTCAGTCTGTCTTTAAGGAAGTGTTATTTAGTGAGTAACGTTATTTTCAAAACATTCGTGTCTTTTGCTGTCTTTGGAGGGCTCAGTTCTGTGACCTTTCTCGAGTTCCTTATTGCTTGTACAGTCTGTCTTTAAAGAAGTGTTATTTCGTCAGGAAACTTTATTGTCAAAACATTCTTGTCTTTTTCTATCTTTGGAGGGATCAGTTCTGCAACTTGCCTTTTACGGGTTCCTTATTATTTGTTCAGTCTGTCTTTAAAGAAGTGTTATTTAGTGAGGTAACTTTATTCATTTTCAAAACATTCGTGTGTTTTGCTGTCTTTGGATGGCTCAGTTCTGTGACTGGCCTTTCTCCGGTTCCTTATTGTTTGTTCAGTCTGTCTTTAAAGAAGTGTTATTTAGTGAGATAACTTTATTTTGTAAAACATTAGTGTCTTTTGCTGTCTTTGATGGGCTCAATTCTGTAACTGGTCTTTCTCGGATTCCTTATTGTTTGTTCAGTCTGTCTTTAAAAAAAGTGTTATTTAGTGGGGTAACTTTATTTTTTAAAACATTCGTGTCTTTTTGCTATCTTTGGAGGGCTGAGTTCTGTGACTGGCTTTTCTCGGGTTCCTTATTGTTTGTTCAGTCTGTCTTTAAAGAAGTGTTATTTAGTGAGATAACTTTATTCATTTTCAAAACATTCGTGTGTTTTTCTGTCTTTGGATGGCTCAGTTCTGTGACTGGCCTTTCTCGGGTTCCTTATTAATTGTTCAGTCTGTCTTTAAAGAAGTGTTATTTAGTGAGGTAACTTTATTTTGTAAAACATTAGTGTCTTTTGCTGTCTTTGATGGGCTCAGTTCTGTAACTGGTCTTTCTTGGATTCCTTATTGTTTGTTCAGTCTGTCTTTAAAAAAAGTGTTATTTAGTGGGGTAACTTTATTTTTTAAAATTTCGTGTCTTTTTGCTATCTTTGGAGGGCTCAGTTCTGTGACTGGCCGTTCTCGGGTTCCTTATTGTTTGTTCAGTCCGTCTTTAAAGAAGTGTTATTTAGTGAGGTAACTTTATTCATTTTCAAAACATTCGTGTGTTTTGCTGTCTTTGGATGGCTCAGTTCTGTGACTGGCATTTCTCGGGTTCCTTATTGTTTGTTCAGTCTGTCTTTAAAGAAGTGTTATTTACTGAGGTAACTTTATTTTGTAAAACATTAGTGTCTTTTGCGGTCTTTGATGAGCTCAGTTCTGTAACTGGTCTTTCTCGGATTCCTTATTGTTTGTTCAGTCTGTCTTTAAAAAAAGTGTTATTTAGTGAGGTAACTTTATTTTTTAAAATATTCGTGTCTTTTTGCTATCTTTGGAGGGCTCAGTTCTGTGACTGGCCTTTCTCGGGTTCCTTATTGTTTGTTTAGTCTGTCTTTAAAGAAGTGTTATTTAGTGAGGTAACTTTATTTTCAAAACTTTCGTGTCTTTTTCTATCTTTGGTGGGCTCAGTTCTGTGACTGGCCTTTCTCGGGTTCCTTATTGTTTGTTCAGTCTGTCTTTACAGAAGAGTCATTTAGTGAGGTAACGTTATTTTCAAAACATTCGTGTCTTTTGCTATCTTTGGTGGGCTCAGCTCTGTGACTGGCCTTTCTCGGGTTCCTTATTGTTTGTTCAGTCTGTCTTTACAGAAGTGTTATTTAATGAGGTCACCTTATTTTCAAAACATTCATGTCTTTTGCTATCTTTGGAGGGCTCAGTTCTGTGACTGATCTTTCTCGGGTATCGTCACTTCTAAACTACACAAACGTTTTGTACCACTTCTTTATATTTCAATATTTTTGTGATAAATGCGAAATCTTGGACAAATGCTTTGACTGCAATCACTATATATGCATACTGAATCTATATTAAGTTCAACAGGTGTTCAGTTGGTGGGTACTTGAAAGGAAGCAACCAAAAAATGATATAGCGAACCCTCGTTACAACGAATTCATTTGTTCCCAAAGATGTTGCCATTAAAATGAATTTGTTGTTGTAAAGAATCCTTAATGGACAGAATGATATGTAAGAAAGACCTTTTTTTTTTATTTTTATTTCCCCATAGAACATATGTTTTGGATATTTGTTAGAATCGCCTCAGCGATTCTAACAAATATCCAAAATATATGTTGCTTGAAGTTTAAATGCAATATTCTTGCATAATTTCTCATTAACTGTCACCTCTTGAGCGAAGGTTTCGTGACATTCAAATTGTAATTATAACGAATTTTGTCGTTGTATCGGGTGTCGGTATAAAGAGGGTAGTCTGTATTCCCAAAATTATGGTTTCTACACATACCATGAAAAAATTAAGCGTTGTCAGGATTTTGTCATCTTCTGATATCAGACAGTACGAGCCGCAACGTCAGTGAACGTATCTACGTACATGTGCGCACAGCGAAGATTCACATCATCCTGCGTATGTGCACCGTCTGATCATAATCTTCACTGGGCACCCGATGGTTAGCCAATGGTGCAAAATCTCTTCAGGCGGACAATGAAGACTGATCAGACTGCGCTGACGCGCATGCTGTTTTGAGTCTTCTTTGGGTGCACATCTCAAAAGCTACGGTTTCTCGCGCTGCGGTTCATGTGTGATGTTTTCATACTTCATGCATTGCGGTTCATTGTGGTGTTTTCATACTTCGTGTGCTGCGGTTCATGAGTCATTTTTCATAAATCATGCGCCGCGGTTTATGTGTCATTTTTCGTACTTCATATGTTGTTGTTCCATTTTTTCCTACTTCATGTATTGAGGTACATACTGTTTTTTTTTTGTTTGTTTTTTTGTTGTTGTTTTTTCATACTTCATACTTTGTGGTTCATGCGTCATTTTTCATACTCCATAGTGAAAATCAATGTCTCAATACTGCTTTTGTTTTGAAAAGTTTTGAAATTAGGTGAAACAAAAGCACGAACAGACTCAAATATACCGAGTGTGGTATTTTACCTTTCTTTATTGTGTTCTTTTCTTTCTAAGGCTGTCCTTTTTTCGCAGAATATATTCATGAAAATTGCATACTAAAATAACACCATGACAACCATTATAAACGTATTCAACAAACATGTTATCACAGTACAGTGAGTAAGGTTTACCTGTTCCTTAATGCTATCCCTTTTCAGTTTAATTTCCTTAAGTTTGTTCTCTTCTTTTTCAAGTGTTTGCATCAAATCGCGTACTTTGTTTTCTTTCTGTAACCTGTTGGCCTCCATCTCCGCTTCTACTTCAGTCAGGTAGGTGTCTCCAACAACTGCCATACATTTTTTCAGGCTGTAAAATATGCAGCGTGTAAGGAAATATTATGGGCTGGGCCATGCGAAAAAAATGTCTTCGGGTATATGCGGACAGCGAAGGCCCAGATCAGCCTGCGCATCCGCGCAGTCTGATCAGGGCCTTCGTAATATGCTTTACAGAATCATTGGACACTATACAATGTACTAATGGAGAGCAAATGCCCGGATGAAACTTTGCGCATGCGTGGGATGAATCTGAATCTGTGCACTTTGCGCATGCTCGAAGACAGTTTTGCTTGGCGCGGCCCATATGATGATAAAATTTCGCTATTAAGATCACTCGAAAATAAAACCACTCCGGCATTAAGACCAGTTTTTGCCATTTCTTTGTTATACATAGCTCCAGATTGAAAAAGCACCTTATCTGGAGTTATGTTCTACATTCAATATAAAGACCGCCCCGCTAAAAAGACCATTTTAGGCAGTACCAAGGGTGGTCTAAATAGCGGAATTCCACTGTAGTTCCACGCTAGAATAACAGGGCGTGTTGAGTTAACTCACTATAGATCATATGTTTTACTCGATGCTAACGTTCGTGGTTTTAAGCTAAGTCGAAAAGACAGAGCTGATGCCTCTGTGAATACACGAAAACGGGAGCCCTAGATTATCTAATACTAATTCATCTGCAGTCTGATCAAACTTCCTTCATCAGAGGGTTTCATGAGAGAATTGATGCATGATGTTATGTCTTTGTTCGAGCCCTCCATGATTCAACTCAGTGGCGTAGCCAGAACTGAATTACAGTCGACTCTCGTTATCACGAAGTCCAGGGGACTCTCTGAAATACTTCGAGATATCCGTATCTCGACATATCAGATTTGCAGACTTAAGGAAAAAAAAAATAATTCAAACAACCACATTTCATAAATGAATATGTAATTTGACTCCTGAAAATAGAGATACACTGAAAATACTGTGGAAAAGAGGAGAAATTGCTCCTTAGGAGCAATTTCTCTTCTTTTCCACATTATTTTGTTACCTGTTATCATAGTTTCATGCTAAAGCAGGGACCAGATTTTCACTTCGAGATAAGCGGTAATTCGAAATAAGCGAGTTCGAGATAACGAGGTTCGACTGTATTTTTACACACACACAGGAAAAATCTTGAATACTATGCCTAGAATCATTTCCGAAATAGGGGCTACCCTTTAAAGAAAGAATTTGCTCCCAGAGCTGAGCATGAATTTTTCTTTGCTAATAAATATGAAAATGCCAACAAAAGTTGGCATTTTCATATTTATTAGCAGAGAAAATTTCATGTTCAGCTATGTTTAGCAGGAAAGAATTTGCAATTGTTTGCAATTTGAGATTAATCAGCAAGAAAACTGTCATGCTTACCTGAGTTGAGCATATATATATATATATATATATATATATATATATATATATATATATATATATATATATATATATATATATATATATATATATATATATATATATATATAACCTCTGGGCCAGGTGTATCTGTTAGGCTATGTTCTGTGATTGTGGCTCTTCCTGGAATTGTATACAGTCGACTCTCGCCAAGGGACTCTCTGAAATACTTCGAGATATCCATACTTCGACATATCAGACTTGCAGAAATAAGGAAAAACTAATTCGATTTACCACATTTAACAAGTATATGTGTAATTGGACTCCTCAAGTATGAGATATGTTGAAAATATTGTGGAAAAGAGGAGAAATTGCTCCTTAGGAGCAATTTCTCCTCTTTTCCACAATATTTTTCATATGTTGTTAGATTTTCATGTTTAGGCAGGGTCCAGATTTTCACTTCGAGATAAGCGGTTATTCGAGATAAGCGAGATCGAGATAGCGAGAGTCAACTGTATTTTTTTCGTTGGGTTGACTTTGAAGCAAAGATTGTAGAATCAACCGGCGAAAAAGTGAACGCCCTAATCAGACTGCGCATGTGTATGTGCTGATCCGAATATTTGCAGTTTGCAAAAAACAAAAACAAAGCCATTCCCTCCCTAATGCTTTACCCTGACGCTTGACCCTGACGCGATTTACAATGAACTATGTGTTGACTGGAATTAACTTTACGATTCTGGTAGGCTATCTTTGCAATACAGTTTAACCCTTAAAACGCCAAGAAAATCTGCATCTGAAAATGTTGTCTGTTATTGTCGTCTGCTGAATATTCTTGCAAACTTTTCAAACCTATTTTTGCATACAAGCAAACAGTGTGGACCCAGATCCAATGGAGCAGTCTGATCTGGGTCCACACTGTTTGCAGAAATGACTTTTAAAGTAACCGGCAGAAGACAAAGCATACGACAATAGTTGTGACTGGCGCTTTAAGGGTTAAAATAGCTGTTAGCAGTATCAATATTTGACCATTTATGATCGTATAAATCAATTTTGTGTAGCCTATCGTCCCATAAAGGGGATATAGGCAAACAGTGTATACCCAGATAAAATGCCACAGAACGCGAAGTCTCAACAGGGCCTACACTGTTTGCGTTAAATACAGGAATTTTCTATCAACATGGTAATAACAGAAATTGGTCAAACATCCCTTCTGTTTGAAATGGAACGGTCCAAAGAGTTAAGGTAGAAGATTCAACGGCATAAACGGGTTGATGTCGAATCACATGCTTACAGGTAATGTAAAGCATGAAGAAGAGCTAGTTTGCCATAAGAAAAACTGTTGGAAAATCTTACCTCAGTTCCGGGCTTTTCTTCTTCCCACTTTCTGTTGGGTGATATTTTGATCTGTAAACAAAAAAGTATGTTAAACTTTTCCAAACGTAAGTCAGCTGGAATGCTAAACAATTGTACTTTTAGTACATTTGACAGAGCATTAAACTGCTATTAAATATTTAGGGGCTGAAGAGCGTATGTGGTGTTCCATAACGAACAGACGAGAGGCTTAAACTACTAACGGGGCTATAAGCTCCCCGGTATAGGTGTGCAACATGTAGTGTGCGGGTTCCTATCATCTGATTGGCTGCTGACTGAGAGTTTATCAGGAATACAATCTAGTTCTCTTAGAGAAACTGGTATGATAATAGCTTTCACCTCTGCAGTACTTCATTAAATGTTTAAAGAAATAATAATTACACATGCCAGTTGCACAGTCAACAGATCAACAGACGACATTTTGAAGTATTTTTCTGATTTGTTCCAGAAAACAGAGTTTGACATTTCAAACCCTGTTTTCTGAAAAATAAAATATCAAAAAATATGTTGTCTGTTGAATTTGCCCTGAGTCTGGTAAAGGTTAAACTTGAAACCATTTCTTATGCCAATCATTGTTGAAGCCAGCTAGCCAATGATATGGCATTTTCCTTCTGTAAGTCGTTTCGAGGGTCACAGCTCCGTTAGTAGAATAATAAACCTCTGGAACAGACTCAATAAATCCGAATCTGCCGTTTCCAAAGTATCCATTTTTGCGGAATAAATTACAGAACTTAAGCAGAATAATAAACCTCAAACAAAACATTATACAGTCGAATCTCAATAGCTCGAACACCGATGGCTCGTTCACAATGGCTAATTCGAACTCGTTTTTTAGTCCCTACGAAATTCTTCCGATACTCAGATCAAGAAAACAAATATTTAAGGAAGCTTTCTTATTTCATTATGAAATTGTATGTTGTGTGTACTCATTAGAATCGCCTCTTCGAGGCGATTCTAATGAGTACACTCAACATACAATTATTGTGTAGAAAATCGATAGATTTCCCAGAATTAGCGATATTTGCATCCCGACCTGGCGCCATGATTAACCTTGACTGGCTTGAACTACCCATGGCTCGAACAATTTTCCATGGTCCCAAAGGTGTTCGAGACATTGAAGTTCGACTGTAGTTTTTATTTTACTATCTGATGTTAATGAAAATGCAATTCATTGTTCGCTTTCTGATACTTTTACCTACTGTACACGGCTAAGTTCATTATTCGATTAGAATATATCCATGATGGTATGTTCTTTTTGGCATATGAACGGCTCCCTAATAACTCCATCCAGGTTACTAAACATAACAAGCAAAATGTTGTAGGTGTCCCGCACCTCCACCCCACGCCCTAGACTTTTTCTGCTGACTATTGCAAGGCAGTTATTCTGCTGCAGTTCAGTTTTATTCTTACGTCGGTTATTGTAATTGTTCCGCTTTGTTTGTGATTGTTTGTTCCTAATCTCTTCTTCTTTCGGTACCTCCTAGACTGGCTCAAGTCTCCAGTGACTATTTTTTTTCTTATAATCCTGTTTAATAATCCACTACAATAAAACCAAAATAATGTCATGACTATGAAGGCTGGTCACTAGTGACCAGCCTTTATAGTCATGATATTTTTGTTGTAATTTAGGGGATTATCAAACGGGATTATATGGAAAAAATATTTAGTCACTGGTGACTGGAGCCAGTCTAAGTACCTCCGTGAGACGTGCTTTGTAACTGTGGCCTATCCTGGGTAACTTCATTACAATTTTAGAAATACCAGATATCAAGATGTTTTGACGCTATGCACTCTGGGTAAAATTTTCAGCAGACGACATATTAAAATATTTTTCTTATTTTTCCCCGAAATCAGGATTTGACATTACGTGCAAATTATCTCCAATGGAGACAATTTGCACGAAATGTCAAATCCGGTTTTCTGGGAAAATAATTAATTAAGAAAAATATCACCAATTTGTCGTCTGCTGAATTAGCAAAGAGAGTGGTAAAGGTTACAATATACTGTATTTTGTACATATTTTGAAATATGAACATAGTTTGATTCATAAATTTTGAGAGACTTGAGTAGTTTTTGCTTTCAATATTTTCCGAATCAATTTTCGTCACTGCAAGCAAACGCACGCTGTGTTCCCAAGTTTAACAATAATGCTGTATAAACAGGCAATTGTCCGAAACTCTTTTCCCCGCTAGTAGTTCTCGCTATTGTTTTATTATTATTATTATTATTATTATTATTATTATTATTACTATTATTATTATGAAGAACAAAAAGGAAAAGGGACAACTTTCTTGATCAAAAACAACTGGCACTGTGAAGCACAATGTGTTCCATCAACGAGAAGATTTTAATTTTCATCCCCGATTTTGAATTACAACGGGCTTTAACGAGCATTCAAATAAAATTATTCATTTTTGTTTATATTTTTTTCTGGCAAACCCGCGCATTTAGGAGAAATAAATGAGAATGCAAAAACGACATACCTGAAAAATGTTTTGTTTGGTTTTGGCTCCTCAGGAGGTATGGGTCGCTGTTCACTCTCCTTTGTTTCACTGGTAAAATTTATGTTAAGTTTGTTGTCTGAGTCTCTGTTTAAATTCAGATCAACACTCAAATCCTTGCAATCAGGCTCGCTTTTATCCATTTCGATACTCTGAAATGTTTTATCTGTGTCAACAACGCAAGACAGTTCATTTTCCTGGCTAGAGGACATTTCACATTCTGCTTTAGTATCTGATGATGACGTATCTGCGCCATTGCCAGAACAGCCAGCCGTTGTTACATTATTTCTTGGATGGTCATTTATTTTAGGACGCCCGTCATCTGATTTCTTAGTAGATGTTTTATTCTTCTCCGTCTGTGATGTATTATCTGTAGTTATCGCCTGTGAATCTTTAACACCGTCCTGCAGTTTGTCTTCTGTTGTCTTCTGGTGTGAAGGCATCTTTTTTCCCGAACTACAAATTTTCTCATCTTTACTTGAGGTGCTACCATTACCTTTCCCTTTGCTTGACTGGTTTTCATTCCCGTCTTTCATGGCGTTTGACTTTTCCGGATATTTTGTATTTCTCAATATGGTTTTCCATTTCACAGGCGGCGGTTTTACTTTTGTTCGTCTGTCTGTACTTCTTTCATTCTCCAAATCCGTTCTTGAACATTTCTTTCTTTCTTCATTTCTTAGCTGCCCGGCATTCAGTTTTGGTTTCGTCTTCTTTATATCCGTGAACGAATTGTGCTTGACTTCTTGTGATATATAGCATATTGGTAATTTTAATATGTTAGTGGTGTTAGATGCTCTAGAAATTGCTTTCGGTAAAGGCTTCTTGTGTTTGGATATTGGTTCACCATTCTTTGAGGAATTATGTTGTTTATTTGATGACATCTGAATCTCTGATCTGGGAATTTTAGAATGCCATGATGGAGACTTAGATCTAGATCTTTCTCTGGATGTAACATTCTTAAGCTTGGCCTTAAATGAACTCACAGAAGGACAAGATGGTGATTTCTTCGCTGCAACTGCCAAATGATGAGTTACTGGAGATTCAGCACTGTTGGTTCTTTTAAACTCCTTGATATCCCTAACTGGTATTTTGGACATCGGATTACGAAATCGTAATGGTTTAGGACGGCTTCGCGGCAATTTATGCACATCAGTCATTCTAACTGGCAACCTCGATTGTCGGCCTGGATTTAAACTTTTTACTTCGTTTTGTAAGTTGATGCTTAAGGATCTGGATTCTGAAATTCAGTTTAAGATACGTATTACTGAATAAAGTAATAATATCTAACATTTCAGTTTTTGAAAAATGACAGTTAGTAATGGTGTAATTCCAAGACATCCAATATGAGTCACATCGTCCGATAAAAAATGAAATAATAATAATAATAAAAAAAACACATGCTGTTTGCTAGAAGTTGGGTCGAAAAAAATTATTTGTGTCCTTACGAATAAAGCACACGATCTTCTTGTTGCATGCTAAACTGTTGCTTTGATACAAGATGAAAATACATTAAACATCAGTAGAGATCCGGGCCCAGTTGTTCAAAACTAACGATGTCGTTAGTTAACGATTCGTTAAAATTTACATTGAGTGATACGCAAATATGCTGAAATTTTTTGCTGAAAAAATGTGAGTAGCTTTTGCAGTGCAAAAGCTACTCACATTTTTTCAGCAAAAAATATCAGGATATTGTATATTGAATCCACTAAAACAGTTAACGAAATGACCCTTAACGAGCTCGTTAAACTAACGACGCTTTGAACAACTGGGCCCCGGTGATGTTTTTTTTTTTCCATAAAGTATTACCTTTGTTTAAGTGAAGAAATAATTCCTGTATAATACCTATTTTTAACCCATTGTAGACTGAATGAACTCCCCCACACTATATATTGGAAGATTCTAATTTCGATTTTAGGTATGTCAGGAGTAGTATTGGGTGTCCATAGTGACACCCAATACTACTGTCAGGCTATGTGATTTAGATTTTCCTGGAGAAAAATGGTAGAACTATTTGCAAACAGTGGAGACCCTGATCAGGCGCCGCGTTTAGTGGCGTCTGATCTGGTTCAGCACTGTTTGCCATTTACCCTCTTAGGGGTCTCCAGACTACAATGGGTTAAATATACTGTTTGCTAGAACTTGGGTTCACAAAATCATTTGTGTCCTTATGAATATAGCACAAGATCTTGTTGTTGCCTGTTAATGTGTTGCTTTGATACAAGACAAAAATATAGCGTATACATAAGTTGTTTTTTTTTTTTATTTATTTTTTTTTTTTTCATAAAGTATTATCTTTATTTAACCCACTTATGCCGAGTGGACTCTTCTACCACAACACTTTGGACTGGTCCATTTCAAACAGAAGGGGTGTCAGGTTAGGTTTTATTATTATCACGGTTTATAAAAAGTCCTATATTAATGCAAAATATGTAGACCCCGACCAGACGCCGCGTTCTGCGGCATCTGATCTGGGTCTATACTCTTTGCCAATGTCCCTTTTTTGGGACTCTACGCATAAATGGGTTAGGTGAAGAAATGATTCCTGTATAATACCGATTTTTAAAGGCTTACCTTCGTAAACTTCATCCTCTGCCTCCGCTATGATCCCTCTTACCATTGTTACAACTGAAAATAACATAAGCCGAATAGTGAGAAAACGTACCACTGGACATGTGCGTCCAGGGAAGATTCAGATCAGCCTGCAAAGTTTCTTCATGTGGACAGACGGACAAAACTAAAGCAATATGCCCCACCAAACTTTTCAGGTAACAAGCACAACTGCAGCAGACGATATTTTGAAATATTTGCTTTGGTTTACAAAGTAAACAAGGCTCGACATTTTATCTGAATAACATGAAATGTCAAGCATTGTTATGCCTTGAAAATAATAAAATTTTTCTAAGAATGCCGCCAGCGACAATTTTGCTCGGTGCTTTAAGAGTTAACATTGGCCCTTGTCATGCTGAATAAAGATACCACGCCCACTTCTAATTTCCAGCCAATCAGATTACTTGATCCGGATTTTTGAGAGAAATTCACATATTTAATGACAAACAGTGCAGATCCAGATCAGTTGGCTTCTTCAGAAGCCAACTGATCTGGATCTACACTGTTTGCTAATATAGGGCATGTCGTGCTCAGCAAGAGAAGGGTTAAAGATCTACTTTATGGTGAAATCAATGGTACGCTGTTGCAAATGCCAGCTCCTCCACGCTGAACCACCCGAGGCAAAAATTTTAAGAACAACCAGTTTGTTTGTTTGTGTTGAGGTTTTACGGCCCAGTCAGCCCAATAGGGTCATGTCGAGCGCGGTCAGTTTACCTAACCACACATTTACTGGGCAGGCTTAGTCCTCTAAGCGGTTAACCAGTATTGTGCACATTCTTTCGCCAGAAATGAACAACCAGTAAGATAAGAAATTGTTTTACAATATTTAGAGTAATTACGGTATATACAACCCTCGAATTCTAAATTTCAAAGAATGCCACGAGTATTTGATGACACATTGTAATTCTTGGATAATTTTCTCATTTTCTCCATAAAATATGCTGTAAGCACTCATTAGAAGCGTCTCCGTGATGCGCTTCTAATGAGTACCAATAACATATGAGGCACTCCTAATGAGTACTCACAACATACGTGTTTTGTGAAGAAAGACGAGGCATTTCTTATGAATACCTAAAACATACGTTTTTTTATGGAAACATAAAAAAAAATTATCCCAGAATTGTCACCAAATACTCCTCCTTAACTAGTCCTCTGTCGTCACATACCTTTGTCATGGACCAATGTCTGATATTCTTCATAATAGGCTGTTTTGACAGCCTCAGTGACAAGAGCCTTTGCTGCATCTCTTAACATGCTATTGTACTTTTCTTGTCCTTTCTTGATGGCATCTTTCGCTATCACAGAAGCTAGAAATTAAACGCAAAAGAGCAATGGAATAATGTCTGTGTAAAACACCAATGCTGGCTCCCAGCTGGCATTCTATTTAAATCTATATTGGACCGTTATCGGCCCGACGGGAATCCTGTCGGGCCGATAACGGTTCGATATAGATTTAAGTAGAATGCTACCTGAACGTGCATTTTGGGGGAGTCCAGATTTTAGAGGCTCCCGCAAATTGCCCTGGGACTTCTAAATATTGATGCTTGGAAGTCAGGACCTCCAACTTTAAAACGTACACTACGATTTATATAGCAGATTTAGCATGAACTATTTTATTTAGCATTTAAATTGTATTTTAACCCTTGTCCTGCTGAACCCGGATACACCCTGCCTTTGCAAACAGTGTAGATTCAGATCAGTTGTCTGCACTGTTTCCATTAAGTATGTAAAATTTATAGCAACATTCATGATCAATTAATCTGATTGGCTGAAAATTATAAGTAGGTGTGGCATCTTAATTTATTCAGCAGGACAAGGGTTAAGTTTCTAAAGAAGAATAAACTGATATACTGATAACAGAAATTCTGTTAAAATGTGAAATTTTAAATTCAGCCATAAATTTTAAATTCAGACAAAAATGCTAGGAAGTCGTGAGACTTGCTGTTTCTACATTTAATGCAAACACCCAACCACACGCTTGCCCCTAAAGGGAAAACATATGAGGGGGAACGTGAGAAAACGTACCTTCTAATATGTGCGCCCAACGAAGACTCAGATCAGCCTGCGCATCCGCGCAGTCTGATCAGAGTCTTCGTTGTCCACATGAAGAAACTTTGCATCGTTGGCTATCCAAAATGTGCCCAGCGAAGATTCTGATCAGACTGCGTGAATGCGCAGACTGATCTGAATCTTCGCTGCTGGGCGCACATTATCAGTATCCGAAAGTATGTTTTCTGATGTTGTAGCTCTTATTATTGAAGATTATGATTACTGATTGTGGTGGGGGTTGGGGTGGGGGTGGGTGGGGGGAGTATAACACTGTAAAAACCTAGCCATCCTCAAACTGTTCGACACATCAAATACTAGCCCTACCAAAAACGGTGTTTTCTAAGCGAAGATCAAAAGTTGGTATACTGCTGAACCGTCAACTGAACAGAAACACACGGGTATAGATAATTGCTACAGTGTACTCGCTTTACCTCGAACACTGACCACTCAAACTAAATATAGTATAACCTCAATGGCTCGAACCCAGATGGCTCGTTTACCGTGGATGATTCGAACTCGTTTTTCAGTCCCTACAAATTCCTTCCAATAGCTCAAGAAAACAAATATTTTGGGATTTTTTCTTATTTTATCATGGAAATTATGTTGAGTGTATTCATTAGAATCGCCTCATCGAGGCGATTCTGATGAGCACACTCAACATATAATTATTGTGTAGAAAATCGAGCAAAAAAATCCCTAAATTATCGCTATTTGATTCCCGACCTGGCACCATGATTAACCCTCAGTGGCTCGAACTACCCATGTCGCAAACAATTTTCTATGGTACCAAAGATGTTCGAGCCATTGAAGTTTGAAAATCCCTAAATTATCGCTATTTGATTCCTGACCTGGCACCATGGTTAACCCTCAGTGGCTCGAACTACCCATGTCGCAAACAATTTTCTATGGTACCAAAGATGTTCGAGCCATTGAAGTTTGACTGTAATAGACATTAGAAGTTTAGTTTGCTATGTTTTCTTTAACATTTCAGCTCCTTTTATCTCAAATTACTGTTATCTCAAACAAATTTCTCTTCCCTTAAGATATTGTGATAATGAGAGTTGAGTGTAGTTTCATTAACACACCATGCATGAAGTGTCAGATCCCATCTTATAGTAAAAAAAAAAAAAAAAAAAAAAATATCCTCAGTTTGTCGTCTACCGAATTTGCCCATGCTCTTATAGGAAAAAAAAAAAAAAAAAAAAATATCCTCAGTTTGTCGTCTACCGAATTTGCCCATGCTATGGGCAAATTCGGTAGACGACAAACTGAGGATATTTTTTTTTTTTTTTTTTTTCCTATAAGATGGGATCTGACACTTCATGCAGATTGTCTCCTAAAAGGATATAATTTGCCTGAAATGTCAAAATTTTATTTTCTAGAAAACTAAGAAAAATATTTCAACATGTCGTGTGCTGAAATTTTTACCCAGCAAGCAAAGTGTTAAATCATCAAAATAACACCTTGCTATTAGAAAAAAATGACAAAAACAGACAGATAAAACTGAAATACCTGCTTCCGTGATTTCCGTCTGGTATTTCTCTTGCCCCTTGGCGATAGCTTCTCTGACTATAGAGTTTGCTGCAATATAAAAGAAAAAAATAGATCTCCTTTCTACACCTTCTCTGAATACGCACTACTTTTCAAGTTCGCATCTAGAATGAGACACTGTTTGAGAGTGACATATCGTTGTTCAAAATGGCGCCTACAACACACACACACACACATACACAGAGAGAGAGAGAGAGAGACAGACAGAGAGAGAGAGAGAGAGAGAGAGAGAGAGAGAGAGAGAGATCAAAATGTTTCATTGTTGTGTTTGCCTTTACAATCAGTTTGTGTTGGTCTTATAAACCTCGCCCTTATTTCAAGAGAAACAGACACACAGGGGTTGGAACGCTGTCAAAGTTATTTTGGTTGCCTACTGAAAACAGAGATCTGCTCTAAAAGGAAGAAATTGCTCCCCTTTGGATGGATTTTTTTTCCTTTTAAAGTAGACCCCTTTTCATAAGGAATTTGGTGAATAGTAGAGCAAACAGGAGGTCACAAAAGTTGTCTCCGTTGTAAAAATGGCGGAAAATCTACCAAGTGTATTCAGTTCGCTTAATGAAAAAAAAAAAAAAAAAAATCAGGACCCAGTTGTTCAAAGCTAACGATGTCATTAGTTAACGATTTGTTAAAATTTACATCGAGTGATACCCAAATATGCTGAAATTTTTTGCTGAAAAAATGTGAGTAGCTTTTGCAGTGCAAAAGCTACTCACATTTTTTCAGCAAAAATATCTGAATATTGTATATTGAATATGCTAAAACAGTTAATGAAATGACCCTTAACAAGCTCGTTAAGCTAACGACGCTTTGAACAACTGGGTCCTGGTCTTGTCTCCATTTTAAACTGTACGATATCATCAGAGCCTTTACTATATGTTGATACTACAGTGCAGACCCTGATCAGATGCCGCAACATGCTCAGGTCCGTTTGTTCCAATACTTAGTGTTATTACCGTACCATAAAAATTCGGACGCCGTAACTCATCGCTTGAACAAATACAGGAAAAGTCATGCAGCCATCCTGAGCTACCAAAAGTACAAGAGACACAAACATACATATGCACTATAAAATGACTGAAATACAAGAACCGCCTTGGGACGGTCAGTAACAGGCCTACAGCGGTTTATTCGACCATAGCTCCAGTTTTTTTGTGTTTTTTTTTTTCAAACCGAAAATATTTATATTTTTTCTTATTTCTCCACGAAAAAGTACGTTGTCGTATTCATTAGAAGAGCCTCAACGAAGCGTTTCTAACGAGTACCTACAATATATATTTTCGTGGAGAAAATAAGAAAAAACATGATATAGATACCCTTCTTATCTGGAGCTATGTTCGACAGAGTATGTGAGAGATTTTGTGGCTGCGCAGCTCCTTGTTTAGAGTATGTAGCTGCAATGTTCCTTGTGAGAGACAATGTGGCTGCGCATCACCTTGTTTAGAGTATGTAGCTGCAATGTTCCTTGTGAGAGACTATGTGGCTGCGCAGCTCTTTGTTTAGAGTATGTAGCTGCAATGTTCCTTGTGAGATACTATGTGGCTGCGCATCTCCTTGTTAGAGTATGTGGCTGCAATGTTCCTTGTGAGAGACTGTATGGCTACGCATCTCCTTATTAGAGTATGTGGCTGCAATGTTCCTTGAGAGAGACTATGTGGCTGCGCATCTCCTTGTTAGAGTATGTGGCTGCAATGTTCCTTGTGAGAGACTATGTGGCTGCGCAGCTCCTGGTAGAGTATGTGGCTGTAATGTTCCTTGTGAGAGACTATGTGGCTGCGCAGCTCCTGGTAGAGTATGTGGCTGTAATGTTCCTTGTGAGAGATTATATGGCTACGCAACTCCTTGTTAGAGTATGTGGCTGCAATGTTCCTTGTGAGAGATTATATGGCTACGCATCTCCTTGTTAGAGTTTGTGGCTGTAATGTTCCTTGTGAGAGATAATATGGCTACGCATCTCCTTGTTAGAGTATGTGGCTGTAATGTTCCTTGTGAGATACTATGTGGTGCGCAGCTCCTGGTAGAGTCGTATGTGGCTGCAGTGTTCCTTGTGAGAAACTATCTGGCTGCGCAGCTTTTTGTTAGAGTATGTGGCTGTAATGTTCCTTGTGAGAGACTATGTAACTGCGCAACTCCTTGTTAGAGTATGTGGCTGCAGTGTTCCTTGTGAGAGACTATATGGCTACGCATCTCCTTGTTAGAGTATGTGGCTGTAATGTTCCTTGTGAGAGACTATGTAACTGCGCAACTCCTTGTTAGAGTATGTGGCTGCAGTGTTCCTTGTGAGAGTCTATATGGCTACGCATCTCCTTGTTAGAGTATGTGGCTGTAATGTTCCTTGTGAGAGACTATGAAACTGCGCAACTCCTTGTTAGAGTATGTGGCTGCAATGTTCCTTGTGAGAGATTATATGGCTGCGTATCTCCTTGTTAGAGTAAATGGCTGTAATGTTCCTTGTGAGAGATTATGTGGCTGCGTATCTCCTTGTTAGAGTATGTGGCTGTAATGTTCTATATGAGAGACTATGTGGCTGCGCAGCTTTTTGTTAGAGTATGTGGCTGCAGTGTTCCTTGTGAGAAACTATCTGGCTGCGCAACTCCTTGTTAGAGTATGTGGCTGCAATGTTCCTTGTGAGAGACTATGAAACTGCGCAACTCCTTGTTAGAGTATGTGGCTGCAACGTTCCTTGTGAGAGACAATGTGGCTGCGCAACTCCTTGTTAGAGTATGTTGCTGCAGTGTTCCTTGTGAGAGACTATGTGGCTACGCATCTCTTTGTTAGAGTATGTGGCTGTAATGTTCCTTGTGAGATGCTATGTGGCTGCGCAACTCCTTGTTAGAGTATGTGGCTGCAATGTTCCTTGTGAGAGACAATGTGGCTGCGCATCTCCTTGTTAGAGTATCTGGCTGCAATGTTCCTTGTGAGAGACTATGTGGCTGCGCATCTCCTTGTTAGAGTATGTGGCTGTAATGTTCCTTGTGAGATGCTATGTGGCTGCGCATCTCCTTGTTAGAATATGTGGCTGCAATGTTCCTTGTGAGATGCTATGTGGCTGCGCATCTCCTTGTTAGAGTATGTGGCTGCAATGTTCCTTGTGAGATGCTATGTGGCTGCGCATCTCCTTGTTAGAGTATGTAACTGCAATGTTCCTTGTGAGATGCTATGTGGCTGCGCATCTCCTTGTTAGAGTATGTGGCTGCAATGTTCCTTGTGAGAGACTCTGTGGCCGCGCATCTCCTTGTTATAGTATGTGGCTGCAACGTTCCGTGTGAGAGACTCTGTGGCCGCGCATCTCCTTGTTATATTATGTGGCTGCAACGTTCCGTGTAAGAGACTATGTGGCTGCGCAGCTCCTTGACAGAGTATGTGGCTGTAATGTTCCTTGTGAGAGATTATGTGGCTGCGCAGCTCCTTGTTAGAGTATGTGGCTGCAACGTTCCTTCTGAGAGACTTTGTGGCTGCGCATCTTGTTTCAGTATGTGGCTGCAATGTTCCTTCTGAGAGACTATATGGCTATTATATCAATGCAATACGCATAGGTGTAATTAATCCCTAGAGCGCCGGTGACAACAGCAGCAGACTACGGTCTAATATTTTGTTTATTTTTTTTTTTTTTTTCGAGAAAATATGGCTCGACATTTCAGGTGAATCGTCTGCTAGACAAAGTATTCACATGAAATGGCAAGTATTGTTTCCTGGAAGAAATTAAAAAAAAAAACTGCATTTTAAAATGTTCTCTGCTACAATTGATTTTGGCTTTGCTCTTCAGTGGTTAAGTTATATCCAGGCCCCGTGGTTATAGAACTTTTTTCATGCGCAGCTCAGCTAAGCATGAAATTTTTTCTGCTAATAAATATGAAAATGCCAACAATAGTTGGAAAGAATTTGCAATTGTT
Source organism: Anodontia alba (assembly GCA_964016985.1). Classification (NCBI taxonomy): domain Eukaryota; kingdom Metazoa; phylum Mollusca; class Bivalvia; order Lucinida; family Lucinidae; genus Anodontia; species Anodontia alba. The sequence continues at coordinate 70,983,903 of OZ024833.1, read as the reverse complement.
AGTAATCTGAGATTTATTAGCAGGACAAATTTCATGCTCAGCTGAGTTGAGCACGAAAAACGTTTTATAACCTCAGGGCCAGATAAATATTTTGCCTTTTTTCTCTGCGAAAACGTACAAAACAAAAGCGTCTTATGGGGTATATGTATATAAAAAAAAGTTTAAATTACCTTGGTACTTTAATGCTTCCATATATTCTGGCGAATAAGCTTCAGTCATGCTGAAAGTATAGACAGGACATTTTCTATCATTTACTTGCATTTCTATTTTCGTTTAAATGTTGATACCTAGGTTACATTTGATGCAACAAAATGATATGGACATCTCTGAATAACAGTTTTAATTAATGTTATTTTCATTTTTATTCAAAAGAAATTTTCCTGGCCGTTTCTGATATTATATTCTGTGTATTTATTAGAAAAGGTACTTTGATGATACTCAAAATAATTTTATGAAAACTTATGCTCTCAATGAGATTAAGAAGAATCGCCAAACGCATTTGTGAAGTTATCTTTTACCGCGAAGCTGTAAACTTTAAACATTGTAGTCTCTATTTAATTGATAAGGCAATTATCTCCCTTGACATATTTAGGCGACGTAGCCTAGGCGGCAAACTACCTAAACAGATTTCTCCAATAATGTATTGATACTGAGTTTTAGTAGCATTTTATCAAAGAACAAGCATCTGAATTTAATTTGAAAAAAAAAAAAAAGTATTCTAAGAGCATAAAATGGACCTTTAAGTGGAATGGATACACTTTCAGGGAGGAAACTCTCTCAAAATAGTTTTTGCCTCCCTTCTGAAAAAGGGACTACTCTAAACCGGACTACCTTCATATTCTACGCACTAACGTTAGTTAGCCGACCATCAGGAAAATCCAGAAAAAATACCTGAACTTGTAGCTTTAAGGGAAATGGATGAATTTTCAGGGAGGCAACTCTGTCAAAATTAAACAACAAAATCGGAGCTTAAACACATAAAATGTCACATATATTATTATATATTGATATATTTTTCCCATCCGAATATGTTCATTTCCTATAGCAGTAAGATCAAATTATATTAAATAGGCCTGTTGGTGTGATGAGAATTTTGTTTAGGTTTTTTTTTTTTTCACATTTATAGAAACTCTTAACATAAGCTGAAAATGTGTTAAACTATTGTACAAAATACTTTAGAAAACCGAGTGGACGGGTATCAGAGTGCTCCTGAATAAGCAGGCTGACCCACATCTACAGCGATAGTTAATATAAGCAAGAAGAAGGGAAGTCACCTCTTTTTACTGTTAGAAGAGATTTATTATTCCATTGGTCTCCCCTTATACACAAACCAAGGATGCGGCGGTTCCTATACTTTACATGTGTATCCAGCAAAGGCTCATATCAGCTTGTGTTATCATGTGGTCTGGGCTGGGTATTTGCAGTGCCGTTGTGGTACGGATTTTTCATAATTGTAATATCGTGGTTTCTTGGGAGCGGCTATGCGCCGGTACATGCATGTACTTATAGCTACCTCAGAAAATGCACACGTTTTTTATGTAAAATAATATAAGTTATGTCTTGTATATGTTTCTTGAAAGATAGAAAATAAATTAGAAAAAAAAAAAAAAAAAACTCTGTCAAACTTATTTGTCAAACTTCTGAAAAGGGGACTACTTTAAAAGGAAAGAATTTGCTCCTCATTTCAGAAAGGAGGTCCACTCTAAAAGGAAATAATTTGCTTCGAGAGGGTGAGGGCTACTCTAAAAGGAAAGAATTTGCTCCCAACAGGAGCAAATTCTTTCCTTTTAGAGTAGCCCCTCTTCAGAAGGGGTTTGATGAATAGGAAGGCAAATAGCAAGTCACAAAAGTTGTCTCCCTTGTAAAATAAATGGCGAAAAATGTGTATCAAGTCCTATAAGTGCTTCTAACATAATGTAACAATTGTATAGAGTGATTCAGCAACATGCAACGGCAATGTTTATTGTGTACATTGTTACGTAATTGTTTAACTGCATCTAACATAAAATTCTTGTATCTTATTTCCATATAGGTCTAGCAAATTGTCTTACAATGGGTAATAGCTTTGATCTGGTCCCAGCCACACCGCGCCACACATGACTGGACCCTCTTCACATTCTAAGCAGTAACTTGAGTTAGTCAGCCAACCTCAGTGATTTTTTTTTTCAGAAAAGTACTTGATTTTGAATTGAATTATAAGAGGTGTGTGGCGGCGGGGGGGGGGGGGGGTGTGGGGGGGTGGGGGCAACTCTGTCAAAGTGTTCGCCTCTATTTTGACAATGGGACTACTCTAAAAGGAAAGATTTGCTCCCCAGTGGGAGCAAATTCTTTCCTTTTAGAGAAGACCCCTTTTCAGAAGTATGCGGGGAGGAAAACGGGAAGTCACAAAAGTAGTCTCCCTTGCAAAAAAAAGGCGGAAAATCTACCAAGTGTATCAAGTCAACTTAAAGGCTTTTAACATTTATATAAGAATTGTGTAGAGCAACTCAGCAACATGCATCGTCTGTGTTTGTTGCGTAATGTGTTGCTTATTTGGTTTACTGCATCTAAGATTCTTGTATCTTCTTTCCATATAGGTCAAGCAAATTGTCTAACAATGGATAAAAGCTTCGATCTGGTCCCAACGACACCACGCCAAATACAACCATACTTCCTTTATATGCTCAGTACTAACTTGAATCAGCCAACCATCAGGAAAACCCACCAGAAAAATACCTGAACTTGCAGCCTTAAGGGAAATGGAGGAATTTTCAGGGCAGACAACTCTATCAAAATAGTTTTTGCCCTCCTTCTGAAAAGGGGACTACTCTAAGAGTCGGACTTCCTTTTGCCTTCCTGTACACCAAACCCCTTCTGAAAAGGGGTCTATTTTAACAGGAAAGAATTTGCTCCCATTGGGAGCAAATTCTTTCCTTTTAGAATAGATCCCTTTTCCAATCCCCGCAAACAAGTGAAATTACCACACGACAATTAACATACACGAGAAATTTTTGTCCTTTTCTTTCCTGAAATTAATGCTAACATTAACATTTTTCATTGGAAAAGTCTCTTCTTTGCTTTTTAAGTGCGCGCGCGCGCGTGCGTGTGTGCGTGCGTGTTTGTGTGTGCTTGCATACGCGCGTGTGTTCTTTCTATCTGTTTGTTCAGTATTTTTTTTTATTTCGTGCTTGTGTTTGGGACTTCAGGAGATAAGGGCGATGGTTGGATGCTTGTAAAGTCAATCCTCCTTACCCGCTCCCGCTCCCCCCAACCCCCCCCCCTCCCCTAACCACCCCACAGTGTTCACTCCACAACAGCTCTGCTGTAGATCTTTCCAAGAGTTAAAATTCAAAGCACTGCATCCCTGGTGGGTCTGTTGCCGCAGAGTGTAGCCTGGGGAAATGGTCCTGAACGGGGACTTTAATTAAGACTGTTTCATTTGACCCTAAATTTCCTGTACTTTAATTACAGTGCAGACCCTGATTAGGCACCGCGTTCTGCGTCTTCTGATCTGGGTCTGCACTGTTTGCCAATGTCCAGGCACTAAGCTCTGTCCAGGTTTTAGAATAGAGTTCGGTTAAGAGATAATATCGTGGGTTTCATATCGTGAACATTTGATTTGTCCGTCTGACGCGCGGTTTGATTTCATTGGCCAATGTTAATCACGTGGACAACAACCGTAAGGAAATTTTGCTATATGTATACTCTGAAAACATTGTAAACAATCGACCCAAAAGTACCGTCAATTTTTACGGTAAACATGGTAAAAGAATTGGTAGCTGGCTGCCTGGCAAAATATCGTAGACTATTCGGGAAAATTACGGTAACATTTTATGAAGTGATTGACTTAGTTCTTGTTTTATGACATGTCAACTAATATATGTCATTTTGTGTCATCTTCCACAGAAAGGTAGGAAAGGGACAGAAGGGTCAGGAAATAGACTGGGAAGGATGTGGGAAAAGGGTATGACTTTGCAGGAACAGAAAAAAAATCTAACAAACCCCCTTCACATATTTTATGTAAAAAAAAGGAAAACAAAACACACACACACACACACAAGCACACGCACACTCACACACACACAAACACACACCCATTCGTTAACATTAAAATTTCTGTATTGGTTTGTCACATCACATAACATCGTGATATTATAGGCTATCACATGGACTTCGTAAAGCGAAAATGTATCTAAACCCTTCTCTTGCTAAACACGACATGCCCTGTCTTAGCAAACAGTGTAGATCCAGATCAGTTGGCTTCTGAAGAAGCCAACTGATCTGGATCTGCACTGTTTGTCCTTAAATATGTGAATTTCTATCAAAAACTCGGATCAAGTAATCTGATTGGCTGGAAATTATGTGGGTGTGGCATCTTAATTTATTCAGCATGATAAGGATTAAAGCATATGTGAACAGTGAGGGGTTCATGCGAGTGTACATCCGCGCAGTATTGCCAAAACATTCGTTGTTCGCTCATATAAGTAAACTTTATAAGAAAAGTCTCAACAAAAGAGCCTGGCCCCTGGCACCTCTTAGGTGAGCATGCGTATTAAAAGTTTCATAATACTGAGTTTTTGAAGACACGTTTTCGCTTGAAAAGCCAGATATTTTTTTTTTATCGACACTTAAGAAAAAAAAACTGACTAGCGTTTTTCATAGAATCAAATAAAGACTAAATATTGATTAACAATGTCGGCACGACTCTGTTCATCAAGTTTATTCTATTTATTTGATAAGCAAATAAAAAAAATATGCTTTTTTTTCTTTCTTTTTTTTTTCTTTTCTCTTCTTTACATTTTTTTTTCAAATAGAACTCTAAGTTTGACTTGATAATTTAATTATATGCTGTCAACAGTATCTGACTAAAATATAAAAGCCATAATCCTGAAAAATAAGTGTTAAATGAATGAAAAACGCGATCCAAATAAAATAAATCATATTTTAGTATAAAACATACAGTAGAATAGAAGAAAATTATTTTTTCCTACCTGGAGCCAGAACGCGCCACTTTGTTCGCTTCCATACTGGTTACGAATGGTTGCTTAGTAGCTACCGTCGCCGCTCGTAACGTCACTGTTATGGTTCTCCACATCACGTTAGGTCTTCATCAGAATCCGGGTTCCAGCACGTAACGTAACGTATCTGGCTTCCAAGTTGTCATTTTTTGGTGGTAAAATTTTCAGTGTATTGGAATAGGCGTGTTTTCATAATGTAAAACCCCACTTGGTTCACTATATTACCCCAAACCTTTGGGATAAAACGGTAAAACGGTCCACCCAAAGGAGGATAAATGTTAAATATGCAAAATGTTATAGTTTCAATGAAATGTGACGACAAAAATAATGTCAGTGTTTTAAACATTTCTGTTTTCATCAAACAAAATGAAAGACGAAAACATGGGCGTGTCTCGAGCAGATAATCCTGTCAAAATTTGACGAAATTTGCCCACTAGCAATCCTAAACCATATCAGATCTCCTCAATATCAATGCACATACCAAGTTTGGTGAAAATCTATTGATGTTTACTAAAGTTATCATCCGGAAACGAAATGCAGACGGACGGACAGATGTACGACGGATAGCACAGAAAACGTCCAACGTGAAATCAAGTCCGCCACTGTCCACTTACATAATATAGTACCATATTTATCCTAGCTATTCTGACAGACAGGCTTGAGTAAACAGTATAGACCCAGATCAGATGCCACTTACCCAACAATATTTTAGACACATCAACAGGGCGCAAAGTGACCTTGTTCAAATTTTAGAAGTATAGTAAGGAGTTATTATATCAGGGCCCAGTAGTTCAAAGCGTCGTTATCTTAACGAGCTCGTTAAGGGTCATTTCGTTAACTGTTTTAGCAGATTCAATACTCAATATTCTGATATTTTTGCTGAAAAAAATGTGAGTAGCTTTTCACATTTTTTTCAGCAAAAAATTTCAGCATATTTGCGTATCACTCGATGTAAATTTTAACGAATTGTTAACTAATGACATCGTTAGCTTTGAACAACTGGGCCCAGATTATTTATGGTAAACTTGGTATCCACAGAAGCGCAATATCTGAAGTTGATGCGACTGTACGGACGAACAGAATGACCCGTAATTGACACTTTTCGCATTCCATATTTGCCCTAAATATTGGGACATCGCATTAAACTGCGTGATTACTTTTTAAGTATACGTATATTAAAGAAACTTTCTTGGATAAAACTCGTAGGCACTGCATGGAAAACAGGGGCCGACGTCTCAAAGAGGTTTCAAGTTTGAAATATTCACTATGTTTCACTGTATTCAGATGTTTTTTTACGATTTTCTGAAGTTCCGTAGAATTTTAAAGTCGAAGAGCACCGCTCCTCTATACCTAAATGATTGTCAGAACCATCAAATTTATGATTAAAAGATGGAATATTTATGTTTATTACTATTTCCTGCACACACACACACACACACACACACACACACACACACACACACACACACACACACACACACACACACTAAAAAAAGCATCGTATGGTACACATGCTATGATTGGCTATTGATAGTATACATTATCTGAAAACTGCACGTGGACGTCAATCAGAAAATTGCAGAATTTTGATATTTTGAAAATCTCCATCAGTGTACAGCAAAACTGCACAATGGTATGGTCAACTTCTATCTTTGGTATTTTTTATTGAAAGTTATATTTAACAAGTTATTTAGTTTAAGAAAGACAATTATATTTGTACATGATTCCAGATCAAAAAGACATTTTTTTTTCTCTTGTTTTTTTAGTACACATGCTTCTGTCTGCCGGTGGGCACCTCTTATGAGCAGATTGTTCATGCAGGTATTGTTTTGTTTGCAGTTCCCCTATCACTTGTTTAAATCATCACTACACGATTCACATGAAATGTCGTCTTATTCTCTCTGAAAAAAATAAATAAATAAAAATAAATAAATAAAATCAATTTTAGAATGTTATCTGCTACAAATTTGCTCAGCACTTTAAGGATTAACTAACAGAATCATTTTTTGACTAGTATAACCCATTGTAGACTGAATGAATTACCCCACACTATATATTGGAAGTGTCCAAATTTAGGTAGAAGAGATCGATATTCCTAGAGAAAAATGGCTGAAATATTTGCAAACGGTGAAGACCCTGATCAGACGCCGCGTTCTGTGGTGTCTGATTTGGGTCTGCATTGTTTGCCAACTACCCCTTTAGGGGTCTCCCGACTACAATGGGATAAATGGGACAGCAAATACCGGCCAAACTGTCGATTGCGCTTGATCCTCAAACTTCGTATGATTCCGTAACCGCATCATACACGGTCCGGAATCATACGGAGTGACCCGAATGTCTCACCTTTAAGGGCCTTAGCACATTCGTGTCATATTAATGAGCCAGCGCACGACAAAACTTACATTAAGACTTGTGCGACCAGCGAAGACTCAGATCAGCCTGCGCATCTGCACAGTTTGAAGCATTATCAGAGTCTTCGCTGATCGCATGTGCATTTTTGCTATCCAAAGAGAAAAAAAAACAAACAAAAAAAACGAGAATCCGATACTGGATGGATGTACAGGCTTATTTGAGCCTTTGCTGGTCACACAGGTCTTCTTGTAGGTTTTGTCGTGCGCTGGCTCATATGTGAACACCAAGTCGTTTGAATGCCCAGACCATCCACTATCTTATAACAGTGTTCATGGTGTTCGCTTTATCTTATTGTAGGATCCTAACTATTGTTTTATTGTGTTATCGCAATAAATGCGGGCCGCGTGAAGCAAAAACAAGCCTTTTCATAACCCTAAATAATGGGACAGACAGGCCTGAGCAAACAGTGATCTGGGTCTACATTGTTTGCTTTAATCCAGCAGTTTTTAGACACACAACAGGTAAAAATGAAGTCATCACGCATATCTTAGACTGGCCTCAGTCTCCAGTGGTTAAATATTTTTCATTTTTCTCATAATCATGTTTGATGCTCCACTAAAATAAAATAAAACCCCCCCCAAAAAAAAAAAATAATAAATAAATAAAGAAATAAAATAAAAATAAAAAATAAAATATATCATGACTATAAAGGCTGGTCACTAGTGACCAGCCTTTATAGTCATGACATTATTTTGGTTTTATTTTAGTGGATTTTTTAAATAGATTATTAAATAAAAAAAAAATAGTTAGTCACTGGAGACTGGAGCCAGTCTACGCATATCTTTGAAGCTACAAAACTTGCAGAACCTGTAAAAACTAACAAATTTTATCTGTCAATAATAATAATAGTAATAATAATAATAATAATAATAATAATAATGAGTAATAACTGCTGAAGAGGTTGGTATTATATCATTATAATCCAATGGTATATATTAATTTCATTATAATCTAACAATTAACTACCTGCATAATAATAATGATAATAATAATAAACCTTAATTAAACTTGAAAAAAGGTAAAAAAAAAAAAAATGTCACAATATATATCGCACAGGCTCAGCGCACAGGTAGGTCAGTGGGGTACAAAATATTGGAGTACACGGGAGATACCCGTGGGCGATACCAAACCCTTCATAATTAGATAACCCTGGAAAAACGGAACCAGTTAAGATATTTCTTGTCTATTTATTTGTTTTGTTTCAGAACCCTCCTATGAAAGGCCCTGGTATTATCTCGAGCAGATAATTCTGTGTATTCAACTCTACCCCCACTTGAGCCTCGCGTCAATTGAATTTCAAACGAGGCCGCAAAGGTAAATACACTCGGATGTGTTCGACGGTTATCCCTATTGGAATGTTACAGTCATTCTCTGAAAAGTGTGTGTTGTGTTTGATCAAATTACACATTTTAAGTGTATTTTCTGTCAATCAGTGGATGCCAGCAATCGGTATTGTAAGAAGCAAATTAATCAGTACCATTTCAACACACTGGATTTAAAATCGAGGCTATATATGTGATCGAAATCGCTGTGGAATAAAGCGGATTTCGCCAATATTTATGTGGAAGTTCATTGAAGTTGGGGAAATATCTTAGGCAGACTGTTTCATTTTTTTTGTTTCGTTTACACAAAGTGCTTCTGAGCTTTTGGAGTTTGTGGTATTTTTTTTTTTTTTTAATGAGCCATTCATAAATTTTCATACGACCAGGAGATCTTCGTGACGAGAAATGTAGTATCTCCTGAAGATCATTGAGGAAATTCTTGTGCATTTTTTCGTATCTGAGGCTCATTTAGGGTCTCTCGATAAATCTTTTAACCGAATTTTTATCATGTACGTTGCTGATTTTGTGTGATAAAATGTAGAATTGTAATAATATGTCCTCGTGATGCTGATAGATCAGTATGAAACAATGTTTGAACAATGCCTATGAAAGTGACGGTATGCTTTGGACGTGTCAAAGTTTTGGTACCGTGTGGGGACGGTGATTTACTGGTTAGAGAGGTGATAGAAAAGGCTATCACTCGCTACAAGAAAGCCATTGGTAAAGTGAGTATCATATCAAGACACGAAACCACATTTGTCAGGTCTACCCGACCTCAAAATTAATGCTGATAACTTTCTGCATGTGACCAAAATGGCGATTGAATAATTCGTAATAGCCGCCATGTTTTCAAGTGTTCAAATTTTATGGCACCTGAGTGTCACCTGTGCTAAATTGCACTGTCGTATAACATTTACGATGTTTAGTTGTTTATTAAGTTGAGAGTTTCGGTGAGTAGGGAGAGATCTGCATGATATAGAGATCCGATCTGTCGTGTTGTTGTGGCAATTTACCAGCCAATTAACTGTATAGCTATGTCAATTTGATACAGGTGTGTAATGTGTCAGGTTTACCTTTGAGAGTCGGTCAACCATATCACACCAGAGAGAGTATCAGTTTCAGTGACAAACACAAAATAGGTTACTGTACATGCAGATTGCCAAAACCCAAATCAGACAGCAGTGGGTGCATCTAGTGAATGCCCACAAGATATATTTTGCTGCAAAGATTGTCCAAAATTGTTCACTTCAGTTAATCTAGCTACCATATTTATCCTAAGTATTTGGACAAATTATCTGCATTATCATGCCATATTTATCCTAAGTATTGGGACACCGCAACTCCTTTACCATACTTCTAAACAATGGAAAGGGTCTGTTCTTCTACCTGCTGATGTGTTTAAAATATTGCTGGACTAGTAGCAAACATTATAGACCCTGATCAGACACCACATTCTGCAGCATATGATCTGGGTTTACCAGTGCTTGCATTAAGGGAAGTCTGGGAGTCAGAGACTCCCAAAAAATGCCCTGGGACTTCCAAAAATCAATGCCAGGAAGTCTGGGACTCCCAACTTTTAATAATATGTAGTCATTTATAACAATAGTTTAGAATGAATTTATGTACATGTATGTGTTATTTAGCTTAAGAATGGCAGTCCTCTGAAAGTGTGTGAAAAATTTTTGATCACCAGGACTTCCAGATATTGGAGCTAGGAAGTCCTGGGACTTCCTGATTTTGACAGTGCAAGCACTGGTTTACACTGTTTGTTCAGGTCTGTCTGTCCCAATACTTAGGGTTATTGCAGTACTTAATTTATAAAATTTGAACAAACCTATTTTTCTGTTTGTTGTCAGATGTGTCCAAACAATTGCTGGATGAATGGTAAACAGTGTATACACTGATTTGATGCCACATTATGCAGTGTTTGATCTGGGTCTATATAGTTTATCCTACTGTACTTGGAGCAGGTTGGGGAAGGGACTTATTAGTATTTCTGTATCTGCTCTGTCATTTCTTTTTCTCTCACATCTTCTATTTCTCTCTTTCTACTCATTATCTAACTCTTCTGTCCCATGTCTCCCTTTCTCTGGAAGACAACACAAAATGACCCATAAGGGTTGACATGCCATTAACCAATTTTAGTCTGGAGGCCCCTAAAAGGGTAATTGACAAACAGTGCAGACCCAGATCAGACACCACAGAACACAGCATCTTGTCAGGGTCTCCACTAATTGCAAATAGTTCAATCATTTTTCTCTAGGAATATCTAAATCTCATAGCCTGATATACATGTACCTTATATTGAAATTAGAATCTTCCAATACATAGTGTAGAAGAGTTCATTCAGTCTACAATGGCTTAAACCAGAACTCAAATTCTTTTCTGAAACTATGGCAATAACTTTATAGAAGGCAACAAATGTCACACATCCTCATGAAGTTGGGGGAAAGTCTGACAGGGCTATAAAATTAAGGGATAAATGGTAAAATGGTAGAAGTATTCATTAGGTATTTTGCTAGATAGAGTGACTAGAGTTCCACTTAAGTTAATTGGGAAACTTTGAAAGTTTTCTGTGCTAAATGTACATGTAAATGACACAAAACTCAGAGTTTTCATTAAGTGGTGGCTGGAGGCCAAAATGACTGTCTCAAAGACTTTTCTGATGGCCTAAATCCTTTTTTGTTGCCTTACAGTACTGTATTTACCACAAGAATTCAAATACCTCAACTCCTCACCATACTTCTAAAATTTCAACAAGTACAATTTACGACCCATTTTTGTGTCTATTAATTGCTTGATGATTGGCAAACAGTGTAGACCCAGATGAGATGCCGGTTTCTGTGGCATCTCATCTGGGTCTACACTGTTTGCTCATACGGTCAACAGCTGACAGAAGGGGATTGCAGAGAGCGAAAGCTCTCGGCCATCAACCCTCATGATAGACATACCTGGAGATCTGGTGTGAGACTTGCCATGCGTGCAGCAAGCCAGCCATCCGGAAGGGGGCCCACTGGTGTGGATGTTGCCCCTGTATCTGCACGTTAATCAAAAATCCGATTATGATGATGATGATGATCTGTCCGAATACATATGGTAAATACGCTTCAGTAGGCAGTAGCCATTTTGGCTGTCTCAAACTCAGCTCTTGCCTCTAAATAAATTACTGAAAACCCTGCAAAACTGTAGCCTTGGCAGAACACTGTTATGTGCAAGTTTGTGACTTGTGTTGAGGTTTTATGACACAGTCAACCCAACAGGGTCATGTTGAGCATGGTCAGTTTACCAAACCACACTTTTACTGGACAGGCTTAGTCCTCTAAGCTGTTAGTTAACCAGAATGGTGCACATTCTCTCGCCAGAAACTGAGCTATGTGCAAGTCTCAGATTTTATGACATCAGCATTTGTAATACTACCGTATTTACCATATGTATTCAGACAGACAGGCCTGAGCAAACAGTGTAGACCCAGATGAGACGCCGCTTAAGGCGGCGTCTCATCAGGGTCTACACTGTTTGCCACCCATCCAGCAATTTTTAGACACACCATCGGGTAGTAAATTAAACTTGTTCAGATTTTAGATCAAGAATGGTAAGGAGTTGAGGTGTCCGAATACTTAGGGTAAATACGGTAGATACTGGGTTGGCCACCTAAGGCTTTTATTCTTGACAATGCACTGCAGAATCAAAACAGATACACAACACTAGATAAGCATAGCTCCAGATAAGGCACTTTTTTTTTTCCAACTGAAAAGTACTTTTATTTGCCTTTCTTATCTGTCCATGAAAACATATATTGTGAATACTCATTAGAAGCATTCACTGAGGTGCTTCTAATGAGTACCCACAACGTACATGTACATTGTATGTGGAGAAATTAGAAAAATATCATTACTTTTTGATGGAAAAAAAAGCATCTTATCTGGAACTGTGTGATACAAGGATCTGACAAATCCATTGCCCAGCTACATGGGACAACTTATTTTTTTTTCCTGGGCAAGTAAAATGTTTTCTAGCTTGCCCAGAAAAATATATACTGTATTCTACCAAATTACTGTACTTATAGGCTATAAGTGCCCAGTCAAGCAATTTGATAGTCTTCAGATTAAAGCCATTGTACTTTTTGTCTACTTTTTTATAAAGACATATGTTGTAGGTACCTGTTTGAATTGCATTGACTTGTCGATGCAGTTCAAATGAATACCCACAGCATATGCTTTTATTAAGAAAATTGGAAAAAAAACAATAACACAAAAACATTGCATAAGCATCATTTGATGAGACTTTTGTCGATCTTTTTTTTTAAGTTTACCCATAGTATAGGTAGGTACATATTTTACCACAAGTTTTCCCAGTATTTTTGAAAAACCTTAGCGCACAGTGTGGTAATTAGGTTGAATATGGTAAGTTATATATGGAAAGGCGATGAATTTCAGCATTTTCTGGTGAAATACTTCAGCGGGCAAGTAGACTAAATTTTGATTTGTCAGGCCCTGGATACCCTCTCTTATCTAGTGTTATACAGGTATGAATTTTACCCAAATTAGAAACCTACAGTGTCGAGTTACCCAGTGTCAGATTTCTGCATTTCACCTTATTTACTCCAGATATTCGGACATCTGCGTACCTTACAGTAAATGTCCTAAAATTTTGAACACCAAAGTGTCTGACAAAATGACATATGCAAACTGTGCAGACCCTGATCAGACTGCTCCTCAAGGAGCTGTCTGATCTGGATCTACACTGTTTGCCATTCCACTAAGTATTTAAACAGCTGCACAAAAAGCAAAATTTGGACGAAAATAGTATGGAATGAAATGTTCGAAATTGTAGGACATTTACCGTACTTTTCTACATTATGTCCTAAACTTGAAACAAAGTCTTTTGGACTCACTGTTCATGTGTCTCTCATATGCTTGAATGGTGAATGGTCAACATTGTAGATCTGATCAAACCTGTTTGCACTTACACTGTATGTTGAGGTACGACTGTCAGAACATTTACAGTAAATATGGTATTAGAAACCTGTGGTCTCATTTTGCAGAGTTGTACACACAGATTTAAATACTATAAGTTAACTGTGTTTAATCAAATTCCCATATCATACCATAATGACCCTAAGTATTGGGACAGACAAGCCTGATGAAACAGTGTAGACCCAGATCAGATGCCACAGAATGTGGCATCCGATCAGGGTCTACATTGTTTGCCACACATCCAGCCGCAAGTGTATTTTTAGACACAGGACAGGTATTCTGTCGGATATTTTCAAATTTTAGGATAAGTATGGCATGGAGTAAAGGTGTCCTAATATTTAGAGAAATTACTGAGTTCGGCCTTAATATCACATTGTAGTTGGGATATGTACCGTATTCGATCTAATTACCGCACATACCCCTATAAGCGCACAGTCAAGAAATTCCGTAGTCTTCAGATTAAAGCCAGTGTAATTTTTCTTTACTTCTTTTTAAAAGCATATGTTGTGGGTACTCATTTATATTGCATCAACTTGTCGATGCAATTCAAATGAGTGCCAACAACATATGCCTTTATAAAGAAAATCAGAAAAAATCACATAATCATCATCAAATAAGTCCTTTTTCTGATCTTTTTTATAGTGTATCCTTAGTAGGTAGATACATATTTTACCACAAATGAGTGTTCCCAGTAATTTTGAAAAACCTAAGCACACAGTGCGGTAATTAGGTCGAATACGGTATATGTAACAAATTTGGTTGAACTCTTTCCATTGGTGTGCTGGTAGTAACAGACGGATGCTGATTACAAATCCCCTATTTTCTTAAAATGTGTAGGAGTATAAAAGAAAACTGAATAAATTTCTTTAAAAAAGTGACATATCTTGAGCTATGATGTTTTTCACCAAAACATACAGATCTTGGGAGCAATTTGTGCAAAAATAACATAACTTCTTTCTATTACATGTACCTTACATTGTACCTTTGCATGTGTCTGTGTTTGGGTGGGTGGGGGGGAGGGGGGGGGGGAGAGGGGAGGGCAGGGGGGGTGGGGTCATAAAAGGTAGAAGTTTGAGGTGGGAACAATATAGTGGTGCAAGAAAGTGTGCTATATGGCTTCCTTCTTTGGGACATCACAGGTAGGGCAAGGGCTTGTTGTTCTTGCAACAGGGTTGGATAAGGGTGGGAACTATTTTTAATTGTTTCCTTGTGTCTATCCTGGAGGTGAATACTTGTTAGAAGCTTCACAGCCAGAGACTTCTGTGGAGAAATAAGAAAAATGTCAATAATATTTGATTGACCAAAAAAAGCCTTATCTGTAGAGTTCTGAGTTCTGTTTAACCAAATCACAAGCAGATGACAAAGCAGACTACAGTTGTTGTGATTGGCAGTTTAAGGGTTAACCCTTGTCTTGCTGAACATGGATATACTCCTCTACATTTGCAAACAGTGTAGATCCAGATCAGTTGGGTTCTGAAGAAGCCAACTGATCTGGATCTGCACTGTTTGTCATTAAGTATGTGAATTTGCATCAACAACCTGGATCATGTAATCTGATTGGCTGAAAATTATAAGTGGGTGTGGCATCTTAATTTATTCAGCATGACAAGGGTTAAGTATGTGAATTTTTATCAACAACCAGGATTATGTAATCTGATTGGCTTAAAATTATAAGTAGATGTGGCATCTTAACCCTTGTCCTGCTGAGTCAGGATATAGCCTGCCTTTGCAAACAGTGTAGATCCAGATCATTTGGCTTCTGAAGAAGCTAACTTCTGGATCTGCACTGTTTGCCATTAAGTATGTGAATTTATAGCAACAATTTGGATCAAATAATCTGATTGGTTGAAACTTCGAAGTGGGCGTGGCATCTTAATTTGTTCAGCAGGACAAGGGTTAATATATTCAGCAGGACAAAGGTTTAATTTTTTGTTTTATATTATTCAGGCTGTTGATCACTGGGTGAGTGTTCATTCTCTGCAGACATCAAGTGAAGGCAGTTTACTAGATCCAGATGATACTCTTTCGGATGTTGTTGATGACAGGGAACAGGTAGGTTTTTAATCCTTTCACCCCAAGTTTCTGAGATGGACTCTTCCCTCCCTGAATGTAGACACATTCATTATTGCAAATAGGAGTTCCAGTCAAAAATCAACAACAAAATGTCAAACATTGTAGATCCAGATTAGATGGCTCAAAATGAGCCATATTGTGATCTGCACTGTTTGCAAAGATACCTGTATTGGTCTGTAGGGATGAAATTTTAATGCTTATTAGCATGCTTGGTAAAATTTTCAGCAGACGACGTATTGAAATAATTTATTTTTCCCAGAAAACACACGATTTGACATCTCAAGCAAATTATCTCCAATGGAGACAATTTGCTTGAAATGTTAAATCCTTTTTTGTGGGAAAAATAAGAAAAATACCACCAATTTGTCGTCTGCTGAATTAGCCCAGAGGGTGATAAAGGTTAATGGCAAAGGGTATTCAGAACATACCATACAGAGATGCTGCCAGACTGCGCGATCCAGGGAATCTTACAATATAAGATTTAGTCCTGCAATTTTGAAACGTAATTGGTTTTCATCTCTAAATAAGAAGAATATCCAAATTAAAATTGATCTTCTCTACACATAGCAACAGATATGGCACTTTTTTCGTCCGAAAACTGCTGATATCTTTCTTATTTCTCAATGAAAGCATATGTTGTGAGTACTCATTAGAAGCTATTTGCTGAGGCACTTCTAATGAGTACTCACAACATATGTTTTTGTTGAGAAATAAGAAAAATATGTGGATACCCCCTCTTATCTGTAGCTATGCTACAAACAACAAATGTTGTGGGTATTCATTAGAAGTGCCTGCACTTTGCAAGATGCTTCTAATGAATACCCACAACATACATTTTAATGGAGAAATAAGAAAAAATATCCATATACATGTATTTTGGATGATAAAAAAGCACCTTATCTGGAGGTATGAATAATGTCAGTTTGACACAAGAAAAAAAAAGCAAGATTTTTTTTTTATTGGATATCATGACTAACCTGAGAAGTGGTATGTAAATGTACAGTTTTTTCTTCAATTTTTACATAGATGTAGGCCCACTCTTTAGGCTTATCTAGTGCCACGAGAGTTTCATGAATAAATAAAGAGTGTCTCTAAATTTAAATGGTTAAATGATTAAAGACTCTTTACCTGCATTACAACTAAAAGGAATTTAGCATAGACCATGGCATTTTTAACAGTCATTAATAATGATATACAAACAGTTAACCTCAAGGTTATTGGTCATACATCCTTGTGGGCTGATTATTATAGTTGTTGTTGTATTAATATTGTAGTTGTTTTCTTATTAACCCAGGTCCTGCTGAACCGAGATATATCCTGCCTTTGCAAACAGTGTAGATCCAGATCAGTTGGCTTCTGAAGAAGCCAACTGATCTGGATCTGCACTGTTTGTCATTAAGTATGTGAATTTGTGCCAGATTATCTGTGCAATTTCAGATCTTATGTATCTTAATGCTTAGCATTGGGTAAAAAATTCTGCAGACAACATTTTGAAATATTTTTCTCATTTTTTTCCAGAAAATAGTCAGTAACATTTCATGCAAATACTTGTATTATCCTCTTGAGACAACTTGCATTAACTTGTCAAAGCCTATTTTCTGGAAAAAAAAATAAGAAAAATATTATCAGTTTGCTGATGTTTGTTTTAAGACATTTTGAAAACAAAAAAACGAGAATTCTGTGCAAATAGTATTTTTACTTGTTTAATATGAAAATTATCATTTGCTGACATTTAAGACATTTACAAAATAATTAAAAGAGAATTCTGTGTAAACAGTATTTTTGCTTCTTTGATAAAAACATATTAAGCATAGCATAATTTTATTTAGCATTAAATACAATACATGTAAATAAGATACCCTGTTTTTACTTGGTCCTGCTCAACCTGTATATGCCCTGTCTTTGCAAATAGTGTAGATCCAGATCAGTTGGCTTCTGAAGAAGCCAGCTGATCTGGATCTGCATTGTTTGCCATTCAGTACGTGAATTTTATATCAACAATCTGGATCAAGGAATCTGATTGGCCGACAGTTAGCAGTAGGAGTGGCATCTTAATTTATTCAGGATGGCAAGGATTAAAAGCATTTTGATGTTATCTCCCTTAATAATCTACATGTATCTTGAAAGGTTGAGAGCAGAGATCTCTAGACCAGTGTCCTGTCCATCCCACTTTTTCACACTCTCATGCCTATATCTTCCGTCCACAAAGGCCCATTGTCACCAAAATACTATTGTAGCTTTATATTTATAGTTACAGGAAGCACCTGCATGGCCTAGTGGCACGCCTGCCTTCAGATCACAAGGGCCAGGATTCGAATCTTGCTAGAGGACAAATTCTTCTTATGACTGTATTGCATTTCAGTGCATAGAGCCTTTCATTATCACCCTTTCATCATTTTGATATGATTTAACCCTTGCCTTGCTGAATAAGTTAAGATGCCACGCCCACTTCTAATTTCCAGCCAATCAGATTACTTGATACAGGTTTTTGATAGAAATTCACATATTTAATGACAAACAGTGCAGATCCAGATCAGTTGGCTTCTTCAGAAGCCAACTGATCTGGATCTACACTGTTTGCTAAGACAGGGCATGTCGTGTTCAGCAAAAGAAGGGTTAAATAACGTTGAAAGAGACATAAACACCAAATCATTTATGTCAATATCTGGGCCCAGTTGTTCAAAACTAACAATGTCATGAGTTAACATATTGTTAAAATTTTGATCTTTAAATGTGGCATATACGCTAATATTTTTGCTGAAAGCTACTCACATTTTTTCAGCAAAAATACCTGTGAGTTAGATACATGTATTGTACTTACTAGAACAGTTAATATTTTGACCACTAATGAGCTTGTTAAGCTAACGATGCTTTGAACAACTGGGCCCTGATCATTTATTTCAGCTGATAGCAGATTATGAGGAGCAGGGAGGAGGAGGTTCCTTTGGGAATGGTGATGGTGCAAGCACATGTTCCACCGGTACTGCCAGTCCCGATATCTTCCACAATGATGCCATTACCAGTAAACATCTCCGTGGCTACTCACTAGATGGCGGTAATGATGTTATCGTCACACCCAGGGACATTGCTACTGGTAGGTACTTTAACTTATTACCTGACTCTCTGGACATGTTCAACAGATCATGAGGACGATGATATTTTTCCTAATTTTTCCCAGAAAATAAGCTTTTACATTTTATGCGAATTGTCTCCTTGGTAAAATAAGTACAGTATTTCAATGTTGTCTGAAATTTTCATCCTGTTAAGTATTAAAAAATTTGGAAGCATGGCCCTTAGGTCTTGTAAGGGAAATGGTACATTGTAGTCAGGTTAATGATTCTAGCTCAAGGTATGATGTTTTCTCTATATATCCTTGTACAAGGCTTGTCTTTCAACCAAAACATGGACATTATTCTTTTTTTTTTTTTTCAGAAAAATAACATAAGTTGGGAGTACTCATTAAAAAACACTTCAGCAAGACATTTCTAATGAGTACCACAATATATGAGCTGAATTATGGTGACATGTGTGCCCAATGATGACTCAACGCAAACAGTTTCCACCCAGATCAGGCCCGATGAAACATCGGGCCTGATCTGGATCCAAACTGTTTGACACTCTGATGGTATTCCTGAATGATTTTTTTGAAAAAGTTAATTTTAAAATAACATCCACAGACGACAAAAAATCTGCAAAATTACCCAGCATGCTAAGAGTTAAAAAATATAACAATTTTTGGTTAAAAAAGAGCTTACCTGGAGTTATTGTACAACATTATTAGGGATTCTTATTTTCTTGTGACTGAATATTTCAGATTTAAGTTGAGGAGGTAAAAATGCTCAATATAAGTTTGGATTTCAGCATTGAAATCAAATTTAGGTGTTAAAAATTTTCAGCCAACATCTTTTAACATCTTTTAAAGCAATTTCCTTCAGATTTATTCTTTTGTGAGCAGTAGCAGTGTACTAGATCAGCAAAGGTTTAACCCTTAAAGCAGCCATGACAATTTTATGCATAATACATTTGTTTGTAGGTTGTTTTGCTGTTGTTGTTGTTTTTTTACAGAGAAATTTAAGCTTGGCATTTCATGTGAATTGTCTGATTTAGCAGACAATAAAAAAAAATCACATGAAATGCCAAGCAGTATTATCTCTGCAACACTTATGCTTGGTGCTTTAAGAGTTCAGCATTGCAAATGGGCATTTAAGTATAAAGCTTTAAAACCTTTAAGGCGCCAAGAAAAACTGCATCTGAAAATGTTGTCTGTTTATGTCGTCTGCTGAATATTCTTGCAAACTTTTCAAACCTATTTTTTGCATACCGGCAAACAGTGTGGACCCTAATCAGACTGCTCCTAAAGGAGCAGTCTGATCTGGATCCACACTGTTTGCAGAAATGACTTTTAAAATCACAAGCAGAAGACAAAGCAGACGACAATTGTTGTGATTGGCGCTTTAATGGTAAAATACTCAGTGTTCCAAAATTTTATCAAGAGCACTGATATTTTGAACTTTTCATTTCTTATAATTTAAACATGAAAGTGCTTATTTGTGTAAAATTTATATTACTGTTGATGTACAATCAAGTTCTTATTACTTATTAACACTTAGCTGACTGGATAAAATTTTCAGCAGACAACATATTGAAATATTTTTCCAGAAAACAAGATTTGCCATTTTATGCAAACTGTTTCCATTGGAGACAATATGCATGAAATGTCTGATTCTGGTTTCTGGGAAAAATAAGAAAAATATCATCAATTTATCATCTGCTGAATTTGCCCAGAGATTAGTAAAGGCAACAATGCTCACATCATTTATCAAAGGTCTCAAATCATGTAATTATTTTAGTATGTACTTCTGTCATGCAATCTTTTAACTTGTGGGGTCTTATTAGAAGAGTGATTTATCAAGGTCAAAAAGTGTAATATTTTTCTTAATACCAAAATGCAAGAAGGGCCGTTGTCAGTTTCTGGCAAAAGAATGTGCACAATACCGGTTAACCGCTAAGAGGACTAAGCCTGCCCAGTAAAAGTTTGGTTAGGCAAACTGACCACACTTGACATGAGCACATTTGGGTTGACTGGGCCATAAAACCTCAACACAAACAAATGATACCAAAATATGTTCATATTTTTCTTATTTGTGCATAAATACATTCATTGTGGATACTCCAAATTAGAAGTGTTTCATTATACCCACAACATATGTTGATGTGCTTCTAATGAGTATCCACAATTTGCTTTTGTGTAGAAATAAGAAAAAATATTTATCTAAATATGTCTTATCCAGCCAGCCTCAGTGACTCAGTCAGATGCACATCCAATCTTATCCAGCCAGCCTCAGTGGCTCAGTTGGATACACATCCAATCTTATCCAGCCAGCCTTAGTGGCTCAGTTGGATACACATCCAATCTTATCCAGCCAACCTCAGCAGCTCAGTCAGATGCACATCCAGAATCTTATCCAGCCAGCCTCAGTGGCTCAGTCAGATGCACATCCAGAATCTTATCCAGCCAGCCTCAGTAGCTCAGTCAGATGCACATCCAGAATCTTATCCAGCCAGCCTCAGTAGCTCAGTCAGATGCACATCCAGAATCTTATCCAGCCAGCCTCAGTAGCTCAGTCAGATGCACATCCAGAATCTTATCCAGCCAGCCTCAGTGGCTCAGTCGGATGCACATCCGGTCTTATCCAGCCAGCCTCAGTGACTCAGTCGGATGCACATCCAATCTTATCCAGCCAGCCTTAGTTTGATGCACATCCAATCCAGCCAGCCTCAGTGACTCAGTTGGATGAACATCCAGTCTTACCCAGCCAGCCTCAGTGACTCAGTCAGATGCACATCCAGCTGGTGATCAGGAGGTTGCGGGTTTGATCCCCGCCGGATCTGGCAACATTCTTCCATGGAGATTGATCATGAAATATTTTCTATGGTCATTCTCTCCCTTCCACTGATTCCAGAAAGCAGTTGTCAGTTTCTAGCAAAAGAATGTGCACAAGTACTGATTAAATGCATAGAGGACTAAGCCTGCCCAGTAAAAGTGTGGGTAGGTAAACTGGCCGGCTCGACATGACCCTAATGGGTTGACTGAGCGGTAAAACCGCATCTCAATGAAAATCTTGCTTATCCAGAGGTAAAAGAATATTCTCTGATGGTCAGTGTTCTTTTTTGAATATCTTGGTGTTTGTATTTCTTCTTTCATTTTTGTGAGCTCACACACAGTCTTCTATATTATTTTTCAGATGTTTTTATAGGCGTTTTGAGAAAATAGATTTCTTATTGTTTCCTGAGCTTCTGATGTTTTCTTCTGTCATGAACATATTTTTCTAGTATTAGCTAATTGGGTTAAGAAAGCAGTCAGTTATTGGTTTGCTATCAGAAAATTATTTTGCAGTTAGAAATGTATTGCTTTGCAATCATAAAGCCAAAAAACACCTCTCTGTTTGTAGCTCTAGTTTTGTGCTTAAACTAAAAGATAATAACCCTTGTCCTGCTGATCCGGGATATACCTTGCCTTTGCAAACAGTGTAGAAGCCAACTGATCTGGATCTGCACTGTTTGCCAATAAGTATGTGAATTTATAGCAACAATCCGGATCAGGAAATCTGATTGGCTGAAAATTAGAAGTGGGCATGGCATCTTAATTTATTCAGCAGGACAAGGGTAATTCTTTTTTTTTTCTCTGAAAACATGTTTTGGGTACTCATTAGAAGTGCCTCACTGAGTAATTGTTAGAATACCTCAGCATCTTTTTTTGTTGCAGCTGCTTTAGCAAGAAGGTGTGCTGTAGGAGTCAGGAGTCTGTTTTTTTATTTGTTCATTCATCTGTTCATCCATCCATCAACATTTGTATCAACCCTTTTCAATTTTTTTTTATATTTTCTTATTTCTCCATGAAAACATATTTTGTGGGTACTCATTAGAAGTGTCTCGGCCATTAATATGCGGACCTTCTAATGAGAACCCACAGTATATTTCATGCAGAATTTAAGAGAATGAGTTTTATTTGTGTTGAAGTGTTAGGGCCCCTTCAACCCATTGGGGTCATGCAAGCGCAGTTAGTTTACCAAACCACACTTTTACTGGGCAGGCTTAGTCCTCTAAGCGGTTAACCAGTATTGTGCACATTCTTTCACCAGAAACTGACAACTGCCCATCTTGACTCAGCAGAAGGGAGAGAAACCCAAAATATATTTTCATGCAGAAGTAAGAAAAAGGCTGAGGTAATTCTAATGAGTACCCACAATATACATTTTCATGTAGAAAGAAAAAAAAATTATCAGTATGCTTTGGTTGAAAACTATGCCTTATCTAGAGCTATGAATAATTTAGGATAATTTTTGCACCAGAATGTAACTGGTGGCTAGTCATACAAATCTTAGCCATAAAAAACAGTACTGTTGATCGCAAGACTGTAGCAACTCAGATGTTTGTTTTTCCCAATACTTAATCTCCTCACCATGAAGGCGTTATGAAGATTACAACATTTCTTTCTGTAAACAATGGAAATTTATGTGCCATTGCTGGTATGAGCAATGGCACCTAAATTTGCATTGTTTACAAAGGGGTCAAAGTTGCCCCTAAACAAGGGTTTCAAAAATATGTTTGAGTTACTACAGTCTTGCGCTCAACCCTCGATTAATTATTAAGCTTTTCTGGAGAAATTGAGAAAATTATCCCAGAATTGTCATAAGCTACTCCTCAACTATGCTTCTGTTAACCTTTTACACTCTATGGGCAAATACATCAGATGACAAATTGAGCTTTTCTGATTTTTCTTAGAAAATAGACTTTGACATTTCATGCAAATTAGACAATTTTTTGCATGAAATGGCAAAATCTATTTTTCAGATAAAAATATGAAAAATATTTCAAAGTGTTGTCTGCTGAAATTTTTACCCAGCATCCTAAGCGTTAAACATACATACATGTCTTATGTAATGGTTATTCAGGAAGAAATACATGCACATATATGTAGTCGGTAATTGGAAAGAAAGTATCAGGAAAAAAAGTATCGGAAAAAAAGTATCACTTTTGAGTAGGAAAAAAAGTATCCGGAAAAAAAGTATCAGTTTTAACCAGATTCGCCTCTGATGTTACAATGAGATGATGATTAGGATCCTTTTGTATGTTTACTAGTACTTTTCAGTTTAATAATAAATTTTGCAACCTATCTCTGTAATCCTTACCTTATAAAAGGGCTTGAGATGTCATTTCATCTCAATGTTTCGTAAAAGACTCACAAGTTAGAAGCAACTATCCAAAATGACCTATATAGTGTAGAAAGGGATGTAAAAAGAGAAATTCCTCATTTGAGCTAAGTGTGCAAGTCGGATCTCCATGCTCATGAACCCTATTTGGGTTTCATTGGGTGGCAGGGCTTGGGATGTCATTTCATATCAATGTTGGGTAAAAGTCCCACAAGCTGGAAGCAATGTCGGGTAACAGTCCCACAAATTAGTAGCAACGTCTCCGAAATGACCTATATAGTGTAGACAGGGATGTTAAACCTCCAATTAACGTAATGATGTAATAAAGACATGTGTGAACAATGTGTTTTTAATTGCAATATATCAATGTTTGCACTTACTTGATCAAAGGGTACTTTAAAGACCATTTAAGATTATGTCTGCATATAATTGTTTTGTTTAGCAATGATAATTTCAAACAAACTCATTAAAGTCAATAATAAATTAACAAAACAATCAACAAACAGTAAACAATTTAATTACCATTGACCTTTACCATAAATCAGGATTAACATGATTATGATTGGTACCAAAGTTTGGTACTGAATTATCAAAGTGCAATTAAAAACCTTACCATCAGTCAGGATTAACACTGAATTTTGGTACTGAATGATCAAAATGCAATTAAAGATTAATTAGGATGACATTACATAGCCTTTTATCTATCCTTTGTACATGAAACTGAGACTTATTTTTTTTCCTGATACTTTTTTTCCGGATTCTTTTTTTCCGATACTTTTTTTCCGGATACTTTTTTTCCTGATACTTTCTTTCCTACATTCATGTAGTCAGCTGTGCTTAACCCATAGTTAGCTGCAGATGACAGATGAACAGTTTTGTTTTGTCCTGAAAACATTGCATAGAAATCAAAATTCAATTTTTTTTTTTTTCAATGAACAAAAAAATCTTTGCATTTCATGCAAATTGTCTGCTATGCAAGATGATTTTAGTGAAATTTCAATGCTTGTGTTCTCTGAAAAAATAGAAAAAAAAAAAAAAAAAAAAAAATAGATAGGATTAGAAATTCATCTTCCCCAATTTTGAATGCTTTAAGGATTGAGAGGATTTAAGCCTGCTTTTAGAAACATATGTAATGTCATCTGCTCATATTTTTAATTTGCAGATTTAAGGTTTTAAGCATACCCACTCTACCCCAGTGGTAACAGTATATCTGTAACCATGTGTACAATATTTACTCTAAGTACCTGTACACCTTATCTCCATACTGTACTTCTCCTAAAATGTCAAGTCCATTTTACTACGGTATGTGTTAACCCTTGTCCTGCTGAACCCGAATATATCCTGCCTTTACAAACAGTGTAGATCCAGATCATTTGGCTTCTTCAGAAGTCAACTGATCTAGATCTGCACTGTTTGTCATTCAATATGTGAATATGTATCAACAACCTGGATCAAGTCATCTGATTGGCTGACAATTAGAAATGGGCATGGCATCTTAATTTATTCAGCATGACAAGGATTAAAGTTTTTGAAAAAAAAGTGCTGGATGAGTGGCAAACATTGTAGACCCTGATCAGATGATGCATTCTTGGGCATCAGATCTAGGTCTGCTCTGTTTGCTCAGGCCTATCTGTCTGAATAATAGTAAGCCTACATAGCTCCAGATAAGTCGGGGTTTCTTCCTACCCAAAAGTATTGATATTTTTCTGATTAAATTTTCTAAGAAGTTCAGCAGTTTTAGGTTAAAATATGCAGTACCTTAGATAAACTTCGTTTTGGGGGTACTCACCAATTAAAATTCCTGAAAAAGCAATTCAAATTAAACTTATGGGGTAAATACCCAAATACAAGTATTTCTTGCACCCAATAAAAAACCGGGCACCCAAAAGAAAATTCCTGATACCCAATTCAATGAGAAACTGGAGGGTAAAATAGCCCAAAATACCCAGTTGCTTAAAATCTTATCCAAGGCACTCAGTATGCACAGACAGGCCAGAGCAAACAATGTAGACCTAGATCAGATGCCATTCCGTGAGTCACTGTTCCAGCAATTTTTTGACAGATCAACACATTAAAATAGACTTGTTCAAATTTTAGGACAAGTATGGAAAGGAGATAAAGTGTCCGAATATTTACCTTAAACCCCCGCTTATCTGGAGCTACATAAATGAAGCCAGCTTAGGAAAAAGTTGTTATTGTTGTAAGGCAAACCACAAAGAACCAGAGGTCTTTAATTGTATGTAATTAAATTTCAGGCTCTGGACTGACAGTGAGAAGAGGCAGTGAACCATCACTAACTATATTGGATGACAAGAAACCTGATACAACCGAGAGTCCTCCTTTGAAAGACAAACAAAACAACAAAATTGTAAGTTTTAAGTTGTTTTTCTGGTACATTTTAAGTCATCAGGGTCCTTTATAAGATGTTGCATTGGGTATAAAAAATACTACTATCTAACCCTTCTCTTGCTGAACACGACATGTCCTGTCTTAGCAAACAGTGTAGATCCAGATCAGTTGGCTTCTGAAGAAGCCAACTGATCTGGATCTGCACTGTTTGTCATTAAATATGTGAATATCTATCAAAAACCCAGATCAAGTAATCTGATTAGATGGAAATTAGAAGTGGGAGTGGCATCTTAATTTATTCAGCATGACAAAGGCTAACTTCAAATAAGAGGGATATCTACATTGTAGAGATCTTTTCCTTATTTGTCCACAGAAACATATGTTGTGGTTACTCATTAGAAGTGCCCTTTTGAGGCACTTCTAATAAATATCAATAAGTAATGTTTTCATGGAGAAATAAGAAAATATTTGGGGTGGTTGGGTGAGGTAAAGGTGTAGTGTATCTTACGTCACCAGAGCATCCAACTGATATTGGCTTACAGGTAGACAAGGCCTGCTATCCTTGCAGCAGTTAAGGGTAGAGGAGGAATGTTTTTATTTCTTCCCTTTCATTCCTGTTTCTTGTTCTCCCCTGTCCTTCTCTTTCATCTCTTCTTATATTTCTTCTCTTCTCTCTTCTTCCTTTCTCTGGGAGATGGCACAAAATGACCCACAAGGGTTGACGTGTCATTCAAAAAGAAAATACTTATCTGGCTACCCCTCTTATCTGTAGCTATGAGCCCCTCTATGTAATGTAAGCAGCGACTTTGCATGTCTCATTCATGATTACTCATCCTTTTGTTACTTCGTTCTTCCGTTTATTCTGGGACCAGTCATCTGATTCCATCACTCCAGAACTCCAGATTAAAATGGTATCCCATCATAGCTCTATACAAATGTTCTTTTTTTTTTCAACCAAAAATTTATTGATATTTGATGGTATACCCTGTCTTTACAAACAGTGTAGACCCAGATCAGTTGGCTTCATAAGAAGCCAACTGATCTGGATCTGCACCTTTTGCCATTAAGTATGCAAATTTATAAAAACAATCAGGATCAAGTTGTCTGATTGGCTGAAAATTAGAAGTAGGCATGGCATGTTAATTTTTTCAGCAGGACAAGGATTAAGAGTACCCTCAACATATATTTTTGTGGAGAAATATTAAGAAAAGTTTTTATCTGTGTAACTCTCATATATAGAGCTATGCCAGCAAAAGGTCTGATTTCTCCTTGAAGACATATGTTGTGACACATGGTTAGAATCATCTCTTTCTTAGAGGACATGTCTACTTTCATGGAGAAATAACATATTAAAGACAAGTATATTTCATAGCACTACATGTAGGTAAGAAGGACGTGTCCAAATTAATATTTTTCTTATTTCTCCCTGAAAACAAATGTGAGGCGCTTATAATGAGTACCCACGGCATATGTTTTTGTGGAGAATTAAGAGGAATATATATAAAGAAACTCCGCTTACCTGTAGCTATGTGCTGTCTTCTCAGATAACCATTTAACCCTTATCATGCTGAATAAATTAAGATGCCACGTCTATTTCTAATTTTCAGCCAATCAGATCACTTGATTCAGATTGATTCAGATTCGCATACTTAATGACAAACAGTGCAGATCCAAATCAGTTGGCTTCAGAAGCCAACTGATCTGGATTTACACTGTTTGCAAAGGCAGGCCATACCCAAGTTCAGCAGGACTAGGGTTAAAGAAATTTGAGTTTGTCCCATTGTTGATATCTGAAACTTAGTATGTAGTTGTAGACATGAAGGATGTCTCAATGAATCATTTTCTTATTTCTCTCTATTTAAGCATATCTAATGGATTCATGTTTGCATCTTGTTGAGCCAGTTCCATTTGAGTATCCTCAGTTTAGTTTTCTTAGAGAAATAACAAAACTATAGATATTTTATTGTTTAACCTTTACCACTCTCTGGGCATTTTCAGCAGACGACAAAAGGATGTTTTTTTTCTTATTTTTCCCAGAAAACAGGATTTGATATTTCATGCAAATTGTCTCCTTAGGAGACAATTTGCATGAAATGTCAAATCCTGTTTTCTGGGAAAAATAAGAAAAAATATTTCAAAATGTCGTCTGCTGAAAATTTTACCCAGAGTGCTAAGCGTTAAAAAAAAAGCAGGGCTGCCAGGCTGTAGAAATCCCTGTTGCTAGGACATGACAGATGTTGTCAATATGGGTAGATGGAATACCCTAACAATATTCGCTGTACATTCTATAGAAATGAGTTCCCCCCCTATCATACTGAGAAACATATCATATTCAGAACACTAATGATACGACTGAAAGACTGAAATTGATGGTAACCTTTAAAGTATCAGGACTGCTGCAGACGATAATTCTGATTTGTTTTTTTCATTTTTTCGAGAAAACAAGTCATGACATTTCGTGTGAATCATCTGCTTGGCCGACAATTCTAAGGAAATTCCAAGACTTATTTTCTCTAAGAAAATAGAAGAAAATAAAAATACTAGAATGTCAGCTGCTACAAATTTTGCTTGGCACTTTATGTGCAATCATAAAGAACAGTTGGCTGAATTTTGTATTCAGCAAATTTTTACAGTGATCACTGGACTATTGTAGTTGAGGGCCATATGTCATCTTGACAGTATTTTTATCTCTTTCAAATTATTGGGAGGAATCTGAGCCCTGGGAATAATAAAGTGGAACATTTCCATGAGGGATACTCATTAATTATTGACACTTTCTGTGCCTGCATTGTATTGTGACATGTTCTAATTTCAAGCCTGGCTCAACCAGGCCCAGAAAGGTCCATTGATCTATTAATCCAAGCCAGGCCAGGCCAGGCCATAATACTTCATTTTTAATTCATTTTAGTTTGGAGACCCCTAAAGGGGTAACTGGCAAACATTCTATAAAACATAGTGAAAATAAAAAACTAACCAGACACCCTGCTATTGGAAATAGACTGGTCCAAAGAGTTGTGGTAGAAGAGTGGACTACATTAATTGGTTTTTACCCAAATATTTGCTGTAAATGCTAACCTGTATAATTTCAGATCAAATCAAAACACATCTATGTTTAACAGAATCATAAATATATTTTAAGGTTAAAGCGAGAAAAAGAGATATTATACTGTATGTGGGCAATGAAGGTCAAGATTGATCTGCACATTTGCTCAGCCATCATTACCTTCTCACAGAATCCTTGGATATGTACATGTGGAATATATTGACAGAGGTCGAGATGGATCTGTGCTGTTGTGCATAATGGTCACTGCCTTAGCTGTTTGCATATGTTAAAAGGACCTTTCTATCACATTTAACTTCACTGTTAGTCTGTTACTACACTACAACCTCTTTATAACATGGTTTGTTATAACACGGTTTTGTATATAATACGCTTCAAAGATGGATCCCGAAAATGCGTAGATTATATTGAAAAATGACCATAAATGGTCATTTTTGAATATAATCTATACATTTTTGTTTGGATATAATAGGGTTGTTTAACTAACATGGTTTATGCTATGGACTTCGACAATAGTGTTATAAAGAGGTTGTGGTGTATTACCAGAGTCCGAAGACTTAATGGCACTTCTGTTCAAAGTGATATTTGGCTTATTTTGTGTAGTCTGTATGTTCAGGATTACTTCCGTTATACTCATCTGAGTTCTGCTGAAGTCAGCTGTCTTGGGATACAGTTCTGCTGAAATTTGCTCTTTTGGGATAAATAAACAAATATGAAATTAACCTTCTCTTAGATTTTAGGCTTAGCACCAGAAATAGGGAAATTTTGAGAGTTTTATTTTGGCCTGGCTTGGAGTAACAGGTGATTGAGCCCAGGCCAGGCTAGAAATTACAACATGCCTTGTATTGCTCACATGAATATAAATTGAGTCCCACGTTAGTACATATGCAGAGTGGCGCTGTGAATGCAGTCTGGTTTATTGCCAGCAGATCCTTCATTATACAAGCTCCCTACAGGATTAAACAGGCTCCCTCCAGGCAAGCTGACATAACTTTAGATAAGAGGGGTAGCCAGATAAATACTTTTTTCTTATTTTTCCATGTAAAAATTCACCATGAGTACTCATCAGAGAAATAAGAAAAATATCTGGGGCCATGCAGGGTTGCATTAAGAGGCAGCTGGAGGCCAAAATGACTGTCTTAAATTTTTTTCTGGCCGCCCAAAAATCCTTTTTTGTTGCATTACAGTACTGTATTTACCTTAATTATTTGGACATTTCAGCTCCTCACCATACTTGTTCTAAAACTTGAACAAGTACAGTTTACTACCCATTGTTGTGTCTAAAAATTGCTTAATGATTGGCAAACAGTGTATACCCGGATGAGACACCAAGTTTTGCGACATCTCATCTGGGTCTACACGATTTTACTAAGGCCTGTCTGTCCGAATACATATGGTAAATGAGGTAATGTAGGAAATAGCCATTTTGGCCCCCTCAAATGCTGTTCTGGCCTCCTCTAAAAAAAATATCGAGAACCCTGGCCATGTAGGTATCTTTTATGCATGACATGGTTGAAAATGTCAAAGCATATGGGTTTTAGTAAAAATTTATATTTTTCTTATTTCTTCACTCAAACATACATTGTTACTACTCATTAGAAACACATGTACATGTACCATATTCTGGGTTGAAATCATGCATCTCTAGAGAAATACTGGCATCCAAATAAATATTTATCTTATTTCTCTTTGAAATATAATATGGTACGGTAAATGTCCTAAAATTTCAAACTTTTATTCCATATTTTTATTACCTAAATTTTGCTTTGTAGGCAGTTATTCCTTAAAATATTTAATGGTATGGCAAACAGTATAGACCCTGATCAGACTGATCTAGGTCTGCACTTTTTGCATATCCCATTTTATCAGAAACTTTGGCGTACAAAATTTTAGAGCAGTTACTGTATTCATTAGAAGCACCAGGCAGAGGCACTTCTATATACCCCCAATATATGTTTTTGTGGAGAAATAAGAAAAATAACAATTATTGAGTGGAAAAAAAATTGCCTTGTCTTGAGCTTTGGAATAAGAAAAAATATCAACACTTTTTCTTTGAAAAAACAACAACAAAAAAACAACACAACAAAAAACATCTTATCTAGAGCAATGTACTAGTACCAGAGACAGTTACAACAGTTATCTTAATTGATTCACACTGAGAACAGATAATTTAAATATAACTAATTATCTAATTTGTAGTTGGTTCTTTTTTCTAATTAAAACACAGACAGAACTGCATGTTTTACATGTTTTAGGTGAAATCAAGTGTATTATTGCTTGGTTTTTAATGCTTAGCATGCTGGGTAGAAATTTCTGCAGACAACATTTTGAAATATTTTTCCGTTTTTTTCCCATATGGATTTTACATTTATGCAATTTTCTCTCATGGATTTAATTTGCATGAAATGTCAAAGCTTATTTTCTGGGGAAAATGAGAAAAATATTATTAATTTGTCATCTGCTTAATTTGCCCATAGAATGGTAAAGGTTAACCCTGGTCCTGTTGAACCCTTATTTGTCCTGCCATTGCAAACAGTGTAGATCCAGATCAGTTGGCTTCTGAAGAAGCCAACTGATCTGGATCTACACTATTTGTCATTAAGCATGTGAATATGTATGAATGACCTGGATCAAGTAGTCTGATTGGCAGACAGTTAGA
Organism: Anodontia alba; assembly: GCA_964016985.1. Lineage (NCBI taxonomy): Eukaryota > Metazoa > Mollusca > Bivalvia > Lucinida > Lucinidae > Anodontia > Anodontia alba. The sequence continues at coordinate 70,951,841 of OZ024833.1, read as the reverse complement.
AGTGGGTGTGGCATCAAGTTATTCAGCATGGCAAGGGTTAAATTAGGTCTGGATTTGAAAGCTCAGACTCTGTTATTTGAGGTTTCAAAGTTCCTTGTAAAATCTTCTGTTTTGACAGAAGTCATCTTATTTCATAGCTCTAGGATGCATCAGGGTGGCCCAGCATTTAGTGTCCTGACATTGGATCAGGAGATCCTGGGCTTGATTCTTGCTAGTGGCGGAGTTCAACTCCTGACTCACTGTATGGCATTTCATTGCACAGAGCTTTCCATTATCACCTCTTTGTATCAAAGTGACTTAACCCTAGTCCTGCTGAACCCAGATATACCCTGCCTTTGCAAACAGTGTAGATCCAGATCAGTTGGCTTCTTCAGAAGCCAACTGATCTGGATCTGCACTGTTTGCCATTCAGTATGTGAATTTATATCAACAATTTGGATCAAGTAATCTGATTGGCTGAAAATTTGAAAAGGGTGTGGCATCTTAATTTATTCAGCAGGACAAGGGTTTTAAATAATGTTGAAGGAGATGTTTAACACCAGGGCCCAGTTGTTCAAAGCGTCGTTAGCTTAACGAGCTCATTAAGGGTCATTTCGTTAACTGTTTTAGGGGATTCAATATAAAATATTTTGATATTTTTTGCTGAAAAAATGTGAGTTGCTTTTGCAGTGCAAAGGCTACTCACATTTTTTTCAGCAAAAAATTTCAGCATATTTGCGTATCACTGGATGTAAATTTTAACGAATTGTTAACTAACGACGTCGTTAGCTTTGAACAACTGGGCCCAGATCATCATTATAGCTCCTGATTTTTTGTATCTCCTCAAAAACATATGTTGTAGGTTCTCATCAAATGTGCTTCTAATGAGTACCCACAACACATGCTTTTGTGAAGAAATAAAAAATATCAATATTTTTTGGTTGAAAACAAAAAAAGGTGCTTTATCTGAAGTTATGGTACTCTTCCACAAAAATATATGATATGGATAATCATTATGCCTCCTACTCTGAAGAAATACAGTAAAAAGAGGTTGGGCCATGCATATGTTATTGCTATAACAAATACACCAAAGATGTTGGGCCAAGCATACAATGTACATGTATGTTATTGCTATAACAAATACAGCAAAGATGTTGGGCCAATTTATTGCTATAACAAATACAGCAAAGATGTTGGGCCAATTTATTGCTATAACAAATACAGCAAAGAGGTTTGGCCAATTTATTGCTATAACAAATACAGCAAAGATGTTGGGCCAATTTATTGCTATAACAAATACAGCAAAGCGGTTGGGCCAATTTTTTGCTATAACAAATATAGCAAAGAGGTTTGGCCAATTTATTGCTATAAAAAATACAGCAAAGAGGTTTGGCCAAGCATATGTTATTGCTATAACAAATACAGCAAAGAGGTTGGGCAAAGCATGTGTCCTTGCTACAACAAATACATCAAAGAGGTTGGGCCTAAAGGTCTCAGAACTGTTAGGCATTTTAGAAGTGATCCCAAGCCCTATATTCAGGGAAAAAATAAAATAAAACACATGGTTCAATAGAAAATTTAGAAATAGCTGATTCAGATGATTGAAAAAAAAACAACAACAACTAAGAATTCACTCTTCCTAATTTTATTGAAATTGTCTAAAAAAAAAAAAATAAATTAAAATAAAATAATAATAATAATAAAATAAAAAAATTGGACGTCCAGCCCAAAAATTGCACATTTGGAGTCAGCTGTGAACCCATAAACCTTCATTTTTAGCTCGCCTGTACGAAGTACAAGGAGAGCTATTGTAGTCACCCCGGTCGTTTGCGTTTGCGTTTGCGTTCCCGTTCCCGTCACACTGCGTTAAAGTTTTTCAAATGCTTATATCTCAACAGTCACTCCTCACAGAGGCATCAAATTTGGAACTTAGGTACCTTGGAGGGTCTTCTGAGATTCCAAGAGAATAAACCCCTGGGTTCATGCCCCTGGGTGGGGCTAGGGGTCAGAATCTAGGACACCTTTGTAATACTGTGTTAAAGTTTTTCAAATTCTTATATCTTGACTTTCACTCCTCATAGAGCATTCATATTTAGAATTTGGGTACCTGGAGGAGTCTTCTGAGATTCCAAAAGAACATACCCCTGGGTTCATACCTCAGGGTGGGCCTTGGAGTGTGGCTAGAGGTCAAAATCTAGGACACATTTGTAAAATCTTATATACCTACAGGTTATAGACACAACTGGTTATACATCAGCTAACTATGTGACATCGGTTTAAGTGTAAGAGAGTGAAGGTCATGGTGACCTACATTTTACGGTCCAGGTCACCTAGATTTCACGGTCCAGTGATTTTGCCTTATATCTTGAATACTATTTGTTGGATAAATGTCACACCTGGGATATTACTTCCATGTGACCTAATGAATGACCACTTACTATATCTAGGTCATTGTGACCTATATTTCATGGTTCAGTGATTTTGCCTTATATCTTGAATACTATTTGTTGGATAAATGTCACACCTGGGATAGCAGTTCCTTGTGACCCGATTATTGACGTCAAAATATATCTCTGTTGGTGTGACCTATATTTCATGGTTCAGTGATTTTGCCTTATACATGTATCTTGAATACTATTTGTTGGATAAATGTCACACCTGGGATATTACTTCCATGTGACCCAATGAATGACCACTTACTATATCTAGGTCATTGTGACCTATATTTCATGGTTCAGTGATTTTGCCTTATATCTTGAATACTATTTGTTGGATAAATGTCACACCTGGGATATTAGTTCCTTGTGACCCGATTATTGACGTCAAAATATATCTCTGTTGGTGTGACCTATATTTCATGGTTCAGTGATTTTGCCTTATATCTTGAATACTATTTGTTGGATAAATGTCACACCTGGGATATTACTTCCATGTGACCCAATGAATGACCACTTACTATATCTAGGTCATTGTGACCTATATTTCATGGTTCAGTGATTTTGCCTTATATCTTGAATACTATTTGTTGGATAAATGTCACACCTGGGATATTAGTTCCTTGTGACCCGATTATTGACGTCAAAATATATCTCTATTGGTGTGACCTATATTTCATGGTTCAGTGATTTTGCCTTATATCTTGAATACTGTTTGTTGGATAAATGTCACACCTGGGATATTAGTTCATTGTGACCCGATTATTGACGTCAAAATATATCTCTGTTGGTGTGACCTATATTTCATGGTTCAGTGATTTTGCCTTATATCTTGAATACTATTTGTTGGATAAATGTCACACCTGGGATATTAGTTCCATGTGACCCAATGAATGACCACTTACTATATCTAGGTCATTGTGACCTATATTTCATGCTTCAGTGATTTTGCCTTTTATTTTTGTTACTATTTCATGGAGAATTGTCATACCTGGATTATTATATCTATGTGACAAAATGATTTACATACAAATACATCTAGGTCAGTGTGACCTATATTATATGGCTTAATGATAAAAATGTTACAATATAAAATGTACCCAGCAGGCGAGCTTGCTGTCCTACGACAGCTCTTGTTTTTATCTGCTTCAGTTTTACATTCAGTACTCTAGTCGCTTGAAATTAAAACAAGCGAATTGAACTTAATCTTGACCACTCTGAACAGTTTCAGTAGATGACAGATTTCAGATTTGACATTTTCTTTTTTTTTTCCATAGAAAATAGGCTTTGATATTTCATGCAAGGAGACAGTTTGCATGAAATGTCAAAGCCTATTTGCTGGGAAAAATCAGAGAGAAAAAAATCAAAATGTTGTCTGCTGAAAATTTTATCCAGCATGCTAAGCATTTAAGACCCCAAACAAACTACATATAAAGGCGTGCCAATCAGATAGCATCTAAACCACAAGTGCATTTAGCATAAATTTTACATTGATTAATCTTCACATTGCTATAGGTGAAAATTACTGTTGTAGAAGTTTAAAAAAATCCTACATGTACATATGCACTTGTTTTATAGCTCCAAGTAAGATGATGATTTGTTTCAACACCAAAAATCTCCATGAAAACATATGCTGTTGGTACTCATTAGAAGCATCTCACTGATACCTACTTTAAGGGATTATAACTCATACTGTTTGTCATCAACTGTATTTACCCTACATATAGGGACAACTTACTCCTAACCGTACTTGTCTCCCTATGCTAAATTCCTTTTAGTCATAATGCATATGAATTATTTAGAACCAAAGAAACCAGACAATAGTAAATGGTATAAGGGAGTCTTTAATATATGTATTTCATAGCGCCAGATAAGAGGGGGGGTGGGGGGTGGGGGGGGGGGGGGGAGGTATCAGATGTTATTTTCCTATTTCTGCACAAAAACATAAGTTTTGGGTACAAAAAAAAAAATCCTACATGTACTCACAATGTATGTTTTCAAGCAGAAATAAGAAAAAATATCAATACTGGTTTATTTTTTAAAAAAAACAAACAAACACTTTTCTGGAGCGATGTATATTTTGAACAAGTTCACTAGGCCCCCAAAAAATGTCTTGTTTCAGGAAATGTCAAAAAAATTTATTACGGTTAGTAGGTAGGAAACCTTTTTTAATTTATATCAATATTTTTGCATAAAATCAGCATGAAATTGATAAAAATTCTCCAGATGCCTCCAAAAAGTTTAACCCTTGTCCTGCTGAACCCGGATATATCCTATTTTGCAAACAGTGTAGATCCAGATCAGTTGGCTTCTGAAGAAGCCAACTGATCTGGATCTGCACTGTTTGCCATCAAGTATGCACATTTATGATAACAATCTGGATCAAGTAACCTGATTGGCTGAAAATTAGAAGTGGGCGTGGCATCTTAATTTATTCAGCAGGACAAGGGTTAAGAAGAACAAAAGAAATCAGGGTCCGGAAACATATGTTTTGGTAACTGCTGGATGAATGGCAAACAATATAGTCCCAGAATAGATGCTGCGTTTTGTGGCATCTGATCAGGGTTTAAATGGTTTGCTCTTTCCAGTCCCTCTGAATACTGAGGATTGATATGGTATAAGGTACATGTAGTTATTGGCTGCAGCAGGTGTTAGATTATGCTAATCATAACTGCAGCAGACAACATTTATATTTTGTTTGTATGCAGCAGACGACATTTATATTTTGTTTCTACCCTTTCAAAGAAAATAAGACTTGGCATTTCATGTGAATTGTCTGCCTCTAATTCACATGAAATATCAAGCCTTATTTTCTCTGAAAAATAATAATAACAATTTAGAATGCCGTCTGCTTCAGTTTTGCTTAGCACTTTAAGGGTTTAGACTGTTCTGCCAGATGTTTGAAACAAAGTGTTTGTTTGTTATTGCTTTTGGAGAAAATTCAGATTTTTGCTTGATATCTGATTGTATTTTAATATGCGGAAGGGGTACATATCTTTCATCACAGTTCAGAAAATTGTTTGATTGATGCAGTCTGCTTTTGCAAGCAGGTGTAACATAATGATCTAATTTTCTATCTTTCCATTTATTCATCCATTTGTCTGTCTGTCATTATTAGCTCACCTGAGCACGAAGTGCTCATGGTGAGCTATTATGGTCAGTCAATGTGCGGCATCAACAATTGCTTTAAAAGCCTACTCCTCCTACACCCCGGGCCAATTGACTCGATACTTGGTAGGAAGCATCAGGGTGATTGTAGATCAAAAAAAGCTAAAATCGTTCTGATGGGAAATCTAAGATGGCCACCACGGCCGCCATCTTGAAAATCTATTTTTCGCTTCTTCTCCTGAACCAAAGGGCCAATTGACTCCAAACTTGGTAGGAACCTGGAAGCATGGGGATGACTTGTAGATAAAAAAATGGCTAAAATCATTCAGATCGGTAATACAAGATGGCCGCCATTGCAGCCATCTTGAAAATCTATTTTTCGCGTCTTTTCCTAAACCCAAAAGCCAGTTGAAGCGAAACTTGGTAGGAAGCATCGGGGTGACTTGTAGGTCAAAAATAGCTAAAATCATTCTGATTGGAAATCTAAGATGCCGCCATGGTGGCCATCTTGAAAATCAATTTTTCTCTTCTTCTCCTGAACCCAAAGGTTTATTGAGTTGAAATTTGGTAGGAAGCATCGTGATGACTTGTAGATCAAAAAGAAAGCATAGGGGTGACTGGTAGATCAAAATAGCTAAAATCGTTTCGATAAGAAATCCAAGATGGCCACCATCTTGAAAATCTATTCTTTGCTTCTTCACCTGAACTGAAAGTCCAATTGACTTGAAACTTGGTAAGAATCATCAAGGTGACTTGTAGATCAAAAATAGCTAAAATCGCTCTTGATCAGAAATACAAGATATCCCTCACAGTTGCCATCTTGAAAATCTGTTTTTAACTTCTTGTCCTGAATAGAAAGGCCCATTGACTCGAAATAAAATGGGAAGGATCAGAGGGACTTGTTGATCAAAAATAGCTAAAATCATTCTCATCAGAAATCCAAGATGGTTGCCCTAGTAACCACGTTGATAATCTGTTTGAACTTTTTCTCCTAAACCAAAAGGGCAATTGACTCAAACTTCATTTGAAGTATCAAGATGACTTGTAGATCAAAAGTAGCTAAAATTGTTCTGATTGGAAATCCAAGATGGCCACCATCTTTAAAATCAATAGAACTTCTCCTCTTGAACCGAAAGGCCAACTGACTCAGACTTTGAACAACATCATTAGTCACGAAAATTATTAGCCATTCCGTGAATTTCTTGTTGACTACCTGTTGATGTGTCTAAAAACTGCTGGATGAGTGACAAACAGTATAGATCCTGATCAGATGCCAATAATTATCATTCTTTGCTCAGCTTTGTCTGTCAAGTACATGTACTGTATTCCCTTAAATATTGAGAAACCTTATCAACAACCTGGATCAAGTTATCTGATTGGCTGAAAACTAGAAGTGGGCGTGGCATCTTTTTACTACTTGTTGGTGTGCCTAAAAACTGCTGGATGAATAACAAGTAGTGTAGAACGTGATCAGATGTTGTTTTCTTCAGTGTCTGATCTGGGTTGACACTGATAGCTCAGGCCTGTTTGTCGTAATACTTAGGGTAAATGTGGTATTACTCCTAAACCCTTAAAACGCCAAGCAAAATTTGTAGCAGACGACATTCTAAATTTTTTTTTTATTTTTCAGAGAAAACAAAAAAACAAATCTTGACATTTTATGTGAATTGTCTGCCAAGCAGGTGATTCACATGAAATGTCAACACTTGTTTTCTCTGAAAAAAAAAAAAATAAATAAATAAATAAATAAAAAAATTGTCATCTGCTACAGTTGTGATTGGCGCTTTAAGGGTTAAGGTTGGTAGGGTGGTGGTAAGGGTCTTCTGTATTGGCAGCAGGTGGGGAATGGGTCATGTTAGTAATTCTTTTCTTTCTGCACTGTCAATCATTTTCTCTACCTTCTCATGTATTTTTCTCTTTTCTCTTAGCTTCTAGTTCTGCTGTACCTTTTCTCCCTTTCTCTGGGAGAGGACACAAAATGACCCACAAGGGTTGACATGCCATTTTACAAGAATTCAAACTCTTTAACCTCTACACCTCAAATATACAGTCACTTGAGGAGAAATGTTGTTAAAAAATAGCTCTATTTATTTTTCCAGAATAAGTGTTTATCTAGAGCCCTGTATTAAGAAGAGGTTTAGTTTTCTTAAAGTTTGGGATAAGAATGGCAAAAACAAAATTACATGTATTCAATATAAATTTGAGAAATGCCACATCAAAAGTAACTTTTCTATAAATACATATTTGATATGTTTACAGTTGGTTTTTATTGGTGCGAGATCTACATTTATATCTACCTATGTTTTTATTATGTCCCATAACCTATTTATGATATTACCGTATTTACCATAAGTATTCGGACACCTCAACTCCTTACCATATATGTTCTAAAATTTGAACCAGTACAATTCACTACCCGATGTTGTGTCTAAAATTTGCTGGATGAGTGGCAAACAGTGTAGACCCAGATGAGACGCCACATTCTGCGGCGTCTCATCTGGGTCTAAACTGTTTGCTCAGGCCTGTCTGTCCGAATACATATGGTAAATACGGTATGATATATACCGTAATAAACCAAAGTATCGATACAGACAGGCCTGAGAGCAAACAGTATAGACCAAGATGAGATGCCACAGAATGTGGTATCTGATTAGGGCCTACACTGTTTGCCACTCACCCAACAATTTTTAGAGTCTTTAAAGCTAGTAAAAATGACTGATTCACATTTTAGAACAAGTATGGTAAGGAATTAAGGTGCCCCAATATTTAGCGTGAATATGGTACCGCATACATTAGGTAGATAGCATTATCCATGGGAGTATGTTAGTACAGCATAACCTGATAGGAATCTGTAGCTCTTGATAAGACACTTTTTTCGACAGAAAATTTTTCGTATTTCACAACGAAAACATATGTTGTGGTGCTCATAAGAAGTGCTTCATTGAGACGCTTTTAATGAGTACCAAATGTATGTTTTCCTGGAGAAATAAAGACGTATTTTCTGAATACCCCTCTTATCTAGAGGTAGGGATTAAACATTAATATAGTTAATATGCTGGTGACGATATTATACAAGGACAAATAATTTAGGTTTATTTCTTCTTTTTTTTTTCCTCCAGAAAATAGGGCTTGACATTTCAGCAAACTTCTCTTAAGGAGACAGTTTACATTAAACCCCAAATCCATTGTTTTATTATTATTATTATTTTTTTTTTTTTGTTTTCTTTTTTGAAAATTTGGAACAATTTGAAATGTCATCATCTGATATTTAAATTGATTGGGTTATAGAGATTAACCCATAAAGTGCCAAGCAGAAATGTAGCAGATGACATTCTTTAAGTTCTTTGTAATTATTTTTCCAAGGAACATAAGGCTTGGCATTTCATTTCAATCATAGTAGATGATTCACATGAAATGTGAAGCCTTATATTTCTTCTGAAAAATGAGAGAAAAAGTATGGTTGAAAATGTCATCTGCTGCAGATGTTATTGGTGCTTTAAGGGTGGACCATTACCAGACTGTAGTTAAATACCAGCAACTGATATTTAAAATATTAATTTCTATTTTTTTTTTTCCACACAAAAATTGAACTTAACTTTTAATTTCAACATCTCCAAAACGAAGACAGTTCATATTAAAATTTCATGCTCTATAATTTTTAGAAAAAAAAGAAGAAAAGAAAAAGTGTCACTCGTTTTGCATCTATAAATTTTGCCTTCTGCTTGTGAAAGGTTACCATTAAGACATGCAGTTGACAGAATAGAATCATTTGGATATACAGGAAGATAGACAAAAAGATATAAGTAAAATCCATGTAAAAATCTCAAGGAGTGTGATATTGTATTATACAATATCGGCTGAATTCAGTGAATTGTGACAAAATTATGCTATTGTATTCAAATAGACCAAAAATATGATAGTTGGGTAAAACATTTATATAAAACTACGCTTTGACACTTATGTTGTTACATTACAATGTAAAATATAAACATGATAGTACCAGGATAAATGGTTAACGTAGCTCCAGATAAGAGGGGGTGGGGATGTCTATCTATATAATATTTTTATTATGTCTCCACGAAAACATATGTTGTGGGTACTCATTAGAAGTGCCTTGAGTACGCATATCATATCTTTTCATAGAGAAATAAGAAAAATATCTGTACTTTTCGGCTGAAAAAAAACCCCAACAACAATGCCTTATCTGGAGCATTGTTTAATAAACATGTATTTAGGAAGACATTTTGTTCAGGAGTATTCTTTTGCAACTTAAACCATACGGTAGTTAAAATGAAAGTTTCCAGTGAAAACGAGTGTGTGGCAATGGTTTATTTCGAAATAGTTCCTGGTTCATGACCAAAGTGGTAAAATTACAAGGGCTTAACTTACAATGATTTAAAGTGCTTTATCTATAATTAGCTGTACTTATCAGTAGGGTACGTAGCTTCAGACGAGACAATTTTTGGACAAAAATAAAATCAGAAGCTTTTTGACATTTATTTCTTAATTCTCAGGTAAACATGTGTTGTAGGTAATCATTAGAATTCTCTCACCAAGGCAGTTCTAATGAGTGTCCACAGTATGTGTTTTTTATATAAAACTTAAATAACAATAAAGAAGTGATATTATAGCACTAGATAAGAGAGTTATCAGACAAATATTGTTCTTATTTTTTCCACAAAATGTATGTTATGGGTACTCATTAGAAGCGCCTTGCCAAGGCGCTTCTAATGATTACCCACAACATACTGTATGTTTTTGTAGATAAATAAGAAAAGTATCTGAACTTTTTTGGTTGAAAAAAAAAAGTGCCTTATCTGGAGCTATGGTTTTGAAGAGGCCAGAAAAATCTACTTACCTTGTCAATGTTATGACATGGACTTAAAGGATTTTAACAGTCTGAGACAATTTCTTAAGGATATTACAAACATAAACAGATATTGTGCTTTAGCGCATGACTTGAAGAAGTAAGGTCTTTCAATAGAAATTTGTTCTGTCAATGATGTTAAGTTTTGTGTGACTATAAGTAAGAGTCATGTCGGTTATCTGAAAGTTCGGGAAGTTATATCGGTGACACAATAGGTAAAGGATACTTTCATTGCTTTACTGGTTAAGAGATGTTTCCAGGTAAATATTTTCTTTATTTCTTCATTAAAACATACATTGTGGGTACTCATTAGAAGTGCCTCAATGAGGCGCTTCTAATGAGTACCCACAACGTATGTTTTCATGGAGAAATAAGAAAAATATCAACATGTTTTGGTTAAATAGGTCATCTTGTCAGGAGGTGCATCTGGTTTCTGGTTGTTGCAGGTGTTACAGTAAAAAACAAACAAAAGAACAACAAAGTTGATTATGAATAAAAAATGGAACTTGTTATCCTTTTTGATGTTGCACTAGAAACTGTGGTCACTGTGAGCCACAGTGGCAATGGTCAATATTTTATTATAGATGATTTGTTTAGGAGTATTTGTTGATAATGCTGGGATAAATTTTTCTTTTTATCCATAAAAACATATGTTGTGGGTACTTATTAGAAGGGCCTCACTGAGGTGCTTCTAATGAGTTCTCCATAAAAACATATAGGGGCTTCTGATAAGCTCCACAATGTATGTTTTTATGGAGACTGGAGAAAATTATCCCAGAATTATCATCGAATATTCCTTGTCAACACGCCCTCTGAATGACTAACATTGTGGATGCTGGAAACTTCAGTTCAGGTTGTTCAAAATGTAAGCACAAAAAGGTTAACGCTTAGCATTCTGGATAAAAATTTCAACAGATGACATTTTGAAATATTTTTTAATTTTCCCAGGAAACAGGATTTGATGTGTCATGCAAACTGTCTCCATTGGAGACAGTTTGCATGAAATGTCAAATCCTGTTTTCTTGGAAAAATAAGAAAAAAATATTTCATTATGTTGTCTGCTGAAAATTTTACCAAGAGTGCTTAGCATTAAATGCCATGGAAGATTATAAATGTATTCTCTCCAATAATCTTATAAAAACATTTGATTTATTTATTTAGAAGAAGCGGTTTCTGTATATAAGTTTCATAAACAGGCAGTTATGCTTGATATAAAGGATATATACAAAATTTTACGAGATACCTTTTTTATGCCAGACGGTAATTAGTAAGTCCTGGAATGTTTCACGTTTTTCTCTGAGATTCACACCTGTTTGTTTGGTGGATGGCTGAAGAAGTTTTCTTGAGCGCTGTGCTGGGAAATGATGGAATTATTTGTTATTGAGGAGGTAGGGGTTTCTTACTATTTTTAAAGAGAACTGTAGATAAGGGGGTGGGTGGTGGGTATCCAGACAACTATTTTTCTTATTTCTCAATGAAAGCATATGTTGTGGGTACTCATTAGAAGCTCTTCACTGAGGCGCTTCTAATGACTACCCACAACAATTATGTTTTCATGGAGAAATTAGAAAAATATGAATACTTTTCGGTTGATAAAAATGCCTTATCTAAAGGCATGTAATGATCTGTTTAACACTTTGCATGCTGGGTAAAAAACTTCAGCAGGTGACATTTTGAAATATTTTTATTTTTTTCCCTATTTTTCCTAGAAAATAGGATATGACACTTCATACATATTGTCTCTTAAGGAGACAATATGTATGAAGTGTCATATCCAATTTTCTAGGAAAAATAACAAAAATATCACCGTCCAATTTGTTGTCTGCTGAATCTGCCCATATCTGTGTTATTGTGAGTATCAGCTGGACCAGCATTTATAGTCCTGATATTTTTTTGGTTTTATTATTTTAGTAGATTATCAAACAGGAATATGAGAAAAATATTTAGTCACTGGAGACTGGAGCCAGTCTATGGTCAGGCTTATATCTGGGCTTCCATTGATCCAAGTTGCCTCAAAATTCACTTACGCATGCATCTGACCACTCAGGTGACCTGCAACAAAACTGGATCATTGTGACCTACGTTTTTGAAAATTGACACGTGATTAGGTTTTCAGTGACATATTTGTATCTGTGAGCCCCCTGAAACTTCATGATGCATCCTGCACTGGATGACCTTCTACAAAACTGGGTCATTCTTACCTGCTTTTGGGAAAATCAGTGCCCGGTAAGGTTTCAGTGTCGGAGTCATCTTTTGGTTTCTGAAGGAGCCAACCCCTTATCTTACAGTAGAGTGAGTGACACATGCAGGCATGTACACATGCACACTCACATACAACACACACACTTGCTTGTTGGGCGCTTGTGGTATTAAAAAAGTGCCACTAGGTTTAAAAAGTATGTTGATATATGAAGGGGGATTATGAAATAATTTACCAAATGTGCTACCTGTAGGTACCCGAGTCAGTATCATGAGTCGTAAGCAATATCTGTCTCCCTATCTTGAAGGTTAAGGTCATTCTTGAATTTGCACAAATTTCTTGTATAAGTACGGCAGTAGTTTGTTTCTATAAATATGGTATGATGTGGGTCAGTTGTAAATGGGTGTCATTTTGATGGATAAATATAATTATCTGGACAATGTTGACAATGCTAAAGAAAATATTTTACTTATGAAGGAGAAAATTTATGGCAGATGCCTTCAAAACTGACTGCAGTATTTATCCTAAGTATTTAGACAGATAATCCTGAGCAAACAGTGTAGACCCGGATCAGATGCCACAGAATGATCATACAGGAATTTTAACCCTTGTCATGCTGAATAAATTAAGATGCCACACCCACTTCTAATTTTCAGCCAATCAGATTCTTTGATCCAGATTGTTGACATAAATTCATATACAAAATGGCAAACAGTGCAGATCCAGCCAACTGATCTGGATCTACACAGTTTGCAAATGCAGGGTATATCCAGGTTCAGCAGGACAAGGGTTAAGACACATCAGTAGTTAGTAAAATGGACTTGCTTGAATTCTAGAACAGATTATGGTAAGGAAATAAGGTGTCTGAATACTCAGGGTGAATGAAGTCAGCCAGCACATAAAGTAAGGGGTAACAGAGGACTTGTTAACCCATTATAGACTGAATAGACTTTGCCATGCTATATATTGGAAGAATCCAATTTCAATTTTAGGTACAGCTGGTTATGAAATTTAAATATTCCTAAAGAAAAATGGCTAAAGTATTTGCAAACAGTGGAGACCCTGATCAGATGCCACATTCTGCGGTGTCTGATCTGGGTCTGCACTGTTTGCTAGTTACCATTTTACGGGTCTCCCAACTACAATGGATAAGGAAGAGTATTTGATGGTAATTCAGGGATAATTTTCTTTATTTCCCTATAAACACATACATTGTAGGTACTCATTAGAAGTGCCTCAGTGAGACACTTCTAATGAGTACCAACAACATAAGTTTTTATGGAGAAATGGAGAACATTCAGGGTTCAAATTTAACTTTTTTGACAGCTTGCTAAAATTAGCAAGTAGCATTATTTTTTACTTGCTAAACCTTTCAGCCACTTGCTTTTTTACACTTATAAATACTGTTAAATGTGGCTTTAAACCTTTGCACTCTGGGTAAAAATTTCAGCAGACATTTTAAAATACTTGTCTTATTTTTCCCATAAAACAGGTTTTGACATCACATGCAAATTGTCTCCTATGGAGACAATTTGCATGTAATGTCAAAACCTGTTTTCTGGGAAAAATAAAAAAAAAATTATCATCATTGCTTTTGGAAAAGAAATTGCAAAACTTCAGCAACAATGCGTCAGGTTCCACAATTAAACAGAATCTTTCCAACTTGCTAGAATTAGCAAGTGATGGAAATTGCAGCTTGCTTTTTGAGGAAATTAACTAGCATTTAGCAAGTTAGCAAGTGCTAAAATTGATCCCTGACATTATCGCATAATTATCATCAAATACTCCTCCTCAACAAGTTCACTGTGTAGCATATGGCTGAACTCTAGATAGGATATTTCATTAAGAGAAATGGATAATTTTCAGGGGAGACAACTGTGACAGTTGATTTTGTTCCCTTCTGAAAAAGGGTCTTCTCTAAAAGGAAAGAATTTGCTCCAAGAAGAGCAAATTCTTTTCATTTATAGTGGACCCCTCTTCAGGTGTTCAGTGAAGCAAACTGAAAGGCACAAAAATTATCTCCCTTGTAAAAAGGGTGGAAAATCTACCAAGTATACATAATATCTAGTCACCTTAAGGTAAAGGGATATTCCTCTAAATGAGAGCACTCCAAACTAAAAGTTTTTGTCCCCTTTTTCAAAGGGAGACTACTCCAGTAGAAAACAATTTGCTTCTGTATCTGAAAGGGGCTACCCATGAAGGAAATAATAGAAAATGGCATGACATACTTATGCAAATCAGCATAGATTCAGATCAGCCTGGCTCTCCATGCAGACTGGTGAGACTCTTCATTGATTGGTGGGTTGGTAACATGAATTGACTTGAAAGATTCTATAAACATAATGTAGACCCTGATAAGACTCTAGATGCACAGCTGATCTGGGTCAGAGCTGGTGAACATGTCACAAGGTTCGAGTTTATATGTTGTGGGTATTCTGTGAGCACAAAGAACAAGATACGGCACTTTTTCCATCAACAAATACACTTCAACCTCTTTATAACATGGTTCATTATAACACGGTTTTGGATATAATACTGTTCAAAGATGGATCCCAAAAATGTATAGATTATATTGAAAAATGACCATAAATGGTCATTTTTCAATATAATCTATACATTTTTGTTTGGATATAACACGGTTGTTTAACTAACACGGTTTATGCTATGCACCCCAACGATAGTGTTATAATGAGGTTGTGATGTATTGATATTTTTTCTTATTTCTCTAGCAAAACACATTGTTGTTACTGTACTTGTTAAAAGCGATGCGTACCCACAACATATGTTTTTTGTGGAGAAATAAGAAAATAATTTTCTGGTTACTGTTATCTGAAAACATGATGGTTAATAGTTTGTGTCAAATAAAAACAGGATCTTTGATAGTTGAGACACTTCTAATGAGTACCCTGTTTTCATGGAGAAATAAGAAAAATAAATTTTCTGGATACTGTTATATGAAAATATGAAGGTTGATATTTGTGTCAAATAAAAACAAGGTCTCTGAAAGGGTTGAAATAAAAATGACCAAAGAATAGACTTGAGACAACACTTAAAGTGCCAAGCAAAATTTATAGCAGACAACATCCTAATTTTTTTTCATTTTTCAGAGTTTAAGTAAATAAGTCTAAACATTTAATGTGTATCGTTTACTTTGCAGACGATATCCATGAAATGTCAAGACTTATTTTCTATGAAAAATAAAAATAAAAAAAAATAAAAATGTGTCAGCTGCAGTTGTGGTTGGCGCTTAACATTTGATTGACATTTTTAGCTATCAAGCGGCTACCTATGTAGATAGAACCTTTACATTTTGATCAAAACTAGGTAAATATTTTAAGAAGAGAAAATTGAATATCTAAAGGATATCTCTGCTTGAGATATAACATGTCAGATTGTTCCACCGAACTTGTATTTAAAGGTAATAGTTGGCAGATCTGGTTGTGAATTTGATAAATGATCCTTGCTATGCGAAAATGTACCTTAGGACTGATATAAATGGCAATGGTTTTTGGTTGGCAAAAGACCAGATTCTATAGAAATATTGTATTTATCCTAAATATTCAGTTTGACGCGTCGGAAAACCCGAACTCATCAAAACAAGTATTGAGACACATTGCCTTTTTACTATACTTTCCCTATGACAACCACTTTTGTGATATTCCAAAATCCAGTTTTACTATATACAGTATTTAACCTGTCTACAATGGCCACCTACCAACAATGTTATTTAATTCCATTTGGGTGGTTGTTTTAGGGAGATGAATATTAACCCATTGTATACGGAATAGACTCTCCCACAGTCCAATTTCAGTTTTAGGTTCACCCAGCTATGAGATTTACATATTTTTAGAGAAAAATGGCTAAACTGTTTGCAAACAGTGGAGACCCTGATCAGACGCCGCATTCTGCGGCGTCTAATCTGGGTCGGCACTGTTTGCCAATTACCCTTTTATGGGTCTCCAGACTACAATGGGTTCACAGACCATGGCATAGCATAGGATTCCCATGTTTAGCATTGACATTTTGGTATTTCCGGTGTAATGTAATGTTTAGTAAACAATCATCTGTTTATACTCTGCTTAGCTGTTTATAGCTTATAGGATACCCAATATTTAGGGTGTATAAGGTAAGCCAGCCTGTTAGAGGAGGGATATATGGCATCGGTACTATGGTCTTCCCGGTCATGAGAGAGAGCTAACAATTGATTGGCCAGTCAATACTCTTCTTTCAGAGGTATCATTTTTGGCACAAAATGCCGACTGGCAGGAAGCTGCTCAGGCATGAGAATTTTCAGGAGATCTGCTGAATTCTGGGATTTTGGCGATTTTTGAAAAAAATAAAAAGTTCTGTTGAACAATTGAAATATGATATTTTTTGTGGGAGTGGGTAGGGGTGCAGGGTATTTTCAGGGTTTTTGGCCATTCCCACCCATGGTTCAAACCAATGTAATAGAGGACCCTTTTTGCATGACATAGTTTAAATAAACTTACATAATGATAAAAAATCTCCATACTGATAAGCATAGGTACTTAACATGACTCCTGATAAGGTGTTTTTTCTTTCCTCTAACCTTTATCACTCTCTGGACCAATTCAGCAGATGACAAATTGATATTTTTCATATTTTCCCCCAGAAAACAGGCTTTGACATTTTATGCAAATTGTCTCCAAGGAGACAATTTGCATGAAATGTCAAAGCATGTTTTCCTGGAAAAGTAAGAAAAATATTCCAAAATGTTGTCTGCTGGAATTATTACTCAGCATGTTAAGTGTTAAAAAATATGGTGTAAGTGTCCATTAGAATTGCCAGTATGAGGCGTCTCAAATATGTGCCTCAAGAACTGTTTCTCTGAGGTGATTCTGAAAAATAACAGGGCCCAGTTGTTCAAAGCTAACGGCATCGTTAGTTAACGATTTAGTTAGCTAACAATTCGTTAAAATTTACATTGAGTGATACACAAATATGCTGAAATTTTTTGCTGAAAAAATTATTGCAAAAGCTACTCACATTTTTTCAGCAAAAACTATCAAAATAATGTATATTGAATCCGCTAAAACAGTTAACGGCATTACCCTTAACGAGCTTGTTAAGCTAACGACGCTTTGAACAACTGGGCCCAGATATATAAATGACCTGCTCATTGAGAGCTATGGAGATAAAAATTATGTGAAGGTATTTTTAAATATCCTTTTTAGATAGTAAGTATTTTGAAGATTACCGTGCAGCATGGCATAGCGATGGAAAACAAGATTTTTGTGTAGATGACCGTTTAACTTCTGGCAGAAGTACAGACAACAATAAAGTTATATATAGGTCTTGCGGTGCAAAAAAAAAAAAAATAAAAAAAAGTGTTAAGGATAATGTGTATAAAAAAATAAAAACCTATATCAGCCTGCGCATGTGCAGACCCAAGTCATGGCCTTTGATATGTACCAGCAGATGTTGGGTTCCAGTCATACCATAATAACCCTAAGTAATGGGACAGACAGACCTGAGCAAACAGTGTAGACCCAGATCAGATGTTGCAGAATGTGCCATCTGATCAGGGTCTACACTGTTTGCCACTTATCCAGCACTATTTAGACACATCAGCTGGTAGTAAAATAGGCGTTTTACAAATTTTAGGACAAGTATGGTAAGGAGTTAAGGTGTCCTAATATGAAGGGTAAATATGGTAACTCTTTATATTAACCCATGTCATGCTGAATAAATAAAGATGCCAAGCCTACTTCTTACTGTCAGCCAATCAGATTACTTGATCCAGATTTTTTATATAAAATTCACATGCTGAATGACAAACAGTGCAGATCCAGATCAGTTGGCTTCTTCAGAAGCCAACTGATCTGGATCTACACTGTTTGCAAAGACAGGGTATATCTGGGTTTAGCAGGACAAGGGTTAATGGAGACGAATACTTGATAACACTGGGATAATTTTCTCCAGTTCTTTGAGAAATTAGAAATAAGAAAAATATTAATTCGTTTTGGTTGAAAATAAGTGCTTTGTCAGGAGCTAAATCTGTGCATTTCACACATTCTTGACTGTGTGGTAGGGTGGTGCATCTTCCTGCTGAAACTTTCAGAGGGTTGGCCCTGCCATCACTGGCCTTTGGCAGGAAGGTTCTTGAGGCAAGTTGAGAGGTTGAAACTTTTTTTTGTCATCTCCCATTCTTCTTTCTTTCTCCCTCTCTCTGAAAGATGGCTTGACACAACTGAAATATTGTTGACCAGGGCCCGGTTGTTCAAAGCGTCGTTAGCTTAACGAGCTCGTTAAGGGTCATTTCGTTAACTGTTTTAGCAAATTCAATACACAATATTCTGATATTTTTTGCTGAAAAAATGTGAGTAGCTTTTGCAATGCAAAAGCTACTCACATTTTTTCAGCAAAAAATTTCAGCATATTTGCGTATCACTCAATGTAAATTTTAACGAATCGTTAACTAACGACATCGTTAGTTTTGAACAACTGGGCCCAGGTTGTTCAGTCTGAACTTTTCTAATCTAACAAAGGTAAAAAAACTCCACCTTGACTATTTTTCTACACATATCATCTCCCTTATCAGTCTGAAGCTCGTAAATGATCATCCACATCAGAGAGGACATTTTAAAAGATGGGATTTTTGTAAAATATAAATCATTTTATGCCGATTCATTAATTGTATCAGTTAGACAGGAGCCAGTCTGCTCAAACTAACACATACAGGAAGATATATTTTCCCATGATGCTGCCCATAATCTTATTATGCCCACAACTTCGAAAGTTTTGCGTAGTTTGTCTTTCGGTTTGTTTGTTTGTTCATTCATTTGTTCACCATACTTTTCTTGTCAGCAAGATATCTCCTTATATATTTGAGCTAGGGCCTTGAAACTTGGTGAGCTTATTGGGGCCGAGGAATAGATCACCTGGTCAAACTGTGAAGAAAAAAAAGGGATAACTTTTGTGAGAGTTATGCCCCTTTTCAACGTTGGGATTTTGTTTAGTCAGGGCCCCCAACTATGTGCTTGTCCTGACAAAATCTCAAAGTAGAAATTTGTTTGTAAAACACTATACCACCAAGTTGGTGGCATAGCATTTTACAAACACACTTCTATCTTTATTTCCAGGATGATGCAGAACACATCGCTAGCAACAATAACAATAACCACAAGAACAACATTGAAAAGTCTTACTACGATGCAGAGCATACGCGCAGCCTGGAGAGAAATCCTTTCAAGAGGGTGCACCAGGACACCTGGCGACAGTCTCTTGGCAACCAGCCTACAATGTATAAATGGTTCGAAGCTGCAGAGAGACAGGAAGACAAATATAAACAGGTAAGATTTTGCTTATATATGCAGATGTATTCATTTATAACAGAAGATTGTGGTAATCCAAAATAGGTCATTTTCTTAAGGGCCCAGATACACTTAGTAGATTTTCAGCCATTTTTAGCTCGCCTGGACAAAGTCCAGGAAGAGCTATTGCACTACCCCTGGCGTCGGCGTCCACATTTACGTTAAAGTTTTTTAAGAGCTTATATTTTCCAGACCATTTGATAGATTTGGTTCATATTTGGTATGATGATAGATACAGTTCCAAAATTTTATTTATCATCACCCCCACCCATGCCTATGACCTCAAGGTCAAGGTCACAGACTTAGAAATTTTATAATTGATCCCTGATAATGTCAAATTCATGACAACAAATGACCAAACCATAGCACAAGAAATCCTATCACGAGCTAAAATGCCATAACATTTCCTCTTACCATAATGATTCTAAGTATTGGGACAGATAGGTCTAAGCAAACAGTGCAGATCCAGATCAGACTGGTCCTAAAGAGCACCCCTGACACTCCAATATCACCCCAGTTCCAGGCGAGCTGTGCTCTCTGCTGACATCTCTTGTTACAGTGGAGATACCTTTTGTGTCTTCCTGTTTCTTTCATGCACACCAGTTCCGTTCTGAATAGGGGTTTATTCTAAAAGATGTTTTCTGGGAAAAATAAGAAAAAAGTCAATTTGTCGTCTGATATGATTTTCACCAAGCATCCTTTGGGGTAAAATTATTCTGAATCTTGTTTTCTGGAAGAAGAAAATATGGCTGCATTTTCAATGCAGTGACTGTTTTACATTTTCAATGCAGTGACTGTTTTACAATTTAGTACCTATGAGTCCTGTGGACTCGACCGAGTCCTAGACGAGCGAGTCCTGATGCAAAATTGTTGAGTCCAAAACAGTATTTTCATTTAACCCTTAAAGCGCCAGTCACAACTATTGTCGTCTGTTTTGTCATCTGCTTGTGATTTTAAAAGTCATTTTTGTAAACAGTGTGGACCCAGATCAGACTGCTCCTTAGGAGCAGTCTGATCAGGGTCCACACTGTTTGCCTGTATGCAAAAATAGGTTTGAAAAGTTTGGAAGAATATTCAGCAGACAACATAAACAGACGACATTTTCAGATGCAGTTTTTCTTGGCGCTTTAAGGGTTAAAACTCTTTTTGTTTTTTCCCAATAATTTTTCATTAAAGCCCTGTAATTTTATTGAGTCCAGAGTCTAACTTAGATGAAAATTGTGAGTCCCATGGAGAAAAAAAAATTACAGGAAAACGTTGCAGGACTCCCAGGTTAATGCATAGACTGGCTCCAGTCTCCAGTGCTAAATACTTTTATTCTAATAATCCTGTTTGAATAGCCACTAAATATAAAACCAAAATAATATCATGACTATAAAGGCTGGTCACTAGTGACCAGCCTTTTTAGTCATGCTAATATAGTAATACTAAGTATTTATGACTGAATATACTTACCTGTGTTAAGTAGTCAAAAGTAGTGACTTATAGGCCTAACGTGGCCGGGTGTTGTTATATGTCTTGAAAATATGCATTTATATATGTATATATAACACAATGTCACTATAATAAAATTTACTTTCTTACTTAGTCATGATATAAAACCAAAATAATATCATGACTATAAAGGCTGGTCACTAATGACCAGCCTTTATAGTCATGATACATGTATTATTTTGGTTTTATTTTAGCCGACTGTCAAAGAGGATTATAAGAATAAATATTTAGTCACTGGAGACTGGAGCCAGTCTAGGAAATGAATTATTGTCAGTGTATGTATTGTGATTTTATCAGTAGCAGGCTAAAGTTACTTTTATATAAAGTACACACATTAATGTGGGGTTCCTAATGACCTGATGAAATTTTATTTCTGTCCTTTCAAATTTGAGAAAAAAAATTGTTTTTATAATGGCTTTCTTGTTGAAGTTTGAAGTAGGTCAGTTAAAATTGAAAGTACCATATTTACACAAAATATTGAACACTGTAAGGTACACTAGTCTTCCTGCTGCCATATCTTAGAAGTGCTGCTGAAATAAGAGACAGTGTAGATCCTGATCAGACCACTCCTTATGATCAGATGCCTCTTAAGAAGATAATTTGTAGGGAATGTTAAACCATCTTTTCAGGGAAAACGTGAAAAAAACTAGCTTACCCAGTCGATGGCATGCCATCGCAAAATCCCCACGCCCACACCCCATTCTAATGTTGCTCTCGCACACCCTTACCATGTGGGGAAGTTATGTAGCATGTTTGGTTTAATTCTGCCCTGTGGTTTAGGAGGAAATAGCGTGACAGATGGACAGACAGACAGACAGACAGACAGACGGATGGAGGCATCCACAATGTTCCCATTGCTTAAGCATGGGGATTAAAATCTAAAATGCTGTCCACTGATTTTTTTTTTTATCCATGCATGCTAACTTTTAACCTTCTGTAAGTTGAAGATTAAAATCGGCCAACATTAATTAGGAGCAGTTTGATCCTGGTCTGCATTGTTTGCCACTTGTCTTGCAGTTTTAGATACATTAATAAGTGCTAGATCAAATTTTGGTTGTTCAAAATTGATGTCAGGTTAAGTAGGTAAAAACGTTCAGGGCCCAGTTGTATAGTTAGCTTAATAAGCTCGTTAAAGGTCAAAATGTTAACTGTTCTAGTAAGTACAATATCTAATTCACAGGTATTTTTGATGAAAAAAAGTGAGTACTCACATTTTTTCAGCAAAAATATTAGAGTATATGCCATGTTTAATGATCAAAGTTTTAACAGTATGTTAACTAACGACATCATTAGTTTTGAACACAGTATTTGGGGTAAATTACTGTAGATCATATTCTAAATCCTATCATTTTGAGTCAAACTTCCTTCAGGGTATAAGTGTTACATTTTAGCTCACCCGAGCAAAGCTCAGGATGAGATATAGTTGTCACTTACCATCTGTTTTTCTGTTCATTCATTAAACTTTTTAAATGACTTCCCTGAAGCCACTAGACCTGTTCGAATCAAATATCATACAGACCCTCCTTAGGATGAGGGGATCCTCCAGATGGGGGAACAAAAGTTTATCCAATGGTCAGGGTCCATTGACCAAGCTGGCTGCCATGCCCATATAGGTTAAGAAACATTAAACTAGATCACGCAGTCCATGGCACGCCATTGCAAAATCCCTATGCTTTTGTGACCTTTTGTCCACACTCGAAGGTCACATAGGACAGTGAAAAATAATGTTGCTCTTGCACAATCTTATCATGCGATTAAGTCATGTAGCAAGTTTGATAAAATTCTGCCCAATGGTTTAGGAGGTGATAGCTTGATGGACTGACTGATAGACGTGTTCATAATATCTCCATCGCTAAAGCATGGGGATAAAAATTCTTAAGATCGAGGAATTTGTTACCTTAGGCCACATGCAGCTCCTATGGAGACATAAACTTGTCAAAAATAAAAATGCATAATCAGGGCCTGACATTGTTTTGTTGAAAATTTGCACGACAGCCTACACTTCTTACCTAGAGGGATAATGACCAGAGGATTGTTAAGGAGGAGTATTTGATGATAATTCTTGGATAATTTTCTCAAGTTCTCCGTAAAACCATATGTTGTGGGTACTCACAACATATGTTTCTATGCTTTTATGGAGAAAAAAGAAAAATTATCCCAGAATTGTCACCAGCTTTTCCACATTATCATGTCCTGTGCTGAGAGAGATAAGAACTTTCCTTGAACTTTAGAAACTGTCACCCTGAGGCATTTGAGGCCCTTTCCCATGGCTATACATATTTCAGAAAGAAAAAAAAATGCTATACAAAATCAGTACAGGAGTTGAAGCCATTGTTTCCAAAATTTGCAAAGGTTTTCCATGAAAATCAAATGTCACACTGGGCCATGTGCCATTTTGTTGGTGCTTTGCTGGACTGCTTAAGTTTCTTTGATTTTCTTTGCTTCCGTATTTCATCGGCTAGGCTAATTTCTCAGGTGAGAGATTCAGGCTCAATTGGGTATGTTGTTGTTGATATTGGTGTTTGCAGGTGTCTCATTTACTGTATGATTAAATAGTGTTTCAGATAAGTGAGAGCGTAACTCTACATAAGGGGTGATTTTCACCCAAATTTTTTTCTTATTTCTCTACAAAACATATATTGTGGGTACTCATTAGAAGTGCCTCAGCGAGGCACTTCTAATGAGTACCCACAACATCTGTTTTCATGGAGAAATAAGAAAGATATCTTAACCTTTCCACTCTCTGGGCATTTTCAGCAGACAACAAATTGATATTTTTCTTATTTTTCCCAGAAAACAAGATTTTACATCTTGTCTTCTTAGGAGACAATTTGCATGAAATGTTAAATCCTGTTATCTGGGAAAAATAAGAAAAATATTTCAAAATGTCGTCTGCTGAAAATTTTACCCAGAGTGCTAAGACTTCTCTTATCTGGAGCTATGGAGCCTTAACTTTGAAAGGGAGCAGATGCACCTGAGAGTTTTCGAAAGGGAGACAACTTTTGCAGACAAGAAATTGCCTCCCTCTTGTTGTTGAAAACTTCCAGAAATGATCTTAGGGCTAATTCCCATATTCATATTTTGTGCATTATAAGCAGAGTGATAAATCCTGATAAGTTGATAATAATTTAGGATATTTTTTTATTATTTTTGCACCACATCATATCTTGTTGGTGCTCACTGGAAACCATTCACAGAAGCCGTTCCATTGAGTATCCATAAGATATGTTTTGTTGTACTTTCTAAATACACCCCTTATATAGAACTATGGTCTGGATATTCTCTGTTTTACACAGCCTCTTTTTTCCAAATGTAAAGTACTGATATTTTTCTTATTTCTGCATGAAAACATATATTGTGGGTAGTCATTAGAAGCACCTTGCTTAGGTGCCTCTAATGAGTACCCACAATATATGTTTCATGGAGAAATAAGAAAAATATTACGTGGATACCCCATCTTTTTTGGAGTGATGTAGTTGTATATGGGAAAATCTTGTGTTTTCCCACAAGAGCCTCACCTGATGCAGTAACAAAAAGTGTAAGAAATGGTGTTTGATTTCAAACTGTCCTTTAAAAAGTTGTTGACAAACTTGTTGTACAACTTAACCCTTAAAGCACCAACAAAATTTGTAGCAGACAATATTCTAATTTTCCTTTTTTTTTTTCTGAGAAATTATGTCTTGATATTTCCCTGTGAATCATCTGCTAAGCAGATGATTCATTTGAAATTTCAAGACATATTTTTTTCTGAAAAATACAAAAAAAAAAAAAAAAATCAGAATGTCATCTGCTGCATTTGTGATTGGCGCTGTAAGGGTTAAAATGCTAAACAGGAAGGATAATATTTCCTTTTAATTCCTTTGAATGCTGAATTTAAAATATCAGCAGACAACAGTTTTATTAATTCATTCTTTATTTTTCCCCAGCAGATAGATTTAGCATTCCCTAATGTCTAGTCCTATTTTATGGGAAAAGTAAGGAAAATGTCACTTGGTTGTCTGCCAAATCCATCTTCAACATACATGGAGCTTTTCATTTCAAAGTTTTTGCTTTAGGGTACAGCAGATTCAAGTTTTATTTTTTTTTTTTTTTTCTGATTCACTGTAAACAGGATTTCATATTTGATTTGTTTCTTATGAGACATTTCTAATGAGATATGAAAAAAAAAGAATAAATAAAAAAAGGAAGAAAATGTTTCATTTTTTATCATTTGCTAAATCCAGCCTGTAGCAGATTATTTCTTAAAGTACAAATCACAACTGCAGCAGACAACATTTTGAAATACTATTTTTTTTATAATTTTTTTTTTCAGAGGAAATAAGTCATGGCATTTCATATCAGATAGTTCAAATGAATTGTTAAGCCTTATTTTCTCTAAAAAAAAAAAAAAAAAATAGATTGTTGCTCCGCTACAATTTTGATTTGCAATTTATGCTATTAGGGTTCAGCATAGATAACCAGTTTATTACCTAGCATGATGGGTAAACATTTCAAAGAGGTCATTTGTTAATATTCGTCCTACATCCCTCCCCCTCCCCCCCCTCCCCCCCCACCCCCCCCCCCCCTCAGAAAACAGGGTTTGACATTTCAAGCATAGGAAACATTAGAGGGTGCTAAGGTTAATTCTTGAAATGCTGAGCAAACTTATAGCAAATGACATTGTAAATAATTCACATGAAATGTCAAGCCTGTTTTCTCTAAGAAATAAAAAAAAAAAAAATATTGTCAGCTGCAGTTGTGATTAACACTTTAAGTGTTAAATTTTGAAGTAAAAGAAGTATGTGACCACTCATTCTTTAGTGTGTCCTTCTCTTCAAGTTATTTTGTTCGCTTCCATCACCTTGCCTGGGTTGGGGTAAATACAGAAATGAAGCATGACAGGACCTTAGGATTGGAAGTGGGATGTCATATTTACCCTGAATATTCTGGCACATTAATTCCTAACCATAACTGACCTTAACCCTTGTCCTGCTGAATAAATTAAGACACCATGCCTACTTCTAATTTTCAGCCAATCAGATACCTTGATCCGGAATGTTGCTATAAATTCACATACTTAATGGCAAACAGTGCAGCTCCAGATCAGTTGGCTTCTTCAGAAGCCAACTGATCTGGATCTACACTGTTTGCAAAGGCAGGGTATATCCGGGTTCAGCAGGACAAGGGTTAACTTTAAACAGGTCCATTTTACTTACTGTTGGTGTGCCTAAAAACTGTTGGATGATTGGATGATTGGCAAATAGTATAGAACCTGATCAGCTGCTGTATTCTGCAGCATTTTATCAGAGTCTGCACTCTTTGCCATGCCTAAATACTTAAGGTATATACAATAGTGAGAAAAATTGTTTTATTTCAGTTAAAAAAAAAAAAAAGAAAAAAAAAAGAGAGAGAGAGAACCATACCCTTTTGAGAGGAAAAAAAAGAGCTCAATTTTAAGCATAAAAAGAATTAGCAATTTTTGTATTTTGTATTTTTTTTTTTTTTTTTTTGTTTTTTCATCAAATAAACAGTTTTTATGAATGAGGCAAAATTTAGCATAATGGAATAATCTCATCTACCGTAAACATATTGGGTCAGGCAGGCCTGAGCAGTCATTGCAGACTCAGATCAGATGCGGCAAAACACTGCATGTTTGCCATTTATCCAACAATTATAAGACCGATCAACGGGTAGTAAAATGGACTTGTACAAATTTTAGAACTGGTGTGGTAAGGAGTAGAGGTTTCCCTGGCAGTAATTGGGTTTAACCCTTGTCATGCTGAATGAATTAAGATGCCACGCCCACTTCTAATTTTCAGCCTAGCAGATTATACTTGATCCAGGTTGTTGATACAAATTCACATACTTAATGGCAGACAGTGCAGATCCAGATCAGTTTGCTTCTTCAGAAGCCAACTGATCTGGATCTACACTGTTTGCAAAGGCAGGACATATCCGGGTTCAGCAGGACTAGGGTTAACAAGGTACACTTTTATAAACAGTCTTTCCTGTGATTGTTTTGAATGACATCATTTGGATTGTTTTGAATGACATCATTTGGATTGTTTTGAATGACATCATTTGGATTGTTTTGAATGACATCATTTGTCCTTTGTATACTTATCACAGATTAACAAATGACAAATTTGTAATATTGTTCTTTTTTTTCCAAGAAAAATAGGGATTGATACTTTTTGTGAATATCTTACATGATTCACATGAAAAACCAGCCCTATTTTACAAGGGCAAGAACTTACAAGTACAACTGATGAAGACCAAATAAACATTTGTTTGGATTTTTACACTCAAATCACAAAGATGCAGAATTACTGTTCGTACCAAACATGTGCGTTTTGATATGGATAGTGTTTTTCACCAAAATATTCAAACCTAGTGCACATCAGTTATTGCTAACATTTTGACAATGCATAATTCGAGGGTTGAGCGCAAGACTATCGTAAGTCAGATGATTGTTTTACCCCAAACCTCATCTCCTCACCATGAAGGCGTTATGAAGATTACAACAGTTCTTTCTGTAAACAATGAAAATTTAGGTGCCATTGCTCGTATGAGCAATGGCACCTAAATTTGCATTGTTTACAAAGGGGTCCAAGTTGCCCCTAAACAAGGGTTTCAAAAATACGTTTGAATTACCATAGTCTTGCGCTCAACCCTCAATATAAACATGGAACATATAAATAGCATATAAACAAGTGTAGTAATATTAGAAATATGAGTGCTACATAGCTCTGTATAAGAGGTAATATCAGGTAAGTATTTTTCTTATTTCTTCACAAAACCATATGCTGTGGTACTCATTAGAAGTGCCCCATTGAGGCACTTCTAATGAATACCCACAACATATGTTTAATGGAGAAATAAGAAAAGTATTGACAATTTTTTGGTTGAAAAGCAGCATTTTATCTGGAACTATGATTTTGTCATTCATATAAAGTATGTTTGACAGAAAATTAAAAAAGGAATACATTAAAGTTAAAACCAGCTATCAATTTAGTATTTAAATTTAGTGCTTCAATGTTGTAACATTTATTTCAGGCTGGATTAGAGAGAAAGGAGCCAGTAGGGGAGAGTACAGAGAACTCACACCACCCTGCTGAACCTGTTAAAGATGAGACGGCAGAGAAACCTCGTCCTGCCCGAGTGCTACCTCCATTGCCACCACATGCTAAACACAGGTAAAAAAACCATAGTACCATATTTTACCCGAAGTATTGGGACACCTTAAAGGAAAACAGTCACAAATTGATAATCTGTTTAAAGTAAAAGACCTACCTTAGCTGAGAAAATTGATGCAAATTTTATCAAAATCGGTTGAAAATTAAGAAAGTTATGGGTATTTGAAGATTTCAAACAAAGCTGTCATTGGCGTCGCCATTGTTGTGAGTTTATGACGTCGTTTGCTCCAAATTAAATATGCATAAACTGAATAACTCGCATATGCAAAATCATCAAATGCCGTCTTTCTGCATATGTCTTCTTTGGTATAATAGCAGCTTATTTTCCTTAAAATTGCATTGTTTTCTGTTGAATAGTAAGTTTTATTGTCATTTTAGAATTTTTCTTTCCCTCATTAAATATTCAGTATGGTAGCGCCTATGTTGACAATTACAAAAGCTAAAAATTCCAATAACTTCTTTATTTCTTGATGGAGTTTGATAAAACTTGCACCAAAATGTTCAGTTTGTAAATATCTTGAACATCAGACATACTATATATTTTGTGAGTGTTTAATAATATAGTATTTTATCCAAAATATTGGGACACCTTAATGCTATTAGCACTCAGAGTTATATTTTCAGCAGATGACATACTGAAATATTTTTCTTATTTTTCCCAGAAAACAGGTTTTGACATTTCATGCAAATTGTCTCCAGTGGAGACAATTTGCATGAAGTGTCAAATCCTTTTTTTCTGGGAAAAATAAGAAAATATCATCAGTTTGTTGTCTGCTGAATAAGCCCAGAGAGTGGTAAAGGTTAATAATATGGTATTTTACCCTATGTATTGGGACATCTTAATAATATAGTATGTTACGCTAATTACTTCCCATACTTGTTCTAAATGGACAAGTTTATTTTTATGTGCCAGAAAACTGCTGGATGAGTGGCAAAGAGTGAAGATCCTGATCAGATACTATATTGTTGTAACATTTTGAAATAATTTTTCTTTTTTGTTCCTGCAGAAAATTGGAGACCATTTGCTTGAAATGTCAAACCCCTATTTACAGAAAAAAAAAAAAAAAAAAAAATCAGTTTGTTGTCTGCTCAGATTTGTTCCCATCATACTAAGCATTAACCTTTAACACTCTCTGCTAATGCAGCAGACTGCAAATTGATGATAGTTTTCTTAGTTTTCTTAGAAGATAGTAGTTGATATTTCGTGCAAATTTTGCATGAAATGTCAAATTGTATTTTCAGCGTAAAATAAGAAAAAATATTTCAAAATGTCATCTGCTTGATTTTTTTTACCCAGCATGCAAAGCCTTAAACTGATGTGGTCTGGATCATACAAACAATTATCAGATAACCATGTCCCATTCATATTTCACACTAAAGAGGTTATCAGAATATTGGATATCACACTGATGGGGAAAAATGGCAGAACATGATTTACACACCAGATAAGAGGGTATCAGGCTGGTATCAGGTATTTTTTTTTTTCTTATTTTTCCATGAAAGCATACATTGTGGGTACTCATTAGAAGCGCCACATTGAGCAGTACCAACAACAAATGTTTTCATGGAGAAATAAGAAAAATATCAATGCTTTTAGTCAAAAAATGCCTTTGCTGGAGATACAACACACTGATTATAATGATATGCCATGTTACTGGTTGATAATTTACTATGATCCTAGGAACACCTTGAGGTCATAACTCCAGGTAAGAGAGGGTATCAGGTAAATATTTTTCTTATTTCTCCACAAAAACATACATTGTGGGTGCATGTACTCATCAAAATTGCTTCACAACATCTGTTGTTGTTTTTTCTTTGAGAAATAAGGAAAATAGCAATTCCTTTTGGTCAAAAGAGCCTTGACACACTAATCATGATGCAATGCCACTTTTCTGATTGATATTTCTGATAAAAACAGAGCCACACAACACCTTGAGGTTATAGCTTCGGATAAGTTGGTAATTATAATGATTATTTGGGATAATTTTTGTCATTTTTTGCACCAAAGTATATTTTGTGGATTCTCATTGGAAGTACTCAATGAATACCTGCAAGGTATGTTTTGGTGCATTAAAAATTACATGTATCTTCTGAATTTCATATTTACCCTAAGGCCAAATAAAAAAAAAAAAAAGATTCTCAGATTTTTAGATACTACAGCATACACAGTATGATTTTTTTTCAATGGGAAATTTTCCACAAAAATACTTGATTTATCTGATTTATCTGAGAATCATTTTTAACCAAATTGCAGTCCAGATCACCAATGCATGGTATTCTTACTTACTTGCAAAGAAAATCTGGGCCCAGTTGTTCAAAGCTAACAACGTCGTTAGTTAATGATTCGTTAAAATTTACATCGAGTGATACGCAAATATGCTGAAATTTTTGCTGAAAAAATGTGAGTAGCTTTTGCAGTGCAAAAGCTACTCACATTTTTTCAGCAAAAAATATCAGAATATTATATATTGAATCCGCTAAAACAGTTAACGAAATGACCCTTAACGAGCTCGTTAAGCTAACGACGCTTTGAACAACTGGGCCCTGTAATTTATTATTTTATGTTGTTTGAGACTGAAAACTTACTTTTAAAAACTTCTGTAAAAGTGCCGCCATTTTGTTTGCCAAAGAATATATCCTAATTGGAGCCGGGCAAGAAAAACTGTTACACTGGCACAGTGGCTCAGTTGGTAGAATAAATGTAAATGTGATCAAACCATCGGTGTTCGAGTCTTTGAAATTGTATTGTATTCTATAAAATATATTAAATAGAGAAAGCACTAAGAAAAATGCATTGAATACAAGGAGACAATTGCATCACGAAAACATACCTATATACATTTGACCCCCTTATACCCCACTTTTATATAGTAAAACTGGGTTTACAGGGGTATACATTATTTTTCTTATTTCTGCTCAAAAACATAGATTGTGGGTACTCGTTAGAACCACCTCGCCGAGGCAGTTCTAACGAGTACCCACAATCTATGTTTTGAGCAGAAATATGAAAAAAATATCAGAATTTTTATCTGAAAACTTACAGTTTTTGGTGGTGAAATTTTCAATATATTTGAATAGGCGTGCTTTCGTAATGGCATGAAATGACAAAGCCTGTATTCCGGGATAAATAAGAAAAATATTTCAATGTGTCATCTGCTGAAAATTTTACTTAGAGTGCTAAGCATTGAATGGATCATTTGTAAATCTCTATTGTACCTGCCCTCTACTTATGGAGTTTAGCCGCCTACTCCCACTCATAGCTACAGATAAGGCACTTTTTTCAACCAAAAAGTATTGATAATTATCTTTTTTCTCCATGAAAACATATGTTGTGGGTATTCATTAGAAGTGCCTTGCCGATTGCTTCATATGAGAACCCACAACATAAGTTTTGTGGAGAAATAAGAAAACTGTTATGTGTATACCCCCTCTTATTTGCAGCTATTAAACTTAATGAAAAGGCTGTATACAATTAATAGTCCCTCTGCACATAGTTTTAATTACATTATCTGAATAAAGCCAAGAGAATTATTCTATAGCCACGATGGAAATAAATGGAACTGAGCAGTTCATTAGGATCAGAACTTCAGTGTATACAACTTTATTGTACTTATTTTTGTTGTTGTTTGTCTGATTTCTCGGCAAAAACATGCACCGGGTACTCTTTAACCCTTAAAGCACCTTTCAAATGCAGGAGAACACATTCTAAAATATTCTATTATTCAGAGAAAATGAGGCTTGACATTTCATTTGAATGGTCAAAATGTGGCTTGACATTTCATGTGAATCAAATATTTTTGATTGTTGTTTATTACTACTTTTAAATGGTATTTTAACCTTTAATACTCTCTGCCGTAATTCAGCAGATAACAAATTGATGATATTTTTCTTATTTTTCCCAGAAAAAACAGGTTTGACATTTCATGCAAATTGTTTCCAATTTGCATGAAATATCAAAACCTGTTTTCTGGGGAAAATACGAAAAAATATTTTAAAATGTCATCTGCTGAAATTTTTACCCAGAGTGCTAAGCATTAAGGATTAGGTACCTAAACTAAAATTTTAACCCTTGTCCTGCTGAATAAATTAAGATGCCACACACACTTCTAATTTTCAGCCAATCAAATTGCTTGATTTGGATTGTTGCTATAAAGTAACATACTTAATGGCAAACAGTGCAGATCCAGATCAGTTGGCTTCTTCTGAAGTCAACTGATCTGGATCTACACTGTGTGCAAAGGCTGGATATATCTGGGTTCAGCATGACAAGGGTTAATAATATCCTTTCGATTACCTTATATTATGTCAAAAAAAGGTGCTGAGGTGGATTCCATAGCTCAGTCGGTAGCGCATCTGACTGCAGATCTAGGGGTCGCAAGTTGGAATCCCAGTTCGACCACATAACTTTTATGGAGATGGATTATGAATTCATTTCTATGGCCATTCTCCTCCTTCTGCTGATTGATTCAAGGAGGGCAGTTGTTGGTAACTGGCAAAAGTATGTGCACAAGTACATGTTTTAAAAACACTCAGAGGACTAAGCCTGACCTTAACAGTGTTGATTGGGCAGTAAAACTCCAGATCAAATTCACACTCAAAAACGTCTGACTAAATGGCAAAACATCTGAACAGCGAACAGTGCAGACCCTGATCAAAAGGAGCAAGTTGATCTGAGTCCGAGAATCTATACTGTTTTCTGAGGTATATCTGGCTGAATATTTAACGGTCACCTCTCTCTGGGCTTTGGGGTGGTTGGGTGAGACAAAGGTGCCGTGTATCTTACATCACCGGGGCGTCCCAAATGATATTGGCTTACATTTGGGCAAGGCCTGCTATCCTTCCAGCAGGTAAGGGTAGAGCGGGAATGTTTTTATTTCTTCTGTTTCTTCACTGTCATTCATTTTCCGTTCTCCCCTGTCCCTCTCTTTCATCTCGTTTACTATCTCTTCTATCTCTCTTCTTTTCACTGTGAGATGATGCAAAATGGCCTACAAGGGTTGACGTTTCATTAAGCCCCTACTCAATCAAAAAACTTTTAGGAGCAAGTTGATCTGAGTCTGAGAATCTATACTGTTTGCTGAGGTATCTCTGTTTGAATATTTAACTGTTACCTCTCTCTGGGCTTACTCAGCAGACGACATTTTGATTTATTTTTTTCTTATTTTTTTTTTTTCTTCAGAAAATATGTTTTGACATCACATGCAAATTGTCTCCTTCAGGAGACAGCTAAAAGGAGACAATTTGCATGAACTGTCCAACTACTTTCTATGAAAATTAAGAAAAATATTTAAAAAAAAGTCATCGGCTGAAATTTTTCTTGTTGTTGTAAATCACAACAATGCCAGTATACCGCTGCCTATGAACACAATGAGCTGTAAACTCACTAAGTACTTCACACGCAGCGCTTTAACCCTTGTCCTGCTGAATAAATTAAGATGCCACACCTACTTCCAATTTTCAGCCAATCAGATTGCTTGATCTGGATTGTTGCTATAAATTCACACACTTAATGGCAAACAGTGCAGATCCAGATCAGTTGGCTTCTGAAGAAGCCAACTGATCTGGATCTACACTGTTTGCAAAGACAGGGTATATCCGGGTTCAGCAGGATAAGTGTTAATTAACTCAGCATGCCCAGCACTAAGATTTAGATGATAGCCATAACTGTATGTTAGTGCCGTAAGTCCCCATTTTAGCATGAATTTAAAGTTGACATATTTGTTGCTGGCCTCGGTGGCTCAGTTGGATGCGCCGTCCGACTGGAGACCGGGAGGTCGCGGGTTCAACCCCCGCCGAGGTCGGCAACATTCTTTCGTGGAGGTTGATCATGAAATATTTTCTACAGTCATTCTCTCCCTTCAGCTGATTCAAGAAGGGCAGTTGTCATTTTCTGATGAAAGAATGTGCACAATACTGGTTAACCGCTTAGAGGACTAAGCCTGCCCAGTAAACGTGTGGTTAGGTAAACTGACCACATTCGACATGACCCCATTGGGTTGACTGGGCGTAAAACCTCAACACAAACAAACAAACATATTTGTTCATTTATTTTCAGAGAGCCAGCCATTCTCATCTGCCTGAAGAACGATGGTTCACCTCTGGGCATACATGTGGTACCTGATTTCACACAAGATGGCAGGTATGTTATCAAGCTGATATTAACGTTTACTACTCTCTGAGCTAATTCAGCAGATGACAAATTTATATTTTTTCCAGAAAATAGGTTTTGACATTTCATGCAAATTGTCTCTTATGGAGACAGTTTACATGAAATGTCAAAACTAGTTTTCTGGGAAAAATAAAAAAACAGTAATTCAAAATGTTGTCTGCTGAAAATATTACCCAGTGCTTTGTTATACAGTGAATGTTAAGGATCACTTCTGTGGCTGGGCTCCATAGTGCAGGCCATAGCATGTCGGACTGCAGATCAAGGGGTTGCAAGTTGGAATCCTAGCTTGGCCACATAACTTTCATGGAGCTTGATCATGAAATAATTTCTCCATCATTTTCACCTTCTGCTGATTCATGAAGGGCATTTGGAAGTTACTGGCAAATGTATGTGCACAAAGCACTGGTTAGCCACTTAGAGGACTAAACCTGCCTTGGAAAAAGTGTGAGTAGGATTACTGACCAACTCAACATATCCTTAACAGTGTTGACTTGGCTGTAGAACTCCAAATCAAATCAAATCTAGAGGTCATGGCTCCAATGAGTGTGTTCTGTTTGGAATAGAAGCACCTGGGCATGGTTCTGCTTTAATGAGTCTAATGAGTACCCACAACATGTGTTTTTGTGGAGAAATGAGAAAAAAAATTTAGTTGGCTACTCCTCTTATAGATGAAGTATAGCACTTTTAGCTCACTGATGCTTTGGTTGTTAGCTCACCATGTCATCTAATTTTCACCATGTCCATTGTCACCTGCTTAACCCATTGTATACTGAATAGACTCTCTCACACTATATATTGGAAGAGTCCAATTTCAGTTTTAGGTATGTCGGGTTATGAGATTTACTTATTCTTAGAGAAAAATGGCTAAACTGTTTGCAAACAGCGGAGACCCTGATGCAATCTGCAGTGTCTGATCAGAATCTTCACTGTTTGCCAGTTATCCTTTTACGGGTGTCCCGACTACAGTGGGTTAATATGATTTATTTTTCTTAATGTTTCTCACAGAGAGTGTGGTTTGATGGTCCAGAGTATTGAACCGGGTGGGAGAATCAGCAAAGATGGTCGTCTCAGGATAGAAGATAGAATTGTTGAAATAAATCAGCATGATCTTCATGAAGTCTCCTTTCAAAGGTAAGTGAATGTTTATTTATCACCTTAAAAAGTATCAATATCAGTAAACTCCAAAATCTTAACGCTGGTCCTGCTGAACCGGAATGTGCCTTGCCTTTACTGTCAGTGTAGATCCAGATCAGTTGGCTTCTGAAGATGCTAACTGATCTGGATCTGCACTTGTTTGTCATTAAGTATGTGACTTTGTATCAACAATCAGTATCAGTATGTGACTTTGTACCAACAGCCAGTATCAAGTAATCAGATTGGCTGAAAATTAGAAGGGGGCGTGGCACCTTAATTTATTGAGCATGACAAAGGTTAACAGTAACAAAAATAGAAACCAAAGGAAGGGTCAGATGGAACAAATTCCTCTCTTTAAGCATAGCTCCAAATAAGAGGTAATAAGTAAATATTTTTCAAACTAAGACGCATATAATGAGCAACTGCATCCAGCCGAATTACTACCCATACCCCTATAAGCGCACAGTCAAGCAATTTCATAGTCTTCAGGTTACAGGCAATGCACTTTTTGTGTACTTCCTTATAAGGGCATATGTTGTGGGTACTCATTTGAATTACATCAACTTGTCAATGCAATTTAAATGAGTACCCACAACATATGCTTTTATAAAGAAAATCAGAAGAAAAGAAGCACATAAAAAAAAAAACATCGCCTAAGCATCATTTGGTGAGTTCTTTTAAACTGATCTCTTTTAAAGTGTACCCTGTGTATAGGCAGGTACATATATTTCAATAAGTCTTCCAAGTATTTTTGAAAAACATAAGCGCTCAGTGTGGTAATTAGGTCAAACACAGTATGCTGTCATGGAGAAATAAAAAAAAAATCTACTTTATTTTGTTGAGAAAAAAAGTGCATTATCAAGAGCTGTGCATTAACCATATCCCATATGAAAAAAGGGGCAAATACTGCATGTCAGAGTTATGTCCCTTGAAGGTGCATTACAAAAACACGCCTATTCAAATATATAGAAAATTTCACCTCCAAAAAACTGAAAATTTTCAGATACAAAAACTCTGATATTTTTCATATTTCTGCTCAAAACATAGATTGTGGGCACTCATTAGAACCGCCTCAGTGAGGCGGTTCTAACGGGTACCCACAATCTATGTTTTTAGCAGAAATAACAAAAATAATGTACACCCCTGCAAACCCCAGTTCTATTATATAAAAGTGGGGTTTAAGGGGGTCATAATTATATAGGCATGTTTTCGTGATGGTATACAGTCCCTTCAAGGCTAAATAATAATAATCTTTTTAGCTGGGCCCTCTGGTGTATTAAAATAAGTTCCCTTTTATTTTTAATATGTCTCATTATATTGTTGGTTTCATTCCATCACAGTCATGTCCTTGAATTTTTATGGTTTTGTCACATTTCATGGGAATGTGCTGTACAGTGATCTGAATTCCAAACAGGAATTTGAAAAAAAAAAAAAAAAAAAAAGAGAAAACCTCAAGAGTTTGAAGTTTTGCAAATAAACAGTTGAGAAAAGAAAATAACCAAAATAGAATTGCATTTTATTCTTTGGTATAATAAAAAAAAAAAAAAGTAATAACCAAGTAATGTAAAAAATGTGAACAGGCAACTGCAATAGTGCGAAATGTTATATTACTTACTGTTCAAAATTCAGGCAGGTCAGTATTCAGAAATCCTGATAAGAAAATATTTTTCAACCAAAAACTATTGATATTTTTTCTTATGTTTACACAAAAATATATATTGTGGGTATAATCCTTATAAATGCCTCATTGAGGTACTCCTAATGGGTACCCACAACATGTTTTGGGAAGAAATTAGAAAAATAATTTCTTGAATACCTCTCTTTGAGCTATGGGTATTGAAAAGCAAAGCAAAGCTGTTTTGACAAGTATAAGTGGACCAAAAATAATTTGTTATAGGCGTTTCTCAAAGAGCCCTTTTTAGGTGATGTGGTCTGCATAATAGGATGTAAATTGTAAATAGTGAAGTGTTTAGAATATTTCTGTAGCCTCAAAACATTCCATGAAACCAAAATTAACAATTTTCATTACAAAAACTATTTTAAGTAAAATTCAATTTTTGTTGGTCAGAACAGCGGACTTGCTAAGAAGGAGTATTTGGTGAAAGTGAACAATTTTCTCTTGTTCTCCATAAAAAAAACAACAACATATGTTGTGGGTACTCATTAGAAGTGCCTCATTGAGGCACTTCTAATGAGTACCCATAGCATATGTTTTTTGTGGAGAAATAAGAAAAAATAGCCCAGAATTATCATCAAATACATCTTAACAAGTCCTCTGTCAGAAGCTGGTATAATTACCACTTTAACTCTTTGCCATACTGGTCCTAAAATGTGAAAACGTCTACCGTAGTTGACTGCCTTGTTTAACCATTGCTGGTGGAATGGCAAACAGTAGACCCTGATCAAACTGTTCCTTAGGAGCAGCCTGATCATGGTCTGCACTGTGTGCTATGGGACATCTGTCCTAATGTTTGGGTAATGGGAGACAGCAGTCAGTTAACTCCCCTGAATACTTTCTGTAAACAACTAGGTCCAATTAATTGTTTTCCTCTGGTTTTATCATTAGCATCTCCATTAAGTAATAACAGCTTTCTTTTCCTTGAGACATCTAATTTGAACTTGGTCATATGTCAATAACACTTCCAAAAATCAAAAAGAAACATTTTCTATGCAATAAAATATACACGTATAATGTTCATAAATCTTTTATGTGGCTGTGAAAAAAAACTAAAAATTAAATAGCCATTTAATTCCACTAAGGACCTATGATAAAAATAGAGGATTCCAATTAGAAGGACCTAGTTAGTATTGGTCTGCCTTTCACTTTACGTATCAAGGGAGATGCAAGTTCTCATTACAACATAATTATATAACTTGAGCATTTATTTCAACATTATTTCCTGGCAATACAGTATTACCACTAGAGATCAGTAATTTGATTGCAGAGGTCATAATATATAATTATATATGCCCTGAGTATTCAGTAAATTGGGTTTGTGCAAACAGTGTAGACCCTGATCGGATGCCACAAAATGTGGCATCTGATTAGGGTCTACACTGTTTGCCGTTCATCCAGCAGTTTTTAGACAGATCAGCAGGTAGTAAATTGACTTGTTCAAATTTTAGGACGTGTGATATGGAGTTAAAGTGTCTTAACCCTTAAACTGCCAGTCACAACAATTGTCAACTGTTTTGTCATCTACTTGTGATTTTAAAAGTCATTTTTGCAAACAGTGTGGACCCAGATCAGACTGCTCTTCTAGGTCCACACTTTTTGCCTCTATGCAAAAATAGGTTTGAAAAGTTTGCAAGAATATTCAGCAGATGACATAAACAGATGACATTTTCAGATGCAGGTTTTCTTGGCATTTTGAGGGTTTAATTTGTAGAGTATATACAGTAGTTAAGGTTAATTGAAACATCCATAAAACAAAATATCATTATATGCCTGGTACAACAGATTGGTATGCTTCTGATATGACAGGTCAAGTACCTTCCAGAATTGACACTAAAAATGCCAATCACAATGACCTTTAACCCTGGTCCTGCTGAACCTGAATAGGCCCTGTCTTTATAAACAGTGTAAATCCAGATTAGTTGGCTTCTGAGAAGCCAATTGATCTGGATCTGCACTGTTTGTCATTAAGAATGTGAATTTATATCAACAACCTGGCTCAAATATTTTAATTGGCTGACAATTAGAAGTGGACCAGGCGTAGCATCTTAACTTATTCAGCATGGCATGAGTTAAAACCCCAATCACAATAACAGTTGACATTGACATACCATCATAACTCTAACTATTTGGACAGCATAAATCTTTATTACATGATAATTTTTAAAAATTCAAACAAAAATTTGAAACTTAATTTTGTTAGCACTCCGCGCCAATGAAACAAAGGGAAGTAACCAATTTTGCAAGGGAAAAAATTGAATTGCCTTCTTATGGTGTAATAATCTCTGAATTATCACCAAATACTTGTTCTTAATAAATCCTCTATTAACAACTTTTGGAATACATATTTTAATTTTTATTTCAGAGCTCAAGAAATATTCCGGAATGCAATGAAGACAGATGAAGTTCGATTAAAAGTTGTAAAAAATACTGTGCCAAAGAAGCCTCCTCCTGCAGTTCTTCCCAAACCCCCAAAGAGCCACACCCCTGTGAAACCCTCCCCCTTAACCCTACCCCAAGAGACTTTGAGTTTAGAATCTCCTAAATCTAGTCCAGATGAAACCAGTACACCACTAGTTGCACAGAAGAAAGATGGTGAAGCTGACCAGCAATCCCAGTCTTCCAGTAATGACGAGCATGTCTCGTCCTTTGTGAAAAATGCAAAATCTCCTTCAGAAATGCCACCATCTCCATTTAAAAAGACTCCGCCAATTCCACCCCAACGACATCCATCTACTACACTCTCAAATTCATCAACGTCATCCAATAAACCACGAAAACTCATTATTGCACCAACTAACACAAAGAAGATTGGCAAGAAGATAGAAATTGAGCTAGTCAAAGGTAAGTTTATGACATTTAACCTCATTGTCAAAAATGATGTCTATACATATTCATGTATTAGCTAAGTACACTATGGCACAAATACCTTTTCCTCTTAATTGCACCATTAAAATAAACCATGAAAGCCGAATACTCTAATGGGATTTTTAGTGGGAGAAGAGTAAGAATGAAATGTGAACTGCTTTACTGTAAAAATTCATAGGGCATTCTTTTTAATCCATCCAGCCTTAATGCTTGCAGCTTAGCATACTGGGTAAAAATTTCAGCAGGAAACATTTTATAAATTTTTTTTTCTTCTTTTTCTCAGAAAATCGGCTTTGATATTTCATGCAAACTGGAGACAGTTTTCATGAAATGTCCAAACCTATTTTCTGGAAAAAAAGAAAAAAAAAACAAAACAAACAACAACAACAAAAAAAAACATCAGTTTGATATCTGCTGAATTTGCTCAGAGAGATAAAGGTAAAATATCAGTTCTATGTTCACTTAAATATCTTGAGGGGATTTGATGAACGATTGGTTTTTCTGCCACCCCACCCCACACACAAACAGGATAGTGGCAGGGTGTTATGGTATACGTTGTCAGTTGGTGTGTCCATCTGTCTGTCTGTCCATCCGTTCATTATCAGCAGACGACAAAAGTTACTACTAGTGTGGAAAGAGTTAAATGGACTCTTCTCTGTTCAGACAGGGTCTTCTGTATTTGAATTGGACAAGTCTTTTGTTTTGAAAATGGGGCATTAAAACATAGTATACATATTTATACCCCTGACATAGAAGTATGTGGGGGTATATAGTTTTTGCTTTTCCGTTCATCTGTTCGTCCGTTCGTTCGTACGTACGTTCGTTCGTCTTTCCGTCAGAGGGTCAAAGTTTTTGCGTTAAAGTTTTTAAGACCTCATATTTTGAAGACCCTTTGATGGATTTCATTCATATTTGGCATGATGGTAGATATAGGTCTAAAGTTTTTATCAGCACCATCCCCACCCCGGGGGTGACCTTGGGGTCAAGGTCACGGACTTTGAATTTTCATAAAAAAGTCAGGGTCAAAGTTTTTGCGTTAAAGTTTATAAGACCTCATATTTTGAAGACCCTTTGATCGATTTCATTCATATTTTGCATGTTGATAGATATAGGTCTAAAGTTTTTATCAGCACCATCCCCACCCCGGGGTGACCTTGGGGTCAAGGTCACGGACTTCGAATTTTCATAAAAAAGTCAGGGTCAAAGTTTTTGCATTAAAGTTTATAAGACCTCATATTTTGAAGACCCTTTGATGGATTTCATTCATATTTGGCATGATGGTAGATATAGGTCTATAGTTTTTATCAGCACCATCCCTACCCCGGGGGTAACCTTGGGGTCAAGGGCACGGACTTAGAATTTTCATAAAAAAGTCAAAGTTTTTTGTGTTTAAGTTTATATAGCTATATCATCAAGACCCTTTAGGAATTTCATTTATATTTGACATGTTGCTAGATATCGGCCTAGAGTCTTACTCCGCATGATCCCCACTCAGGGTGTGACCGAGGTCAAGTTCACAAACTTAGAATTTTCATATAAAAGTAAAAAAATTTTTGCGTTTAAGTTTACATAGCCATATCACCAAGACCTTTTGTTAAATTTCAGTATTCCCTATTGAAAGGCCAGCGGATATAGCTATCAGCAAGGAATCTATTGGTCTGTCCATCCATCCGTTGAAGCATTATTCGTTCATACTTTATTTTTGTCTTAGGTCAAAGTTTTTATGTTAAAGTTTATAAGACCTCATATTTTGAAGACCCTTTGATGGATTTCATTCATATTTGGCATGATGGTAGATATAGCTCTAAAGTTTTTATTGGCACCATCCCCACCCCGGGGGGTGACCTTTGGGTCAAGGTCACGGACTTCCAATTTTCATAAAAATGTCAAAATTTTTGTGTTTAAGTTTATATAGCTGTATCGTCAAGACCCTTGTGGAATTTCATTTATATTTGACATGTTGCTATATATCGGCCTAGAGTCTTACTCTGCATGATCCCCACCCTGGGTGTGACCGAGGTCAGGGTCACGAACTTAGAAGTTTCATTTGAAAGTAAAAGTTTTTGCTTTTAAGTTTATATAGCCATATCATCAAGATCTTTTGTTAAATTTTATTATGCCCTAATTGAAAGGTTGAGCGGATATAGCTATCAGCAAGGAATCTGTTTGTCTGTCCATCCATCCGTTGAAGCATTATTTGTTCATACTTTTTTTTTGTCTTAGGGTCAAAGTTTTTACGTTAAAGTTTATAAGACCTTATATTATGAAGAGCCTTTGATGGATTTAATTCATGTTTGGCCTGATGGTAGATATAGGGCTTAAGTTTTTATCAGCACCAACCCTATCCCGGGGAATAACATTGGGGTCAAGGTCACAGACTTAGAATTTTCATAAATAAGTCAAATGTTTTGTGTTTATGTTTATATAGCTATACCATCAAGACCCTTTGAGGAATTTCATTTATATTTTACATGTTGGTAGATATAGGTCTAGAGTTTTACTCAGCATCATTCTTATCCTGGGGTATGACCTTGAGGTCAAGGTCACAGACTCAGAAATTTCATATAAAAGTAAAAAAAAATAAAAAAAATGCATCTAAGTTTATATAGCTATATTTTGAAGACCCTTTTGTTGGTTTCATTAATATTAAGCATGATGGTATATATAGGTCTGAAGTTTTTCTCGGCACCATCCCCAAGCTGGGGCATGGCTTTTAAGTCAAGGTTACAGACATTTCATACAAATGTCATTTTTGCTTATATTATAAAGACTGATTTCACTGGTATATGGTGATAGTTATAGGGCTAAAGTTTTATTAAGCTCATTCCCTGCACCTGTGCCTGACCTTTGAGGTCAAGGGCTTCATATTACTGTGTGATTGAATTTTTTCAATGTTATAACATATAGCATACAACTGCCATCTCTAGAGTCAAAGCTACATACTTTGTGCTCTTTAAAAGGTGGCGGTAGCGCTAGTCGGGGGTAAATGTGCCCCACTGGGCACTTAGTCTAGTTAACTAAGTACTTGGACAGACTGGTCCGAGCAAACACTGTAAACTCAGATGAAACTGTGTCCACACTTCTCATTCTTGTCACATTTGAAATACATCAAGTAGTTAAACGGACTTTTCAAATGTTAGGGTAAGTATGGTAAGAAATTAACTCTTAAACTGCCAATCACAACAACTGTCGTCTGCTTTGTCATCTGCTTGTAATTTTGAAAGTCATTTTTGCAAACAGTGTGGACCCAGATTAGACTGCTCCTCTAGGAGCAGTCTGATCAGGGTCCACACTGTTTGCCTGTATGCAAAAATAAGTTTGAAAAGTTTGCAAGAATATTCAGCAGACGACAAACAGACAAACTTTCAGAAGCAGGTTTTCTTGGCATTTAAAGGGTTAAGGTGTCCTTGTATTTAGAATAAATACTTCGGGTTAATCCTTTGCTTTTCCTGAGAGTAGAATTTGACATTTCCGGCCAATCGTCGTAGAAACATTATCTTGTTTTCTTGGAGAAATTAGAAAAAATGCAACTCATTTCATCTGATAATTTTACAATGAACATTCCCAGGCCTACAAAAATGTTACACATTGAATTCTTAGAGAAAATTTATACCTCTAGATGAGATGGATACTGTATCAGGTAAATATTTATGTTATTTTTCCACTAAAGCATACATTATGGTACTCATAAGAAGCACCTCACTGAGGTGCTTTTAATGAGTACCCACATAGGTTTTCATGGAGAAATAAGAAAAATATCAGTACTTTATGGTTGAAAAAGTGGTTAATCTGGAGTCATGAGAAATACTGTATTCTAGATTTTCTAAGACTCATTAGAAGTGCCTCAGTGAAGCACCTCTAATGAATACCCATAATGTATATTTTGTATAGAAATAAGAAAAACAAAAATACTTTTTGGTTGCAAAAAAATATTAACCCTTAAAATGCCAAGAAAACCTGCATCTGAAAATGTCGTCTGTTTATGTCGTCTGCTGAATATTCTTGCAAACTTTTCAAACCTATTTTTGCATACAGGCAATCAGTGTGGACCCTGATCAGACTGCTCCTAGAGGAGCAGTCTGATCTGGGTCCACACTGTTTGCAAAAATGACTTTTAAAATGACAAAGCAGATGACAATTGTTGTGATTGGCAGTTTAAGGGTTAATACTTTTTTTGTAAAAAAAAAGTGTGTGAACTGGAGAAATACTCCGAGAAAAGAAAGGTATCAGATAAATATTTT
Source organism: Anodontia alba (assembly GCA_964016985.1). Taxonomy (NCBI): domain Eukaryota; kingdom Metazoa; phylum Mollusca; class Bivalvia; order Lucinida; family Lucinidae; genus Anodontia; species Anodontia alba. The sequence goes on along the minus strand of OZ024833.1, from coordinate 70,907,162 downwards.
TCTTTTTCTCCAGCATAGGTTGTCAGTACTTATTAGAAGCCCTTCCGTGAGACACTTCTAATGGAGTACCCACAACATATATTTTTGTGAAGAAATAAGAAAACTACCAATACTTAATAGTTCAAAAAAGTATGTAATCAAACATTGTATTTTACAGATGGTTCTGGCCTAGGGTTCAGTATTACGACCCGTGACAATCCTGCAGTGGGTGACTCTCCCATCTACATCAAAAATATTTTACCTGAAGGTGCTGCTGTCGCTGATGGCCGTCTCAAGCCAGGTGACAGATTATTAGAGGTTAGTGCTCTTTTTTGATCAGGTATTAATTCCCTTTAAAGCTTGCATTAAGCGTTTTGGGGAGATGAGCTGGTAACTTTGGTAAAACCAGACTACTTGCCCCATACTTATACCAGGTGACTTAAATATATATACCAGTTATAGTTCTGATACCTAATTATATTCATACTACATGTACTTCTTTTTCCAATAAGATCCAAATGAAAATACAGTTTTATACAAAATTTGCAGAAGTACAGAAGTATTTCTAATCTTTTGTCTTATACTTGGGTAAAACATATGTTGTGGATACTCATTAGAAGTGCTTTACAGAGTTGTATATTTGCTTCTAATAACTACCCACAACATTGTTTTTATGGGGAACTAAGAAGATCAAAATCTTTTGATTGAAACAAAAGCCAGCATGCAAATGCACTCGCTCACACACACACTACCTGCAGATATCTGCCTGCTATGTGTATGTGTTGCGATAATTAGTTTTGCTTTAGATTGCTCATCTTAACATTAGCATGAGATAAGTCATAGGAATGTGTTGATGGGTCATAAAAGCTGCAGGGATTCTGCCACTGAGGGGAGTTGTTGTATTTGTAGGTAAATGGTGTAGATATGGATGGAAAGACACAAGGAGATGCTGTGTCAGTTCTACGCAACACAAAGCTTGGAAGCACAGTTTCGTTAGTTGTTTCGAGACAGGAAGTGGAAGACGAACGGTTTAAAGTGCCTCGGCAGCTGGTGAGTGGTTGGGATACTGCGAAATATTTTTTTCTATGTTAGGTTTGCAAATAATATTTTTAGCAATATTAGAATAAACAATATAAGCGTCTAAATCCACATGCAAAGTAGATTCTGACAAGGCACTTTTTTTTTAACCAAGAAGCATTGATATTTTTCATATTTCTCTACAAAAACATATGTTGTGGGTACTCATTAGAAGCGCCTCACCAAGGCGCTTCTAATGAGTACCCATAACATATGTTTATATGGAGAAGAAAGAAAAATATTCATCTGATATTCCTTCTTATCTGGAGCTATGGAGGGAACAGAAGACACAGGCAAATCTGCTCATTTCTTGCAGTCAGGTTGTCTTCACAGTTTGCCTTTCCTTTTGAAGCATCTGTGTGGCCATGTAGTTAGCGCTTCTGACTTTCACTCACGAGGTTCCTGGTCCGAATCCTGCTGAAGGCAGACTTCATCTCATGACTGTATGGCACGTCATTGCATAGTCTTTCATTATCATCCTTCTGTCATCTGGATATGACGTAAATAATGTTGAAAGGGACATAAAACACCAGATAATTATCATTGCCTTTTTTTTTGAGCATTTTAGTGACATACGATCAGAATACATTTTATAGAATGAAAAAATATAATGTTGGATTTAATAGTTGAGCACTTGTATATATATGATATTTATGAATTGTTTTAGTAACAAAATAGCTTTTTGTAATTAATCTATGGAGAATATAAAAATAAAAAAAAATCAGTCTAGAATAAAATACGGTTAGTGATGTTACAGCCATTTTGCTTTCGGTAGAAGTGGCTTGTGTATTACTCTTCAAAATCAGTAGACTTACCGTTTAACCCTCGTCCTGCTGATCCATATATGCCCTGCCTTTGCAAACAGTGTAGATCCAGATCAGTTGGCTTCTTCAGAAGCCAACTGATCTGGATCTGCACTGTTTGCCATTAAGTATGTGAATTTATATCAACAACCTAGATCAAGTAATCTGATTGGCTGAAAATTAGAAATGGGCATGGCATCTTAATTTATTCAGCATGGCAAGAGTTAATTTGATATAGAGACTCACCATAAGAAAAATGGGTCATAGTGGTATATGTAACATAACTCCAGAGAAGACTCTTTTCTCAACCCAAAAATATGGATATTTTTCTTATTTCTGCATGAAAACATATGTTGTGGGTACTAATTAGAAGCACCTCATTTCTAATGAATACCCACAACATATGTTTTCATGCAGAAATGAGAAAAATATATACTTGGATATCCCTCTTGTCTAGAGCTACGGGTATATGTAGAGAGCAAAAGCTTAGATCAGGCTGGGCAGTCTGATCAGGGTCTTTGCTGCATGTTGATATGTAATATTCTGTGACGCTGTGTTGATACACATACTGGTCCAAGCATTTGCTGTTTCATACTGTATTTACCCTAAATATTCAGACACCTCATTTCCTTACCATACTTGTTATGAAATTTGAACAAAAGATTATAAAAGCAGTGACCCTTGAGACCACTATCACAAAACAGAAAATCAAGTCTGTTTTACTACCTGTTGACATGTCTAAAATTTGCTGAATGAGTGGCAAACATTGTAGACACTGATCAGATGCTGCATATTGTGGTGTCTGATCTGAGTCCATGCTGTTTGTTCTGGCCTTTCTGTCCAAATATTAGGATAAATACGGTACTATCTGAAGACCATGGTAGCTTTTCTTTGTTCCGTAAAGCATCTTATTTCTTTCTGCTTATGGGAAATGGATATGCTTGGTAGCTTTTTTCTGCCAATTTACAAGGGAGACAACTTTTCTGACTTCCTATTTGCTTTCTGTACATCCAGCCCTTTCTGAAAAGGGTCTACTCAAAAAGGAAGGAATTTGCTCCCTCAGGGAGCAAATTCTTTCCTTTTAGAGTAGACCCTATTAACAAGAAAGGCAAAAACATTTTGACACAGAATTACTTCCCTTGAATGTATCCATTCCCCTTACATTAGATTTGCATTAACTTTTGGCTTGCGAGAAATGCAATATCTTCTTTTGTTGTATGCTTTTTTTAGTTTTATCTTTTTGTTAAATTCTTTACTAATACAAGATTGTTGTAGAAGCATTGTGTATTTTCATTGTTTTTGGTGCTGTTTGGATTGCTTTCTGCATTTTGTATTTTCAATTTCTTTTTGTTGGATGGCTGTTTATTAGATATCTACACAACCTGCAAAGTGCAAGAACCATAACTTTGTTTCATGAGTTTCAGGGTTATGCCCCTTCCCATTTTGGTCCCAGTCCATATTCTTCTAGTAATCTGTCATTAGGACAAAATTTCATCATTCATTCACTAAATCATTTGATCTCAGGCAGTTCTTGCCCTTTTTGGCTCAGGCTGATTTATTAAAATAACAGAACTCAAAACAAAAAATGACACTTATTTGATTGAAAATATTAGTGGTGAATTTTTTCTTCAAAAAGAAAGAGATGTCTAGTTATGATCAGGACCATCTTGAATTGTTTTGATAAAGATCATTATACCTCACTGCAGCCAGTCTGCACAATATATATATGTTTTTCTAATTCATCCCAAAAGACCAAAAGACTTTTTTTTTTTTACAAAATATTTTTTTTTTTACAAAATATCAGTATCTGCCCAAAAGAAAGTAAAAATAATTGGAGAGAATAACTTGTTCATTTTGTATAAAAGAAAAAAAATATGAATGGCACATATCTCAAAACCCCATATTTTGAGAAAAAATAAATGAATAGATAGTAATAGCAAAACAAATTAATTATGATTAACCATTAGCAAGATATGGGCAAATTCAGCAAATGAGAAATTCCAGAAAAAGATTTTGACATTTCATGCAAATTGTCTCCATAGGAGACAATTTGCATGAAATATCAAATCCTGTTTTCTGGATAAAAAATAAAAAACAAAGTATATTTCCACATGTCGTCTGCTGAAAATTACCCAGCATGCTAAGCATTAAGCTGCAAAGCAGGGGATCTGAATAACCTTTCCAAGTCCATTATTCCTGGATAACAAGAGAGCAGAATCAAAGCCTGTATATTTTTGATCTAGTAGACTTGTCAGACAGATATTAATTTGGTGACAAGTTGATTGATTATTTACCGTATTTACGGTAAATTTTTAGATATCTCTCTATGATGCTTCTAAAATTTGTACTAGTGCATGTAAGTACCCGAGTTGCTTGATAAGTGGGAGTGTAGACCTGGGCCCAGTTGTTCAAAGCTAACAATGTCGTTAGTTAATGATTCGTTAAAATTTACATCAAGTGATACGCAAATATGCTGAAATTTTTTGCTGAAAAAATGTGAGTAGCTTTTGCAGTGCAAAAGCTACTCACATTTTTTCAGCAAAAAATATCAGAATATTGTGTATTGAATCAGCTAAAACATTTAACAAAATGACCCTTAACGAGCTCGTTAAGCTAACGACGCTTTGAACAACTGGGCCCTGATGAGAAGCTGCATTATGTGGCATTTGATCTGGGTCTACACGCTTTGCTTAGGCTGTCTGTAATCAATACTTTGGGTAAATATAGTACTCTTAGGGTAAATATGGTTTGGACACATATATTTTTTAATCCAAATAATTCGCTCACTGACTCAATTGCTCACTGAGTCAGTCACTCATTGGCACAAATGCTCACTAGCTCAGTTGCTTACTGACTCTCCCTCCCTCCCTCCCTCCCTCCCACCTTCCCTCACTCACTCATCTGACATCTTTTACCCTCTTCCCCTTACCTATCCCTCTGACACTCATTTGTTCACAGTGCAGTCTGTTTTCAAGTTATGGATTATAAATATAGGTCAGTTTTTTTCAGTTAACTGCAAACAGTTTTCATTTACTGCTCATTACAGTCAGATCACTTGTACAATGCAGGTCATCAGTCTAAAATCTACATGTCACAGACAGTTCAGTTCATCATCATTCCATCATTCCATTTACATTTGTCTGAAACCACCCGTCTGTCAGTCCATACATCTGTCCATACATCCATATGTTGGTTGATCTGTCCATCTATCCATCCATTCATCCATATAGTCCATCCATCCATCCATCTGTCTCACAGTCTGTGAGCTTTTTACAGTTCCCTTGTGAGATAAAAAAGATTCTCAGATTCTGTTGGTCCCTCTTTTTCTCTCAGTCACAATATTTAGAATAGCTTGAAACCATAACATATCTAACTAGTATTTGATTACACACAGAGCTGTGTCCCATATGATGGTAATAGAATGTTAATTTACACTCAAAAACGCCATCAATAATTAAATATGTTGTTGTCCTGCATGTGAATTAGCTAGATTAAAACTTGGCTCCAGATAAGATGCTGCCTCTGTGCATAGTTTTAGACAAGTGGGATATAAGTAAATTTGTTTCTCTTATTTCTCCACAAAAACATACAATGTGGGTACTCATTAGAAGTGCCACATCAAGACACTTCTAATGAGTACCAACATTGTATGTTTTTGTGGAGAAATAAGAAAAATATAACATATGTTTTGGTTATAGTAAGCGCCTTATATATGGTATGGTGGTATGTTTTTGTTTTCAACAAAAAAAAAAAAAAAAAAAAATATTGATTTGTTTTGCTTCTTTCTTCCTGAAAAGAAGTATTGTTAGTAATTAAATAAATAAAATTGCCTCTATAAGGCAAGTCTAATGAATACATATAGCAGATGTTTTTAAAGTGATAAAAGAAAAATATTGTCCAAATTCTTCTCTTGTCTGGGGCTAGGTTAAATTGGACTGAAAGCTTTTCAGATGCCTTAATAAAAGGGCTAAGCGAAATTGAAGCAGATGACAGTCTTTTTAGCTCACCTGAGCTGAAGGCTCAAGGTGAGCTTTTGTGAGCACTCACCGTCCGTCGTCGTCGTCGTCGTCGTCGTCCGTATGTCCGTCCGTCCGTCCGTCCGTCCACAATCTTTAAACAACATCTCCTCCTAAACCACTGATTGGATTTTGACCAAACTTCACAGGAATGATCCTTGGTTGGTCCTCTTTCAAAGTTGTTCAAATGGTTCCGGTCCGTTGCATATCTAGGTCACAGGAGCTAAAAATAGATTTTTTAACTAAAAACTTAAAAAATCTTCTTGTCAGAAACCACTGGACCGATTTCAATATAATTTTGCAGAAATGTTCCTTTGGTGATCCTCTACCAAGATTGTTCAAGCCATTCGGATTCGTCAAAAAATATGGCCGCCAGGGGGCGGGGCTTATTTTCCCTATATATCTATATAGAAAACTTTAAAAATCTTCTTGTCAGAAACCACTGGACAGATTTCAATATAATTTTGCAGAAATATTCCTTTGGTGATCCTCTACCAAGATTGTTCAAGCCATTTGGATTCGTCAAAAAACATGGCCGCCAGGGGGCGGGGCTTATTTTCCCCATATATCTATATAGAAAACTTTAAAAATCTTCTTGTCCGAAACCACTGGACCGATTTCAATATAATTTTGCAGAAATGTTCCTTTGGTGATCCTCTACCAAGATTGTTCAAGCCGTTTGGATTCGTCAAAAAACATGGCTGCCAGGGGGCGGGGCTTATTTTCCCTATATATCTATATAGAAAACTTTAAAAATCTTCTTGTCCGAAACCACTGGACCGATTTCAATATAATTTTGCAGAAATGTTCCTTTGGTGATCCTCTACCAAGATTGTTCAAGACATTTGGATTCGTCAAAAAACATGGCCGCCAGGGGGCGGGGCTTATTTTCCCTATATAATCTATATAGAAAACTTTTAAAAATCTTCTTGTCCGAAACCACTAGACCGATTTCAATATAATTTTGCAAAAATGTTCCTTTGGTGATCCTCTACCAAGATTGTTCAAGCCATTTGGATTCGTCAAAAAACATGGCCGCCAGGGGCAGGGCTTATTTGACCGATATATCTATATAGAAAACTTTAAAAATCTTCTTGTCCGAAACCACTGGACCGATTTTCATATTATTTTGCAGAAATGTTCCTTTGGTGATCCTTTACCAAGATTGTTCAAGCCTTTGGATTCGTCAAAAAACATGGCCGCCAGGGGGCGGGGCTTATTTTCACTGTATATCTGTATAGAAAACTTAAAAAATCTTCTTGTCAGAAACCACTGGACCGATTTCCATATGATTTTGCAGAAATGTTCCTTTGGTGATCCTGTTGCAAGATTGTTCAAGCCATTTGGATTTGTCAAAAAACATGGCCGCCAGGGGGGCGGGGCTTATTTTCCTTATATATCTTTATGGAAAACTTTAAAAATCTTCTTATCAGAAACCACTGGACCGATTTCCATATGATTTTGCAGAAATGTTCCTTTGGTGATCCTGTTGCAAGATTGTTCAAGCCGCCATGATTCGTTAAAAAACATGGCCGCTAGGGGGCGGGGTTAATTTTCCCTATATAGAAAACTTTAAAAATCTTCTTGTCATAAACGACTGGACCGATTTCAATATAACTTGGCAGAAATGTTTCCTTAGTGACCCTCTATCAAGATTGTTCAAGCTGACATGATTTGTCAAAAAACATGGCCGCTAGAGGGTGCGGGGCTTATTTTCGATATAATTCTATATAGAAAACTTGAAAAAATCTTGTCATCAGAAACCACAGGACTGATTTCAATATAACTTCGCAGAAATGTTTCCTTGGTGACCTTTTACCAAGATTGTTCAAGCCGTTATGATTTGTCAAAAAACATGGCCACTAGGGGGCGGGGCTTATTTTCCTATATAATTTATCTATATAGAAAATTTTAAGTCTTTTCAGAAAGCACTTGACCGATTTCAATGTATTTTTGCAGGAATGTTTCTTATGTAACCCTCTATCAAGATTGTTCAAGCTGTCATGATTCGTCAAAAAACATGGCCACCAGGATTAGGGGCTTATTTTCCTTATATATCTATATAGAAAACTTTAAAACTCTTCTTGTTAGAAACCACTGAACCGATTTCATTATAACTGCAGAAATTTTTCCTTGGTGACCCTCTACTAAGATTGTTCAAGTAATCATGATTCGTCAAAAAACATGGCTGCCTGGGGCAGGGCTTATTTTCCCTATATATCTATATATAAAACTTTAAAAATCTTCTTTTCAGAAACCAATGGACCAATTTCAATACAGCTTAGCAGGAATGTTTCTTTGGTGACCCTCTACAAAGATTGTTCAGGCCGTCATGATTCATCAAAAATCATGGCCGCTAGGGGGCGGGGCTTATTTTCCCTATATAGAAAACTTTAAAAATCTTCTCGTAAGAAACAGTTGGACCGAGTTCAATGTAACTTGGCAGGAATGTTGCTTTGGTGACCTTCTACCAAGATTGTTCAAGCCTTCATGATACGTCAAAAACCATGGCCCACAGTGGGGTGGGGCTTATTTTTCATATATATCTGCATAGAAAATTTTAAAATTCTTCTTGTCACATACCCCATGACTGATTTCAATATTACTTGGCTGGAATGTTGCTTTGGTGAACCTCTATCAAGATTGACAAACAATCATGATTCGTCAAAAAACATGGCTGCCATGGGGTGGGGCTTGTTTTCCCTATATATCTAAATAGAAAACTTTAAAAATCTTCTTGTCAGAAACCACTGAACAGATTTCAATATAACTTGGTAGGAATGTTCCTTTGGTGACCCTCTACCAAGTTTGTTCAAGCTGTCATGATTCGTCAAAAAACATGGCCGTTAGGGCGTAGGGCTTTATAGCTATATAAAACTTTTTAAACCACTGGACCAATTTCAATATAACTTGGCAGAAATGTTCCTTTGGTGACCCTCTTTTAAGATTCAGTTCAGGTTGTCAAGATTTGTAAAAAAACATGGCCAGGGGTGTGGTGGAGGGGAGTGGGGGTGGTTAGTGCTATAAAGTTTATACAAAAATCCTAGAGCAGTGAACTTGGCTGAAACTTCAACAGTAAATATGCAAATCTGTTTGGTCAGGTGAGCGATATAGGACCATCATGGTCCTCTTGTTTTTGTTTCCAGTTATTTTTCACAGAAAATAAAACATGGCAGTTCATATGAATCATCTGCTTAATAGATCATTCACATGAAATGTCAAGTCTTATTTTCTCTGAAAAAATAATTAAAAAAAAAATCAGAATGTCGTCTGCTGCAGTTATGATTAACGCTTTTAGGGTTAACAAGTCCACTGGTTTTCAGATAAATATTTTATTTTTATTTCTCCACAAAAAGTTTTCATTTTGGGATCTCTTTAACCTTTACCACTCTGGGCATTTTCAGCAGACGACAAATTTATGACATTTTTCTTATTTTTTTTCCAGAAAACAGGATATGACATTTCATGCATATTGTCTCCTAAGGAGACAATTTGCATGAAATGTCGTATCCTGTTTTCTGGGAAAAATAAGAAAAAACATTTCAAAATGTCATCTGCTGAAAATTTTACTCAGAGTGCTAAGCCTTAAATTCATGCTTTTGAGGTGATACTGCATATTATATTTATGTGGAAAATGGAGGCCTGAAGCTAGCATAATTCACTTTTAACCTGCTGAATATAAATGATAGCAGACAATGTCTTAACACTTTGCACACTGGGTTAAAATTGAGCTCACAGCATTTTGAAACATTTTTCTTATTTTTCCTAGAAAGTAGGAGCTGACACTGAGTGCAAAATTTGCAAGAAGTATCTGATCCTATTTTCTGGGAAAAATAAGAAAAAAAATCATCAGTTTGTCATCTGCTTTTCACAGAAAGATAAGGCTAGACATATTAAATTCATTGTTTTGAAACAGCATGAAAATGACAGGCTGTATTACCAGTATCTGTTCACAATTAGAAAATAATGTGGCACATTTATCCTCTGTTGGTTTTGACTAGAGATTGCTAAAGTTTGTTTGACCGTGCTATACTCAGATATTATTAGCAGATAGAAAATGAGCAGTATTCTTACATTTACCTGAATATAGGGCTTGACATTTTGTTGCATTGATCTCACCATGGTCAGTGCAGTGATCTCTGAGAAAATTATTGATTTGGAATGTTGTTTATTAGCTTTTGCCAGCAGCAGGCTAAAGTTAATGGGCAAATGGAGGGTCAGAGAAGGGGTAAATTGTTGCAGTCAAAAAAAAAAAATAAATAAAAAATAAAATAAAATAAACTTTAAACTACCATATTAACCCTAAGTATTTGACAGACAGGTCTGAGCAAACAGTGTAGACCCAGATCAGATGCCACAGAATGTGGCATCTGATCTGGGTCTACACTGTTTGCCACTCATCCAGCAGTTTTTAAGTAAATCAATGTGGAGTGAAAAGGACTAATTCATGTTTTAGGACAGATATGGTGAGAAGTCAAGATGTCTCAATATTTAGGATAAATACTGAAGAATGGATTCTGCAACAAAATTCAAACATTTTTTTCAAGGGTTAAAACAAATGGCAGATGGTTTTAGCACAAACTGTTTAAGATCTTAACCCTTGTCCTGCTGAGCCCGGATATACCTGCAAACAGTGTAGATCCAGATCAGTTAAGTTTACCATTAAGTATGTGAATTTAAAGCAACAATCCAGATCAGGTAATCTGATTGGCTGAAAGTTAGAAGTGGGTGTGGCATCTTAATTTATTCAGCAGAACAAGGGTTAAGTGATCACATAATACAGTAAATAATATGAGTATTCTCGTGATGGCCTCAGTTTATGCTAGTTTTGTAACTCCAAGATAAGAGGGGGTATCATCATAGATTCATAATAGTTTTCTTATTTCTCCATGAAAACATACATTGTGGGTACTCCATTTGAAGGACCTCGTTGAGGGGCGTCTAATGAATACTACAAAATGTTTTTGTGGAGAAATAAAAAAAAGTATCAGTACTTTGAGGTTGATAAAAAAATGCCATCTCTCGAGCTATGAACTCTGCCTTCCAAATCTTTTATTACTTTCTTATTATATTGCTAGTTAGACTTCTATTTTGTAGCTCTGAATGTATTAGCTTCTTTGGAATGTTGTAAACTTATGTAATCTCTTCTGTTATTCTTGACTTTTTCTTCTTGAATCTTATCATGTTTATACAGTGTTCACAAGAAAAAAATCCTCTTCTTGACTGTTTGCAAACGTATCATAGCTCTAGTTATGACATTTATTTTTTCAACTGAAAGGTATTGTTGTTTTCCTTATAATACTACCTCCCCTCTGCCCCCCCCCCCCCCCCCCCCCACCACCACCACCCCCCTCCCACCCCCTCTGCAAACTGTATTTGTGGGCAGTATACTGTTTTCATGTTATCCGTCCATCCATATGTCCGTCCATTATGTTTTGGTTTCTTGGTTTCTGCTTCTTACCTTGCTAAATAATATATCAGAAGGCAGTCATTACCTTGCAAGGGTTATTTAATAAGCACTGTTTATTGATACTTCTTGTTTCTCAATAAAAATGTATGTTGTAGGTACTCACTGGAATCATCTCACAGAGGTATTTCCATTGAGTACATTCAGGATTTGTTTTCATGGAGAAATGAGAAAAAAATATTTTACTGGATCAAGATCTTGGAATTATGGTACATCATAGCTTCCACATAGCTCTAATTATGTTGGGTATCCTGAAAAAAAAAAATTTCTTACTTCTCCATGAAAACATATATTGTGGGTACTCATTAGAAGGGCCTCAGTGAGGCCCTTCTAATGAGTACCCACAATATATGTTTTCATGTACTCATTAGAAGTGCCTCACCAAGGCACTTCTAATGTGTACCCACAGTTTATGTTTTCATGGAAAACTAAGAAAAATATCATGTTTTTCAGTTGAAAAATGCTTCAGTAGTGTATTATCCTTATCACCCTATGAGTATATTCGGCAGACGACAAATTGATAATATTTTTTTCTTATTTTCACCAGAAAATAGGCTTTGACACTTCATGCAAATTGTCTCCAAACAAATTGCATGCAATGTCAACTTTGAAGATAATTTGCATGAAATGTCAAAGCATGTTTTCTGGAAAAAAAAAAAATGTTTCAAAATGTTGTCTACTGAAAATTTTACTCTGGGTGCTTAGTGTTAAAGCTATATTTTTGTAATACATGTAGTGTATATTTTTGTTGGATTTGGCTCCGTTTTGCTTGCAGTGCTGTTGTTTTGCTTTAATATGCTTGCTGTGTTGTGTGCTGTGTGTGCATGCTACTTTTCTTACGCTTTCAGAGCACGAGTGACCTTGACACCACTCCTCCACTATTGCAGTCTCACGAGAAAGCGGGGGATGACGGCACGCTGGCAATCATGAGAAACAAGGAGTTGCTAGAATTTGACATTCCATTAAATGATACAGGCTCAGCAGGGCTTGGGGTCAGTGTGAAGGGAAAAACTCTGACCACGGAGGAGGGAACACGGGATCTGGGAATCTTCGTGAAGGCTGTGATTCACGGTGGTGCTGCTTCAAAGGTAATGGGGCATTCACAAAATGCATTTATATGTTTTACTGTGTGCATGTGTGCAAGCACCTAGCATTTTTCACAATTTAAATGAGTTTGATTGGAAGACAAAAAAACCCAAAACAATCAGTTGCCCTAATAAATGCACAGGCACACACGCTAATAATCTGGTATTAAAGACATTTACAAGGCATGTTTCAATGCATGGTAAGCACACATTTTTTGCTCACCTAAGCACATCATGTTCAGGGTAAGCTATTTTTTTCTTTATAACCATAAACATTCTCTGGGCAGTTTCATCAAATGACAAATTGAAGATATTTTTCTTATTTTTCCCAGAATACAGGACTTGGCATTTCATGCAAATTGCATGAAATGTCAAATCCTGTTTCTGGGAAAAATAAGAAAAATATTTCAAAATGTCACCTGTTGAAGTTTCTATCCAGCTTGCTTAGCATTAAAGGAAAATATGCATCAAATAGTAAACATCTTAGAAAGTAAAGAGCCTATTAAGCTGTGTAGTTTGGTGAAAAACTTTTGAAAATCGGTTGAGGAATAAAAAAGTTATTATGCTTTGAAGATCAAGAAATTGCCATCATGGAAGCTTTCATATTTGTAAGTGACATCATAACCACTTCATTAAATATGCAGAAGTTAAGTATATCACATCTGAAACATTATTATATTACTATATCTCTGTAAATAATATGTTGTTAGGTTATATACTGTCAGCTAGCTCACATTAGCTGCATATTCCTGACAACTTTCATCAAATTTGATCAAAATCTGTTGAGAAATAAGAAAGACATTGAAATTTAACCCTTGTCCTGTTGAATAAATTAAGATGCCATGCCCTTTTCAAATTTTCAGCCAATCAGATTACTTGATCCAGATTGTTGATATAAGTTCACATACTGAATGGCAAACAGTGCAGATCCAGATTAGTTGGCTTCTTAGAAGCCAACTGATCTGGATCTATACTGTTTGCAAAGGCAGGGTATATCTGGGTTCAGCAGGACAAGAGTTAAAGTTTTATAACTGTGAGCATGGGCTGTGCTATTTTGAATATTTAATTAGATATTCAGTTTTGTATCTTATTAAATATTCAAAATGGCACTGACCATGCTCACAGTTATAAAAACTTTAAATTTCAATGTCTTTCTTATTTCTAAATAGATTTTAATCAAATTTGCACCAAGATGCTTGTTTTCTAAAGCCAAATAATTTCAGGGAGACAATGCATTTAGTGAATCTTTCTCTTAAAAAAGACATCCTGCAGTGTCTGGGCCTTAGGTCTACACCATTTATCCAGGTCTATCTGTCCGAAAACTTTGGATAAATACAGTGTATAAAAACTTGCCTTATCTGAATGAATGTACGAAAGTTGATTGTTAGTACATCAGAGCTTGTACAAGTTTTTGGCTTGCCGCTAAGCTTATTAAAAGCAAACATATATTCAGGCTGTTCTTTTTTAACCAAGACCTCTGGGAATTATATTTTCACCCAGAACTTAACTTTCTCAGTTTGCTTTCATTAACTGTTACCACTCTCTGGGCTAATTCAGCAGACGACAAATTGATGATATTTTTCATGTTTTCCCCTGAAAACAGGATTTGACATTTCATGCAAATTGTTTCCATTGGAGACAATTTGCATGAAATATCAAAACCTGTTTTCAGGAAAAAATAAGAAAAAAATTTCATTATGTCATCTGCTGCAAATTTTACCCAGAGTGCTAAGCGTTAGTGTTTCAGCATTGTAGATAAAAAGCAGAAGAATTGTCAAAGAGTAGAATTCTGCATAGCTCCAGATAAGCACTTTTTTTCAGCCAAAATGTATTGATATTATTCTTATGTTATGGGTACTCATTAGAAGTGCCTCTATGAGGCACTTCTAATGAGTACCCACAACATGAGGCACTTTTAATGAGTACCCACAACATAATTATGTTTTCATGGAGAAGTAAGAAAAATAAGAAAAGTAATTGCCTGATACCCCACTTATCTAGAGCTATGATTCTATTATAATTTTCCTCCACTTGTCCGTAAAAACTTGAATGCATACCCTTTTAGTCACTTTAGTACAAGGGCGAGTAAATAAGTGACCAGCCTGCGCCTTCAAGACCAGCCTGTTCCCTTTCTATGTAATTGCTCTCCAGCATGATACAGTTGGCCCAACAGTGTTCCATGAGGCTATCATCCAGAATTGAAGAACTTGGGGCCCTATGTTTTAGCTTTTACCACTCTCTGGGCTCATTCAGCAGATGACTAGTTGGTGATATTTTTCTTATTTTTCCCAGAAAACAAGATTTGACATTTCTTGCAAATTGTCTCCATTGGAGACAATTTGCAAGAAATGTCGAATCTTGTTTTCTGGGAATATATAAAAAATATTTCAAAATGTCGTCTGCTGAAAGTTCTACCCAGAATTCTAAGCTTCAAACCACTCCTTAACTGCTACCTTGACTGTTTGATTGCACAGTGTCCATGCATCCCTGTTTTGTTAAGTTCAGGAACAAAAGGTAATCACTAAGTGCCAAATCAGGTGAATAGGCAGAATGTGGTATTATTTTGGCATCCCAAAATACCCTGGCCATTATCTTGCCATCCGAGCATTGTGTCTTGAACTTCTTGGGCCATGGGGAACCAGGCCATACCCACTGAAGACTGAGCTTTGTTTTCTGGCTGACAGAAATGGACCCACATCTTATTTACAGTTACATGCCACAAAAGAAAATTATCTCCCTTCAGCCTGATCTGCATCCACTGCTTACTGATGCTGTAGTTGCCATTTGCTCATTGCTAAGAAATTTGGGAACCCATCCCTTTTAGTTGTGCATACCTAAATGATCATGCAAGATTGTTGAAACACTACTGTGTGAACTAGCCAGTATTTTCGCTATATCTTTGCTATATCTTCCCCCTGAATATGTCTATCTTTAACCTTCTCTTGCTGAGCACGACATGCCCTGTTTTAACAAACAGTAGATCCAGATCAGTTGGCTTCTGAAGAAGCCAACTGATCTGGATCTGCCCTGTTTGTCACTAAATATGTGAATGTCTATCAAAAACCCGGATCAAGTAATCTGATTGGCTGGAAATTAGAAGTGGGTGTGGCATCTTAATTTATTCAGCATGACAAGGGTCAATATATAAGATCCCACATGCTACTGCACATTTCCTCTTTGGTGGTACCTGGTGGGCATCCGGACCTGCTTTCATCTTCAAGGGAATTTCTACCCTGTTTGAACTTACCAACCCCAGAATTTTACTTGAGCACATGATGTACAGAAGACCCCATATGCATTTAGGGTAAATGCATAGCTCCAGATAAGCGAGGGTATCAACACATTTTTTTTTCTTATTTCTCCACGAAAACATATGTCACCAAGGCGCTTCAAATGAGTACAACACCATATGTTTTCGTGGAGAAATAAGAAAACTGTCAGTACTTTTGGGATGTAAAAAAACGACAACAACAACAACAAAAAAAAACCTTATCTGGAGCTGTGGAAATGTGGTATCTGAAGTCTTCTGTCATAGGTCTAGATAAGAGTGGATATCAGGTAAATATTTTTCTTCTTTCTCCACGAAAACATACCCACAACATATGTTTTCGTGGAAAAATAAGAAAAATATTAATACTTTTGGATTCCAAAAAAGCATCTATGCTCTATGTAGAAGATTTTTATACTACAACAATTTTTTCATTTCTCCAGATCGGGTGTTTTAATTAAACAGAAGTGTATTTAAGCAGAATGTATACACTTTTAGGGGAAGCAACTCTGACAGAATTGTTTTGCCTCTCTTCTGAAAAGGGGTCTACTCTTAAAGGAAAGAATTTGCTCGCCGTGGGAGCAAATTCTTCCTTTTTAGAGCAGACCCTTTACAGAAGGTACTTTGTGTGAAGAAAGGAAACTTCAAAGTTGTGTCCCTTGTAAAAAAATGGCGGAGTATATATCAGGTGTATTCAGTCCTCAGAACACTTAGTACACTCTGGGTAAATTCAGCAGACGACAATGTAACAGTATTTTTCTTATTTTTCCCAGAAAATAGGATTTGACATTTAGTGTAAATTGTCTCCTAAAGAGACAATTTACATTAAATGTCAAATCTATTTTCTGAAGAAAAAAAAATCTAAATGTCGTCTGCTGAAACTTTTACCCAGTATTCTAAGTGTTCCATGGCATTATTTTTATTCAGGATGGTCGGCTGCAGATAAACGACCAACTGCTTGAAGTGAACAGTAATTCGCTGATTGACTTGCCAAATACAGAATCTATGGAGGTGTTACGAAAAGCTATGCAAGATGAAGGGCCGGTTCCGGGTTGCATTAATATCAAAGTGGCACGAAGGATTGGTGCCCCTTCTCCGTCACCATTTTCGCAGACCTCTCCTGGTGTGTTCGATTATACTGACAGTTTCGAAGAATCGCCACTGGCACAAAATATTAGTGATTCTGTGACTAGCAGTGAACAACATACTCCAGATAAAATTCATAAACCTTTAGCAAATGGAAGTGATTTTAAGTCTCCGAATTTGTTCTTGGAACGGGTATTAGCAGGTGATGGATTACGGAATGAGTCGTACACAAGAGCTACTCATGAGAGTTATGTAGAAAGTCCAGGACCTGGACAACAAAAACTTGTGCAATCAGAGGTAGGTTATTTTTAGGTTTTTTTTCTTTTTTTCATGGCTCAGAGGTTTTCAGCCAAATCGGGTTGATATTTTGATATTGTAATCTCCATCAATCTGTCCATTACTCCTTTTCCCCTTACACGAATGGAGGGATTTCATCCTGATTTGCAATATACCTTCCTCAAGTTTTAAGATCATGCAACACCACAATGAGTTTTGTCCCAGAGTACCGACTTCTGTTCTGCACCATTAGATGCAGTTTATTTGAAGATGATGATACTTCATAGCTACAGATAAGAGGGGGTATCCACATAATATCTTTCTTATTTCTCAATGAAAACATATGTTGTGGGTACTCATTAGAAGCGCCTCGGTGAGGCGCTTCTAATGAGTACCCACAACATATGTTTTCGTTGAGAACTAAGAAAGATATCAGCATTTTTCGGATGAAAAAAGCACTTTATCTGTTGCTATGCACCTTGAACAGCATCATTTTTTAAACTGACATTTGCGGTAGCAGCTACCACCAGAAAATGTAGGCGGGGCTCATTGATTACTGGTCAGCTGTTTATGTTTCCCTGGTGTCTGCTTGCAGGATGCTGCAGAATAAAGTATATAGTCACTACTAGGTATGAATATGGCAAATAAGATAAAAGCCTTACATGGGGCACAAATGGTTGTGACGTTTAATAAACTGTACCCAGTAAACAGTGGCTAAATGACAGAATTTGTTTAATATAGTTCAGTTAGTTGAGAAACAGGATTCACAGTATATTACATGTATTAGTGTTATTTCCATTTCTGGAATAAAATTATTACCGTCCTTAAAATATCTCTCTACGTGTATGCAGATTGCATAAACTCCTATCGATGCATATAAATAATGGTTTTAACAAGTTTCTGTTTGAATCATAGAATATGAGTGGAATTTTCCCTAAGGGAATCTGAGATAGGATAATTTATCTGCTTTTACTGTGATTGCCTTCTTACAAGTGGAAAGCGTTTGTACTCTACACTCCAGGTTGCTGTGTTTATATCACATGACATGGGTTAAAAGTTATTTATCACATAGTGGCTTAAATTCCCAACATTCAGCATGAAATATCTCGCGATGTAGATGGTCTACATGCATGCAAATGTGATAAATCAGTTATACAATGGTTCTGCGCATATACGTGCGATAATGCACTCGCTCACGCTCGTGCATTATCACATGCGCACGAACCATGGTATAACTAAGACATCTAGTTTGAATTTCTCAGCCTTTTCCAGTGATTTTATTCAGTTTGCTCCATCAGCAATCTTTTATTACATAATATTTTAGAGTTAATGTATAGAGTATAGACAGGCTTTCTTGAAAAACAAGTTTTGTATGTCAAGGTTTCCAGTTCTTTTATTTTCATTTTATTCAGCTTCTGCAATCAACAAATTGTAAAAGTCTGGCACCATTTTGAAATAAGCCCCACCTACATCCTTTTATAGAACAGGAATGGGTGTTTAAGCAGCCAATATCAAATTCTGTACAGAGTGGTTGATTGATAAAAGTGAAACTGTTTTTACTTTATTCAGGGACAACGGTCAACTTCATCATCAGGCATTGAAAGACACTCATCCATTCATTCAAACAGTTCAAGTTCTGATGATCTCAACCAGGAACCAGCCTGGCTGCAGGGACCCGACTGGGCCAACAGACATGCCAGCGTGACCAGTGAAGAAGAACTGTAAGTTAACACTTAACATGCTGGGTACAGATTTTAGCAGATGATATTTTGACATATTTTTCTTAATTTTTCCTAGAAAATAGGCTCTGATATTTCCTGCAATTTGTCTGAAATTTCAAAGCTTATTTTCTAGGATTAATAAGAAACATGAAATGTCAAAGCTTATTTTCTAGGATTTATAAGAAACATATCATCAATTTGTCGTCTGCTGAATCTGTCCAGGGAGTGGTAAAGTTTAAACTAGAGCATTCTGGGCAAGCTATTCAAGGCATCATTACTTTGTAATGGTGCTTAGCATGCTAGGTAAAAGATTTTAAAATATTTTTCTTATTTTTCCAAAAAATGGGTTTGGCATTTCATGCAAATTATCTTTCTTGGAGACATATAAATGAACAATTTATATGAAATATCAAAGCCTGTTTTCTGGGAAAAATATTATGTCGTCATCTGCTGAATGACCTCAGTGTGCAAAAGGTTAATGACGTATTTACCTGAATGCTGTGTTAAATAGTTTAATATAAATAGTTGAAATACACTATTGTTATTAATGTGAGTAGATTTTGCTGTGGCAAGTTAATCTATTCACATTTTCATAAAACAACAACTTCTCTTGTTCGTCTGTCATTACTGACAATGACCAATCCTAATCAACAGTGTTAAAACAACAACAAAAAAACACAAACAAACAAAAAACAATGTACTTTTCATTCTAAATGTTATAGCAGGGCTCGGGAAAACCGGAAAAATAGCCGGTCTGGACCGAAATTAAGAATTCTGGACCGATTTCAAACACCCCAAAACGCTAATAAATCGGTCCAACAGGTTTGTGCCTTGAACCCCATTTTTCCCCAACCAACCAATTTTCACAAATCAATGATGTCTACAAACGGTCAAGTCTTCCCAAACTGACCACGTCCATGCACCTTTTAAATGCGATATTATGGTAGTTAAAAGGCTCTAAACGGTCATTTGACATGTATATTGGAGAGACAGCTGAATAAGGCAACCTACCGCAGCACAAATTAATTACGTCATTATCCAAACATTGTCAAAAAATCAACACTTCACTGACCTTTGTGCGGTAAACAAGCGATTAACACGAATCATCAGTAACGGTAGTCTGATAAATAATCCGTTTGTGTGACACGTGTGAATACACTGAGACTGCAAAACATCCGGGTGCAGTCGGCGTGTCCAAAAAGATCAAAGGTAGCTTTACTGAGAGTGATAAAAGAATGCACCGCTTGAATGCACCGTTTTCTTCCTCTTCTTTTTTGTTTTGATCAACACGGTTTGTCGGTCCCAGATTCGATAAATGAATTCCCAAACCGTGTACGTCCTGATCAGATGTCACATACAACGGCGTCTGATCTGGGTATTATTGATTGCTTCTTCTGTTTTTTTTTTTTTGTTGATTGCCGTAACACACGAGTATAATTCAAGGTAGATTTCACGGTATAAATAAGTAATGCACCACTTGCGCTAGACAAGATTGATCAGTGCTTAAAATTTAAGCAGTCTGATCGAATCTTGAAACATTGAAAACTGCAAAACCACCCGTGGCGCAGGCCTTTTTTATTAGACCTAATTAGGTCCAAGAAAGTCGTTTAGTTCCGTCTCTCCTGTTTCCTGCCGCCTTCGCGCTTATACAAGACGGGAATCAGTTGTTTATAAATAGTTTAGGAAAACCCTGCGGAGGTGGAAATAAAACAAAACCGTTTTTTTTTTTCTTTCTTTACATACCTGACTGTATTTATTGATGACTCCAGCTTTGATCATGCTCGTTATACCCGGACTTCCATCATATAACGGAGTTGAGGTGTATTATTTAAAAGGACTTATAGGACTGCCAATTGTCATTAGTTTTCGTGACAGGTGATATATACATATTTTTTTTTTTTGGAAATGGGCTCATTGATGACGTCATCGTCATCGGCTGGACCGATTCAGATTTCAAAATTTCCAGAGCCCTGTGTTATAGGGAATGGATACACTTTCAGGGGAAGGAACTCTAGTCGGAAGGTTTTTTTTCCTTCCTGTTGAAAAAAAGGGTCTACCCTAAAAGGAAAGAATTTGCTCCCTTTGGGAGCAAATTCTTTCCTTTTAAGGTAGACACCCTTTCAAAAGGGATCTGTTGTGTAGGAAAGCATACAGGAAGTCACAAAAGTTATCTCCCTTGTTAAAAATGGTGGCAATTCTACCAAGGTATCCAGTTCCCTTAAAATATTAACATTGTTGTTATAATTCTTTGAACATCTAGATTTTAAATATGTGTATAAGCAGAAACTATTTTAAAATTTCAGCCAGGCTCCATAGTGCAGTGGGTAGCTCGTCTGACCACAGATGGTGTTGCAAATTAAAATTCCAGCTTGACCATATAGCTTTCATGGACTTTGATTGGTAAATCATTTCTAGGGTCTACACTTCCTTCTGCTGATTCAAGAAGGGCAGTTGTTAGTTACTGGTGAAAGTATGTGCACAAATACTAGTTTACCACTTAGCCCTTCTCTTGCTGAACACAACATGCCCTGTCTTAGCAAACAGTGTAGATCCAGATCAGTTGGCTTCTGAAGAAGCCAACTGATCTGGATCTGCACTGTTTGTCATTAATTATGTGAATTTATATCAAAAACCCAGATCAAGTAATCTGATTGGCTGGAAATCAGAAGTGGGTGTGGCATCTTAATTGATTCAGCAAGGCAAGAGTTAGAAGACTAAGCATGCCTAGGAAAAAGTATGAATAGAAAACAGACCAGCTCAACATGACCCTAACAGTGTTGACTGGGCAGTAAAACTCAAACAGTTCAAATGGCATGCTATCATATTTTGTAGAACTGCAGCAGGTGATTTCCAGAGGGAAGGATTTGGCCGACAGAGTATGTCGGAGAAACGGAAAGGTCATTTTGATCCGAGAAATCTAGAAACATATCAGAGCCTGCAGAGGGTGAAAGGTGCTAAAGATGGAAATAAAGGTATGACACCTTTTGTGCTCACAATTTCATTTAGACAACACCAAGCAGCCAAGCGCCAGATTTAGAGAGGGTATCCAGATAAATAGTTTTCTTATTTCTCCACGAAAACATAAGTTGAAGACGTGCCTTGATGAGGCGCTACTGATGAGCACCCACACAATATTGGAGAAATAAAAAAAAAAAAAAAAAATCAATACTTTTTGGTTGAAAAAAAGTGACTTAATCTGGCCCGGAGGTTATAAAACTTTTTTCATGCTCAACTCAGCTGAGCATGAAATTTTTTCTGCTAATAAATATGAAAATGCCAACAAAAGTTGGCATTTTCATATTCATTAGCAGAGAATTTTTATGCTTAGCAAGGATTAAGAAGAAAGAATTTGCAGTTGTTAGTAAATTGAGATTTATTAGCATGACAAATTTCATGCTCAGCTGAGTTGAGCATGAAAAAAGTTTTATAATCTCGGGGCCTGGAGTTATGACAGCATAAGCTAATCTGGGCATTTTCAGAAAAACATCTTTTCACTGGGCATTGCCCATTTGATTTTGCTCTGATTTTATATATTCCGTAACAAACTAGCAGACATATACTCACATTGTATTTTGAGAATATTTCAAACATTTACAGCAGCATACCTTGATTATATTCTCATGGCAGCTTATAAGGAGGAAAACTAATGTCATGAATGATGTACTTACCTTATTTAAGGGGAATGAATACACTTTCAGTGGAGACAACTCTGTTAAAATTGCTTTGCCTCCCTTCTGAAAAGGGGTCTACTCCTAAAGGAAAGAATTTGCTCCCCATAGGGAGCAAATTCTTTCCTTTTAGCGTAGACCCCTTTTTAGAAGGGACTTGGTGTGCAGGAAACCAAACAGGAACTCACAAAAGTTATCTCCCTTTTAAAATGACTTAAAAATCTACCAGGTGTATCCAGTCTCATTAAGTCTGGTATGCAAGGGACTTTACTCACCCTTTCCGTTTCATTGTCTGATGGCTGCATTGTGTATACTAACTGGGTGCTATAATTGGCTGAATAATTTTAACCATGTTCACATTTTGGATTCATACATTTTATTTTTAACATTTTATGTATGTTTTATTGTATACAGGTGACTTGATATACTTTCATGGGGGGCAACTCTGTCAAAATTGTTTTTAGCTCACAAAAAAATACAGGTGGAGCCTAGCAGTCACCATGGAGTCAGCTAAAGTTTTTGGTTGAAGTTTTTAAAAGGCTATATATCTCCAGAGGTTGAAGTAGTTCATACTTGCCCTGATGTTAGATACTGGTCTGAAGCATCATGACTCATCTGAGTGACCTTGAGGTCATGGACCTAATAAATGTTAAAGTTTTTGGTTTAAGTTTTTAGAGGCAAAGCATGATTCAGGCTGTCCTGCTATAGATCTTATTGCCTCCCTTCTCAAATGGGGTCTACTCTAAAGGGAGCAGATTCTTTCCTTTCAGAGTAGATTCCTCTTCAGAAAGGGATTGGTGTGTAGAAATGCAAACAGGAAGTTACAAAAGTTGTCTCCCTTGTCAAAATGGCAGAAAATCTACCAAGTGTATCAAGTCCCCTTAAAACTTCTGTAACTATTTAACCCTTGTCATGCTGAATAAATTAGGATGCCACGCCCACTTCTAATTTTCAATCAGATTATTTGATCCAGGTTGTCAATACGAATTCAAGTACTGAATGACAAACAGTGCAGATCCAGATCAGTTGGCTTCTGAAGAAGCCAACTGATTTGGATCTACACCATTTGCAAAGGCAGGGCATATCCGGGTTCAGCAGGACAAGGGTTAAAGAAATAAAAAAAAAATAATAATAATGATAATAATATTTGTCATTCTTATAATCATCATCATCATCATTTTTGATTGTACATGTATTTGTTTGTCTTCTGCTCAGATTACAGCATAAATAGCGCTAGGCGTGCCAAATCATTTCATGTCAAAGGTATACAAGACTTTTGAGAGAATTCATTATTTTTTGTTTGAAAATCTGCCCCCTTTTGGTTTTCTTGCCTTGCATGACATAGATAGATAGATATGAGCCATCTCAAATGAAAATAAATAAATAAATAAACTGTTTCTGAGAAAAATATTTTCCTAGAAATATGGCTGAATATTTGGATTTTTCATTTCTTTTCTGAAAACTTTATTAATTGCTCAGCATGGGAGCTAAGAGTGTAGCAGATGACATTTGGTTGTTCAATTTTTTCCCATAAAACAGGCATTGACATTTCAAAGGAGACAATTTGCATCAATGGTCAAAGCCTATTTTGTGGAAACCGTAAGAAAAATATCATAGTTTCGACTGCTAAATTAGCTCAGAGAGCGGTAAAGATTAAAGTCTTAATGAGTTAATGAATTTAAGTCAATGCTATAGTAATTACACAAGTAATATTTTATTTATTCATTTATTTATTTTTATTTAATTTTTATTGTGAACTGGCTCATATTATTTCATTTAAATGCAGTGTTGTGCAAGGATTATTCTTAAATACTGATGTACCTTTTTACCCTAAATATTCAGATATCCAGACTCTTGCAAACAGTGTAGACCCAGGCTTAGGTTTGTATATCCAGGTATGCAGAGTCCTACACTGTTTGCCATTTAACCCTTGTCATGCTGAATAAATTATGATGCCCCGCCCACTTCCAGTTTTCAGCCAATCAGATTACTTGATCCAGGTTGTTGATATAAATTCACATACTTGATGGCAAACAGTGCAGATCCAGATCAGTTGGCTTCTTCAGAAGCCAACTGATCTGGATCTACACTGTTTGCAAAGGCAGGACATATCCAGGTTCAGCAGGACAAGGGTAAAGTCACATCATAAAGTAGTCAGGTGAGCACATCATCATACATGTGATAATTTTTTAACTGTATGAGGAAGGTTTGCCATTGTGATGAGGGAGATTCTTAACAAATGTAAAGAATATATAGGGAAATTCTTAGTTCAAATGAGGTAGACTCCAAAATTTTGGCATAATTTGGGCAAAAATTAGCATCAAAATGAGGGAGTCTCCCTCCTGATGAGGGAGGTATCACATGTATGCATCATCAAATTATAGTATGATAAGGAATTGTTGAAATATTTAGGGTAAGTAGGGTACATCTGTAAATCTCCAGTTAAGATGCTTAATTATTACAGAAAAAAAAGCGTTTTAATTTTTTCTTTAGGAAAACATATGATATGGCATTTTATTAAACTAATCTTTAATGAGATGCAGAGTATATGTTTTTGAAGAGAAATAAGAAAACAAAACTCACCCTTAAAGCATCTTTCGCGACTGCAGCAGACGACATTCTAATTTTTTGACTGCGAAAATAAGGCTTAAATACTTGGTAGACAGTTCATATCAAATTCCAAGCCTTATTTTCTCTGAAAATAAAAACATTTTAGAATGACATCCTACAATTTTTAATGGTGGTTTAAGGGTTACTCTGGAAACCATTTTAACTGGGTTGTTGTCATGGCTAGAATATATTTTTAGAGTCTTTAAATTGGTCTAGATAAATGTTGTCACTGACAAAATCATAAGAGCTGTGTTGTGTAATAAAAACTGCAAGAATTCTGCTTGATATTGCTTGTTTTAATACTAACATGTTTTACAGCTCATCAGCAAATAGGTGGCGCAAAGCACAAATCATCATCTTAATCCATTTTAATCTGGAAACCCTGTAAGGATAATTGGCAAACAGTGCAGACCCAGATCAGACACCACAATATGCAGGGTCTGATCAAGGTCTGCAGTGTATGTAAATAATTTTGCCACTGTAGGAATATCTAAATCCCATATCCTGACATAGCTAAAATTGAAATTGGACTTCCAATATATAGTGTTGGGTGAGTTTATTCAGTCTAAGATGGGTTAAAGAATAGAACTGCTGATACAGACATTCAAATCTCTCTGATTTAAGGGCAAATAATTTTGGATTGGGTCCTTGAAATGTCCTTGATTTGGTTAAAGCAGATTATTTCCTTGAATTTATCCTTGACCGGGAATTCTGCTAGAAGCAGAATTCCACTCAAGACTACTCACAGAGTATTTCATTAGCATTCCTTCTTTGTCTCGATATGACTTAAATAATGTTGAAAGGGACATAAACACCAACTCATCATCATCGGACTTGACTGGATAAAAGAACGTAAATTTGGACAAAACATTCATAGACTTTTACCAAGTAAGGATGTTTGCCTTTCTTTTGATCTGTTTTCATATAACAGTCAGTCAGATGGGTAAAATTAATGATTTAGCCATCATAGTCTTTGCGGTCCACCTTACGAGACCTTGAATGACTTTACTATCCACAAAGTACACAGTGAAGAATTTACTCTGATTGTGTGAATGCACAAGCTGATTTGAGTCCTCATTCGGCACATGTCAGACGGAATATTTTCTCTTATCATCACGAAAACACGCCTATATAATTTTGACCCCCTTAAACCCCACTTTTGTATAGTAAAACTGGGGTTTATAGGGGTATATATTATTTTTCTTATTTCTGCTCAAAAACATAGATTGCGGGTACTCATTAGAACTGCCTCATCGAGGCGGTTCTAACAAGTACCCACAATCTATGCTTTGAGTAGAAATAGAAAAATATCAGAATTTTTCATCTGAAAATTTTCATTTTTTTGGTGGTAAAATTTTCAGTACATTTGAATAGGCATGTTTTCATAATGTATGGTCCATATTTTACGAAGGGAAAACTTTTTTAACACAACATTTGAGTCTGGATTTCAGGCAGCCATTATTTTGAGTAGCTGTCCTAGCAATAGAAAAATCTTGAAAAATTAAAGAATTTTGTCCTAATATAAGATGACTGGAAAAATTATAAGTATATACATGTACTTAGAAGGGGTTGATTTTTTAATAATGATGAATTTGTTTCTATGTGACCCATAAAGCTAGTTGAGTTAGGGATGTTTAATTTCTCTTATTCCGATCATTAGGCACACAACATTCAATACAACAGTCTGGCAGTTATGGACGTCTTGTCAGGGCTGGCTCGGCTGAATCACTCATTAATCGTTCTAACAGCAGCTTATTTCGAACTGGAAATTCACGGCTGGGTAACAAATTTAGTCAGAATAACCTTTTAGTTTGGTGTATGGTGCTTTAGTTGTGATGTTTTTAGGTTTGTTATTGTAACCGCATGTTGCTTTCTGTGTTATCTCTTAAGGCACCAAGCAAAATTGTAGCAGACGACAATCCAAATTTTTTATTATTTTTCTGAGAAAATACATGAATGTCAAGTCTTATTTTTCTCTAGGCAGATGATATGCATGAAATCTTATGTCTTGTTTTCTCTGAAAAATAATAATATAAAATCTTTCAAAATGCCGTCTGCTGCAGTTGTGATTTGCACTTTAAGAGTTAATTTTTGAAAGGGAGTATCAGGTAAATATTCTTTTTTTTATTTCTCTATGAAAACATACATAATGGGTACTCATTGGAAGCACCTTAGCTAGGTACATATGTGTTCGTCAAGAAATACGAAAAATTTGCAGGTTTTTTCAGTTAGAAAAAGAGCTCAGATGTGCCATCTGGCCATGAGTCTACAAACATTTTTTGGAACATTTGTTTTAACTTAACTTTTAATGAGTAAAGAAGACTCGGAAAGAAGACGGTGAAATTTGTTAGCAGTTCTAACAGTTTCTTGAATTAGAAGAAAATATTATTGTGCCAGAACTTTGAGCAAACAGTAATTAAATAAAAAAAAGTAAATAAACAAAAATAAAGACTACCACAAAATAATTGGTCTTGCACAAGTTATTGTTCTTGTGGTCTACTGATAATCATATTTCATATAAATTACCTTATATTGTAGGATTATTTCTATTATTTTTGTAAAGCATATATTTACCCGAAATAATCAGACACCTTAATTCTAAACCAAACAGCTCCTGAAATTTAAACAAGCTCCTTTGGCTACTGGCTATGTATCTAGAAATACCAAAACTCCGGATAAGGCACTTTTTACTTCCGAAATATATTGATATCTTTCTTATTTCTCCACAAAGTGCCTCTAATGAGTCTACAACATATGTTTTTGTGGAGAAATAAGAAACTTAGTTATCAGATTACTCCTCTTAACTGGTGCTATGAAAATGTCGATTGAATAGCAAACGGTAAGTTAGACCCTCACCAAGTGCCATGTTCTGGGGCATCTGGTCTGGCTCTACACTGTTGCCTTGACCCTTGAAGATTGGAGACCCCTAAATGGGGTAACCGACAAACAGTGCAGACCGAGATCAGACGCCTCAGAATGCGGCGTCTGATCAGGTTCTCCACTGTTTGCAAAAAGTTCAGTCATTTTTCTTTAGGACTATCTACATCATATAGCCTGACGTACCTAAAATTGGAAATGGACTTTTCAAATATATAGTGTGGGAGAGTTTATTTAGTTTTTAATGGGTTGAGCCTGTCAGTTGGAATACTAGGGTAAATACAGTAGTTTGTTGCCTAGTTTCTTTATGTTATTGTTTTGTTAAATATATCTAAGCCAGGGCTACAGACATATGTAAATTAGCCCTTGTCCTGCTGAACCCGGATATACCCTGCCTTTGCAAACAGTGTAGATCCAGATCTTAGCTAGGTACATATGTGTTCGTCAAGAAATACGAAAAATTTGCAGGTTTTTTCAGTTAGAAAAAGAGCTCAGACATGCCAATAAGTCTACAAACATTTTTTGGAACATTTGTTTTAACTTAACTTTTAATGAGTAAAGAAGACTCGGAAAGAAGACGGTGAAATTTGTTAGCAGTTCTAACAGTTTCTTGAATTAGAACAAAATATTATTGTGGCAGAACTTTGAGCAAACAGTAATTAAATAAAAAAAAGTAAATAAACAAAAATAAAGACTACCACAAAATAATTGGTCTTGCACAAGTTATTGTTCTTGTGGTCTACTGATAATCATATTTCATATAAATTACCTAATATTGTAGGATTTATTTCTATTATTTTTGTAAAGCATATATTTACCCGAAATAATCAGACACCTTAATTCTAAACCAAACAGCTCCTGAAATTTAAACAAGCCCCTTTTGGCTACTGGCTATGTATCTAGAAATACCAAAACTCCGGATAAGGCACTTTTAACTTCCGAAATATATTGATATCTTTCTTATTTCTCCACAAAGTGCCTCTAATGAGTCTACAACATATGTTTTTGTGGAGAAATAAGAAACTTAGTTATCAGATTACTCCTCTTAACTGGTGCTATGAAAATGTCGATTGAATAGCAAACGGTAAGTTAGACCCTCACCAAGTGCCATGTTCTGGGGCATCTGGTCTGGCTCTACACTGTTGCCTTGACCCTTAAAGATTGGAGACCCCTAAATGGGGTAACCGACAAACAGTGCAGACTGAGATCAGACGCTGCAGAATGCGGCGTCTGATCAGGTTCTCCACTGTTTGCAAATAGTTCAATCATTTTTCTTTAGGACTATCTACATCATATAGCCTGACATACCTAAAATTAAAAATGGACTCTTCCAATATATAGTGTGGGAGAGTTTATTTAGTTTTTAATGGGTTGAGCCTGTCTGTCGGAATACTAGGGTAAATACAGTAGTTTGTTGCCTAGTTTCTTTATGTTATTGTTTGTTAAATTCATGTATATCTAAGCCAGGGCTGCAGACATATGTAAATTAGCCCTTGTCCTGCTGAACCCAGATATACCCTGCCTTTGCAAACAGTGTAGATCCAGATCAGTTGGCTTCTGAAGAAGCCAACTGATCTGGATCTGCACTGTTTGCCATTAAGTATGTAACTGTATAGCAACAATCTGGACCAAGTAATCTGATTGGCTGAAAATTAGAAGTGGGCCTGGCATTCTAATTTATTCAGCATGACAAGGGTTAAGAAGGATATTTTGGTGATAATTCTACAGTAAGTTTTTTTTTATTTCTCCATAAAGACATATGGTTCATGAGGTCTAGGTTTAAATGCTGCTGAAGCAGAATTCAGCCCATGCCTGTATGGCGCATAATTGCATTCGTGATCACCCCTTCATTATCTCAGTATGACTTAAGAATGTTGAAAGTGACAAAATCTTTTCTTACAAGATCCCAGAAGTTGCAAGTTTGTGAAACTGTTTGAAAAGTAGTGATTAAGTTTGTCTGGAGCCCTGTAACTTGGTTTTATTGGAAGCTATCTTCTTGCATTTGCAACAGGCTCAAGAAAAATCAGGGAGTCCAATTATACATGTGTTTATAAACACCTAAATTTATTTTTCAAGTCTTCAGTGCATGTTACGAGGGTGAGTCAATAAGTAACCAGCCTATCCCATTTCCGATGGACCGAGACAGTCACGATTTTCATGCTTTGTTACATGGGTACAAAATTGCACGCGTATCGAGTCATTCTTTAATAAGATATTGAATGTCAAACATTGCTAGTGATGCAAAGGCATGCTTTTCATCTAAAGTTGATTACCATGCTGTAATGCGGTACTTGTATTTAAAAGGTAAAACAGGCAAGGAAATGCATGGCGAGTTAGCTGATGTTTATGGGTCTTCTGCACCATCTTATGCTCATGTTAAATTCTGGGTAGGGGAATTCAAACGCGGTAGAACGTCTTTAGAAGATGAAGCCAGGTCTGGACGCCCACTGGATGCCACCGACGAAGAAATGTGTAAGAAAGTTTGGGATCTGGTATACTCTGATAGGCAAATTCAGGTGGAAGAAATAGTGCAGGCATTAGGCATTTCACATGGTAGCGTTTCAACAATCTTACATGATCGTTTAGGTAAGCGCAATTTAACAGCCTGTTGGGTCCCCAAATCTCTTAGCGATGAGCAAATGGCAACCAGAGCATCAGTATGCAGCGCCTTGTTGAAGTGTTTTAGGTCAAAAGATGATTTTCTTTTGCGTCTGGTGACTGTAGATGAGACATGGGTTCATTATTATGAGCCAGAGAATAAAGCTCAGAGTCGTCAGTGGGTAGGGCCTGGGTCCCTGAGGCCAAAGAAGTTCAAGATGCAACCATCTGCTGGCAAGGTGATGACCACAGTATTTAGGACGCAAAAGGCGTTATTATGTTGGACTTTTTACCCAAGAGAAGTACAATAACTGGAGTGTACTATGCAAACTTGTTAGACCAGCTGAGAACTGCCATCCGTAAAAAAACGCCGAGGCGAACTCTCTAAAGGTGTTTTGCTGCAACAGGACAATGCGAGAGTTCACACTTGCAAAGTTGCAATGGATGCTGTAGAGCGAAACAGGTATGAATTAATACCACATCCTGCCTATTCACTTGACCTAGCTCCTAGCGACTTCTTCCTATTCCCAAACTTGAAAAAGGATATCCATGGACTTCATTTCCGGTCTGATGAAGAAGTTGTGATGGCAGTTGAGGAGTGGGTCAATGGAAAGAACCCTGACTTTTTCAGTTCTGGGCTGATGGCACTTGAACACCGTGCATCACACTAGAGGGCAATTACATCGAAAAAGAAGAGGTGGATCTCAACCGGAATTAAGTTAGGCTGGTTACTTATTGACTCACCCTCGTATCTATCTGTGTGATTCGGCTAAATGCTTTTTAAATGCAATAAGATACTCATTAGCCACTGTAAACTGGTGTTTATTTAACTCTATTTTAATGCTTGTTATGCTGGGTAAAAATTTAGCAGATTACATCTTAAAATATTATTCTTATTTTTCCAGAAAATAGGGTTTGACATTTCATGCAATTTTCCTGCATTTCTCCCAAGGAGACAGTTTGCATGAAGTGTCTAACCTTGTCTTAACCCTTGTCCTGCTGAACCCGGATATACCCTGCCTTTGCAAACAGTGTAGACCCAGATCAGTTGGCTTCTAAAGAAGCCAACTGATCTGGACCTGCACTGTTTGTCACTAACTATGTGAATTTGTATCCATACCCTGGATCAAGCAATCTGATTGGCTGAAAATTAGAAGTGGAAGTGGCATCTTAATTTATTCAGCATGACAAGGGTTAAACCCAGTTTATTGTCAGTAAAGTTTGTGTAGAGTAGTTTGCATGTTTTGTTTTTAGATCCGGATTAAGGAAGTTTGCAGAAAACAATATTTGTGTCTCTGTGTGTGTTTTTGTGTTTTTTTTTTTTTTTTTTTTGTTTTTTTTTTTACACCAAAACAGATCTTGAATCTGTTTAGTTGTAGAAATAACAGAAAAATATCTTAAATTGTTGCTGCAGGTATCACCTAGTCTGGACTATGAATGTTTAGAGATGTTAATTTCTTGGAGCATGTTTGTTACTGTTCTTTTGGTGGAGCATGTGTGTTAATGTTGTTCTGTGAGCTGTATACTGTAAAACAGATTGCATTTGTATCAGCTACTTTTGCATATTAACCCTTGTCATGCTGAATATATTAAGATGCCACGACCACTTCTAATTTTCAGCCAGTCAGATTACTTGATCCCCATTGTTGATACACATTCACATACTTAATGGCAAACAGTGCAGATCCAGATCATTAGGCTTCTTCAGAAGCTAACTGATCTGGATCTGCACAGTTTGCAAAGGCAGGACATATCCAGGTTCAGTAGGATTAGGGTTATTATGGCCGATGCGAGTAAATGTGGAAATGACATAAGGACATACTGAGTATGTCATTTAAAGTAAATGTTTACTGACCATTACCATAGCGCTATATGAGATGTTCTTCATTCTCTACGAAAATGATATTCATATTTTTTTCTAATTTCTACACAAAATCATATGTTGTGTGTATATATTACTTCTCTGAGACTCCTCTGACAAGTGCCCACATGTTTTTGTGGAGAAAGAAGAAAAGTATTAACAGAAGAAAAGTATTAACCCTGGTCTTGCTGAACCCGGATATACCCTGCCTTTGGAAACAGTGTAGATCCAGATCAATTGGCTACCGAAGAAGCCAAATGATCTGGATCTGCACTGTTTGTCATTTGTTATGGTAATTTGTATTGGCAGCATGGGTCAAGTAATTTGATTGGCTTAAAATGCGGAGCATCTTAATTTATTCAACATGGCAAGGGTTAATCTGGATACCCCACAAATCTAGCATTATTATCATACAGGGAATATCCAAATACATTGTGAAAATTCCAAGCTGTGTCATGATTAACCCTTGTCCTGCCATGCCCTTTTCAAATTTTCAGCCAATCAGATTACTTGATCCAGACTGTTGGTATAAATTCACATACTGAATGGCAAACAGTGTAGATCCAGATCAGTTGGCTTCTTAGAAGCCAACTGATCTGGATCTACACTGTTTGCAAAGGTAGGGTATATCCGGGTTCAGCAGGACAAGGGTTAATAAACGTTAATCAGTGTGTAATTTTGCCATTATTTCATGAGTTACTGAATTTGTAAGTTAAATAAGCTGTGCTACTAATATTAACCCTTGTCATGCTGAATAAATTAAGAAATCACACCCACTTCTAAGTTTCAGTTAATCATATTGCTTGATCGAAGTTTTTGAATCAAATTCACATACTTGATGACAAACAGTGCAGATCCAGATCAGTTGGCTTCTTCTGCTTCTTCAGAAGCCAGCTGATCTGGATCTGCACTGTTTGCAAAGGCAGGGCATATCTGGGTTCAGCAGGATTTGGGTTAACAGAAATTAATCAACAAATATAAAACTGTTTTACTGTGTCAGATTCTACAATAATGCATTATCCATCGGCATGTACTTTCTTCATTTCTTCATTCCCGTAGTTTTAGTTAGCATAGCATCCATACATTTATTAGCATAGTACCCATACATTTATAAGTATATAGCATTCATACAGTTATTTTCTTTGTATATATCTCAACCTATATAAACTTTATCAGTAAGCTATTATAAATGAAACATTATAATATTATTAAAACTAAGCATGTGTTGGCAAATTAAGCAGATGAAAAACTGACGATATTTTTCCTAGAGAATAGGGAGACAATTTGCATGAGATGTCAAATCCTATTTTCTGGGAGAATATTTCAAAATACACCACAACCTCTTCATAACACTATTGTTGGGGTCCATAGCATAAACCGTGTTAGTTAAACAACTGTGTTATATCCAAACAAAAAAGTATAGATTATATTGAAAAATGACCATATATGGTCATTTTTCAATATAATCTATACATTTTTGGGATCCATCTTTGAACCGTGTTATATCCAAAACTGTGTTATAACAAACTGTGTTATAAAGAGGTTGTTGTGTTTATTTCAAAATGTTGTCTGCTGAAATTTTTACCCAGCATGCTAAGCAGTATAAATGATACAGGTATTAGATATTTATGGATCTAATATAGATAGTCCAAACTTCTGTGAACACTTCTATAAAGGATTGTCAAACAGTTATTAGTATTAAAATTAAATTCATTACAAATGAATCTTTAAACCAAAGTCAGATTTTTTTCAGTAACCAGGTTGTACGAGACGTACCATTTGCAGACTGGCAATTTATTGATGAAATAATTCAGTCTGCCATTACCACTTTGTGGGCTAATTCAGCAGACAACAAATGTTTTTCTTATGTTTCCCAGAAAACAGGATTTGACTTTTCATGCAAACTGTCTCCATTGGAAACAATTTGCATAAAATATCAAAACCTGATTTCTGGGAAAAAAATAAGAAAATACTTCAACATGTCGTCTGCTGAAAATTTTACCCAGGGTGTTAAGCATGAAGGTGAATGAGTACTCCTAGGAATTTTGCTACCATTTTTCAAAGGGAGACAACTGTCAAATTTTTGTGCCTCCCTTCTGAAAAGGGGAGTCTGCTCCTCTTGGAAGCCAATTCTTTCCTTTTAAAAAAGAAGCAATGGAGAAGAAAGGACTGAAGGTAAATGCAGGAAAGACAAAGATCATGATCTGCAGTACGGGACTGGACCTCCTGTAGAGTTCAGACGAGTTTCCATGTGCCATCTGTCTCACTGGAGTGGGCAGTAGCAGCATCTTCTGCAATGGCTGCAAGCACTGGATGCACAAGAAATGCAGTGGGCTCAAGCACTTGAAAAAAGACACTGACTACAGATGTACACGGTGCCAGGGAACTGCACGCCCCTTGGATGGCAGACCACAGAAGGAAGTCCAGGTCGGACCTGACAAGCTTGAGGTGGTAGCTTCCTTTTGCTACCTAGGAGACATGCTCTCAGCAGCAGGTGGCTGTGAACTTTCAACCACAACACATGTGAAAACCGCCTGGAAGAAGTTCAATGATCTGCTACCAGTTCTTCCTCTCGCCACCTCTTTCAAAACACATGACCATGTGTACAGCTCTTGTGTGTAGAGTGCAATGCTCCATGCCAAAGAGACATTGCCATTGATAAAGCCAAACCTCCAGCATCTGCAGTGAAATGACAGGGCAATGATCAGACAGATCTGCAATGTCAGACCGCAAGACATTGTCACCACCAGGTCCAATGAGCTACTTGTGGGGCTTGGCATTGAGGATCTGGACCTCATTCTGAAAGAGAGAAGACTCTAATGGTATGGACATGTGGAACACTCCAATGGTGCAGTCAAGACAGCCTTTGACATACAGGTTGATGGAAAGCGTGGGCCTGGGAGGCCCAAGATGACATGGAAACAGCTGATAGAGAGGGATTGCAGAGAGTGGAAGCTCTCGGCCATCAACCCTCATGATAGACATACCTGGAGATCTGGTGTGAGATCTGCCATGTGTGCAGCAAGCCAGCTATCTGGAAGGGGGCCCTCTGGTGTTGATGTTGCCCCTGTACCTGCACGTTAATCAAAAATCTGATTATGATGATGATATCATTTAGAGTAGACCACTTTTCAGAAGGAACTTCATGTGCTGAAAAGCAAACAGGAAGTCATTATTATAGTTGTGTCCCTTGTGAAAAATGGCAGAAAATCTACCAGTCATATCAAGTCCCCTTAAGATGTCAAAATAGGTAGGGATATTATGATATGAATAGATTTATTTAGTAAAATTACCATGAAATGAAAATGCATGGATATGCATATATTATCATCAGTCTTAACATTGTGTTTGTTTTTTGTAATTTATGGGAATGAGTATTGTCAAGTACCAAATCTGATAAAGAGAATGGTTAGAGTTCTAGGCTGATTTTATCAAGTGTTAATACCCTAACTAGCTGTAAAATGGATAATTTTTCCTCTGATGTCAGTGTGACAAAGAATATGTAAAAACAGAAAGGGACAATACAACATACCTGGTAGTTCAGGGCCCAGTTGTTCAAAGCATCGTCAGCTTAATGATCTCATTAGTAGTCAAAATGTTAACTGTTCTAGTAAGTACGATAACTAATTCACAGATATTTTTACTGAAAAAATGTGAGTAGCTTTGCAAAAGCTGCTCCTATTTTTTCAACAAATTTATTAGCATATTTAATGATCGAAGATTAAATGATATGTTAACTAACAATATCATTAGTTATGAATAACTGGGCCCAGATAATTATAAAGTGGGAGTAGAGGGATTGTGTTTACTGTAAAATGGAAATAAGGAGTAGGGATGGGTATTCAGAAAATAATTTCATGAGGACTTGTTAAGGTGGACTATTTAATGATAATTTGATGATAATTCAGATTTCTTAATTTTAGGTGATTCACGTGAGCCGCCAACTTCAAACCTGAAAAGATTTAGCTCCCTTGAAAATCTGTCGTCTACCATGTATGAACAGGAAAATGATAATAGTACCAGTTTCGATACTGATGGTGAAGGAAATGCTCAACCACGCATGGCACGGAAGCGTGGAGGAAATGAAAGCTTTCGGGCTGCTGTTGATCGCTCATATGATCCTGTTCCTGTGGCGCCATTAGAAATGGAGCCGTGTAAGTATTGCCACATAAGCTCTTGGTTTGAGATTTAGTTGCTGAGATTTGTTGTGAAACCAAATACCATAGCTCCAGGTAAAGCATTTTTTGGAACCGAAAAGCATTAATATTTTTCTTATTTCTCCACATAAACATATGTTGAGGGTACTCATTAGAAGCGCCTTGCCAAGGCGCTTCTAATGAGTACCCTCAACATATGTTTTTGTGGAGAATTAAGAATATTTTTGTTATTTCTCCAGTAAAACATATATTGTGGGTACTCATTAGAAGTGCCTTGCCAAGGTGCTTCTAATGAGTACTCACATGTTTTAATGGAGAAATAACAAAAATATTATATGGATACCCTCTTATCTGGAGCTATGAAATGTACATAGAGACTACAGAATATAATATCTATTCTCCTTAGATCCTGCAAACCCATCCCATGACTGCTTTTTGACCTCTAGTGCCTCCTGGGTAAAATCAGATTCAATTTTTTTAACTGTCCCAGAAAATAGGATTTGACATTACATGCAAATTATCTTAGACAATTTGCAGCAAATCCTATTTTCTGAGAAAATTAAGAATATTTCAAAATGCCATCTGATGTAGTTTTTACCCGGTATGGTAAGTGCTAACCCTTAAGTGCTAAGCAGTTTTGTAGTAGACAACTTTCTATAATTGATATTTTTTCAGAGGAATTAAGACTTGACATTTTATGTGGATTGTCTTTTTGCTGATGATTCACATAAAATGTCATCTTATTTTCTTTGAAGAAAAAAAAATCAGAATGTCATTCTGCTGTTGTAATAAACATTTAAGTGTTAAGCTACAAATTCCTTGGGTTTGGTAAATTTGCTGTGTTTTTTGTTATTTGAGCTTCTAGGAAGTTGCAAACAACTTTGTTTTTGTAAGCCTAATGTTTGTAAGAATAGTATGTTGAAGCCATTTATGTTGGGAATTATTTATTATGTTTTTAGCTATTAGCCAAAACAAATGAAACAAACAAAACCCATGAGCTTTCTGTGGCACAGATTTCAAGATTTTTTTTTTTTTTTTTTTTTTTTGTATTGCTTTTAATGTTATTTTCTTTCTTTCTTTGCTTTCCCTTCTTCGTTATCCCAGTAGGTCTCTAAGAAATAAACATTCTACAGATTCCACTCTAATTATAGAATGATCCTTGCAGATTATTGTATACCTGTGCAGTTCAGAAAGGGTCTACAAGTGTATGGGTGGCCAAGTGATAAGTGCTACTGATTTAAGGTCACAAGGTTTCAGGTTCAAATCCCACTAGGAACCGTGATCAGCTCAGGATTACAGTGTGTCATTGCACAGAGCTTACATTATCACTCTTTCATTGTCTCTTTTTGACTCAATGTTGAAGGAGATGTAAAATACAAGGGCCCAGTTGTTCAAAGCGTTGTTAGCTTAACGAGCGCGTTAAGGGTCATTTCGTTAACTGTTTTAGCGGATTCAATATACAATATTCTGATATTTTTTGCTGAAAAAAATGTGAGTAGCTTTTGCACTGCAAAAGCTACTCATATTTTTTCAGCAAAAAATTTCAGCATATTTGCGTATCACTTGATGTAAATTTTAACGAATCGTTAACTAACGATGTCGTTAGCTTTGAACAACTGGGCCCAGATCATCATCAACATACTAATTATATGGGCCGCGGAATGCGAAAACGTGTCTTTGGACATATGCCGACAGTGAGGGCCCAGATCGGACTGCACATTTCTAATTGAATCATTGGATACTATAGAATGTATGAATGGAGAAAAAGTGCTGATGATACTTTGCGCATACGCAGGATGATCTGAAACTGCGCAAGTTCAAAGGCACTTTTTCGCTTGATGCAGCCCATATCAAAAATCAAAATAATAATTCGGAAAAATAATTAGGTATTGTACTATTTTTTTTTTTTTATGAATATTGTTTACATGAGAAATAATCATAGTTTCAAGGGAGATAAGCTTAAATTTTTCTTCTTTCTTCATGATTGTGGATAATAGAATTGCCTCAATGTGACGATTCTTACGAGTGTTTTCATGAAGAAATAACAAAAAAAATATTTGGCTATCCTGCTTATGTGGATCTATAAATGATGTAAAAAAAAAAAAAGCTCTTGTCTATAATTTACTGTATTTACTCTAAATATTGAGACAGATATGTTCATGTAAACACAGTAGATTCAAATCAAAGTGCTCCTAAGAGGGGCAGTTTGATCAGGGTCTGTACTGTTTGCCATTCATCCAGAAAGCTTTTGAAAGTCATACAGTCAAATAGACTGGTTAAAAAGTTTGGGATAAGCAGGGTAAGAAGTAATAGAAGAGGCAGGGCTGGCTTAGAAAGAATCTTAGACAAAAGATACTGATAAAACATGCATTTTGAAGAAAATTCCTGGTGTTTGACTATTTCAAAATTATTGTAAAGGGTGCTGGTACATGTATTTGTAAATTCAATGAATTTATAAACATTTCGAATTATTGAATGAAATCTTCTTTCTGACAGATAACAGTGCGGCCTTCAAACAGATTTGATATATGCATGGAGAAGACGCTATATATACAGCAATAAAGTAAAATATTGCTTCAGATATTATTTCTTGAGGCTTTGCATATTTCATTAAGGCTCTGTGATTCACGAAGCCTCTGGTGATGTACATAAAAGCAATTTTGAAATCTTCTAGCCTCAATAATTTTCTTATTTTACATCCAGTTTTGATTGGTTTGCTTCAAAATGCATGATTCATCGTGAGCTTTTATTTCAGACACCTTCTGGACAAAAGGTAAAAAATGTCCGAATATTTGGGGTAAATATGGAAGTTGTTTTGCAGCTGTAATGCTTAGCACTCTGGGTAAAAATTTAAGTGCACGACATTTTGAAATATTTTCCTTATTTTTTTTTTTTTTTTCAGAAAACAGGCTTTGACACTTCATGCAAATTGTCTCCTTAGGAGACAGTTTGCATGAGGTGTCAAAGCCTATTTTCTGGAAAAAAATAAGGTAAATATAATCAGTTTGTCTTCTGCTGAATTTGCCCAGAGAGAGGTTGAGATTAAGCCATTTCCACTTGCTTCTAGTTATTTTTGTAGTACTATTAGCATTATAATAAGCTTTCTGTTGTATCCATATTTAGCAAAATCCGATGATCAGCGGGAGTTACCTTTGAGGAGAAGCAAATCTGGTAATATGATAAATCTGCAACATTCTCTGCCTGTCGGTATATGCAAGTCCCTTGATTTTATATTTAGTCAGTTACAAGGTAGTCAACCCTCTTATGCTAGTGTTTCGTTCTGTTCCATTCTGCATGGTTTTTCAGTTCTAAGACTTGAATTACGTAAGTTAACCCTTGAAGCACCATTCAAAATCGCAGCATACAACATTCTGAAATAGCTTTTTTTAATATTTTTTTCAGAGAATATGTGTTGTACTTCATATGAATTGTCTATCCAGTAAAATTGTAGTAGATAGCATTCTGAAATATTTTATTTTAGTTATTTATTTTTTTTTTTTTTCAGAAAAAAATAAATCTTTGTTATTTAATGTAAAATTGTCTGCCCAGGAGAAAATTTACATGAAAATTCAAGCCTTATCTTTTTGGAGAAAAGAAAAACAAAACAAACAAAAAAAAAAAAAAAAAATGACGTCTGCTAACTTTTAAATGGTGCTTTAAGGGTTAAAATTTCCTTGTGAGATATGTGAAACAAATAGATCAGGATCAGCCAACACATCTGCATGGTCATGTCATTATCTTTGCAGTTTAGTAAAATAGTTTATAGGCTTTGCTTTTTTTTTCAGCTACAAAATATAACCTGATTGCATCTAACCATTACCCCACCCACTTCTACTGCATTTGAAGTGTGTTGAGAGTAGCGGTGGTTTAGCAAAAAAATCATTAGTTTTTTAGTAATCAAATTCCCATAAAAAAGAGAAAGGTTGGGATATGCTATAAATATTAACCCTTAAAATGCTAAGAAAACCTGCATCTGAAAATGTCGTCTGTTTATGTCATCTGCTGAATATTCTTGCAAACTTTTCAGACCTATTTTTGCATACCGGCAAACTGTGTGGACGCAGATCAGACTGCTCCAGTCTGATCTGGGTCCACACTGTTTGCAAAACTGACTTTTAAAATTACAAGCAAATGACATAGCAGACGACAATTGTTGTGATTGGCAGCTTAAGGGTTAATATAGACAATTCCATGTGTTCTAAGCTCTTGATAAGAACAGTTTCAAGATTAATAGTTTTCATATTTCTCCACAAAATCATATGTTTTCAGAGAAGCCTCTGGGTGGCCGAGTGGTTAGCGCTTCAGACTTCAGAAATGGAATTCAGCTCGTGACTGTATGGTGCTTCATTGCACAGAGCCTTACATAATTCCCTTTCTTCATCTTAATGTTTTAAATAATGTTGAAAGGGACATAAAACACCAAATCATCATCAATAACCATATGTTGTGGATACTCATAAACCGAGGCAATTCCAATGAGTACCCACAACATATATTTTCTTGGAAAAATAAGAAAAATATCAACAATATCAACACGTACCTTTTGACTGAAAAATAAACTTCTTATCTAGAGCCACACAAATCGTGATTAGGCTGATCCTGGTCTACTCTGGTCGCATATATCACAAGGATCTTGTTAACGTTGAAGTCACTCTGACAGTTCAGTTATTAACAGAGACACAATAGTTATTTAATGCTCACTTAACATATACTGACAGTAAAAAGTACTTATAAGCAACACAAGACATTTAACAAGAATTTTCACTTAGAAATGACCAGCAGCGCCAGAAGACATACCTTTGGACATGTAAACCCAGTGACGAGTCAGATCAGCCTGTGCATGTGCGCATTCTGATCAGAATTCACTGGACATATTATGGATAGCCAAGGATGCAAACTTTCTTTATGCTGACAACGAAGACTTTGATCAGACTGCACAGATGTGCAGGCTGATTTGAGTCTTGCTAGACCCACATGTCAGAAGGTACATTTTCTTACGTTGTGGCTCAGATTATATCCTGATTGCAACAATATGTTTCATTTTCATCATCATCCAGCCATCTTTTCTGATGTAGTGATGCCATTTTGGTAGTGATAGTAAATAACAATCATCCTGCCATTTGATTGGTTAATTTTACAAGCTGCTAATGTTTTCTTCTATTTATAATTTGTTTCCATTCTTCCATTACTGGCTGTGAAATTTTTTGAATGTAAAATATCTATTGTATTTAACCTTAGAACCTGGACAGGTAAGCCTGAGAATACAGTATGAACTCAGATTAGGTGCTGCAGAATGTGGAGTCTGATCAAGTTCTACACTGTTTGCAGTTTTAATGCACATCAGTAGATAGTACAGTGGAGTTGTTTCAATTTTATGACAGGTGTGGAAAGGATTTAATGTGTTTGAATATTTAGGATAAATAGTTATGATATGTAAAAAATTGGAACATCTTTATGATTGCATAGATTCATAAATACTTACATTAAATAAAACCTAGTTATACATTCATAATATTTTAATATTCTTATTATGCAAGAACTATACTACAGTAAATTCAGTATTACTTGGTTCCCACCATATACTGATCGTGTACAACTGTTAAAACTAGCTGAGCCGACCTCAGTGGCTCAGATGGATGCATGTCCGACTGGTGATCAGGAAGTTGCAGGTTAACTCCCTTCCCCAACCAGGTCGGCAACATTCTTTCGTGGAGATTGATCATGAAATATTTTCTACGGTCATTCTCTCCCTTCCGCTGATTCAAGAAGGGCAGTTGTCAGTTTCTGGCGTAAGAATGTGCACAATACTGGTTAACCGCTTAGAGGAGTAAGCCTGCCCAGTAAAAGTGTTGTTAAGTAAATGACCGTGCTTACATGACCCCGCGGTAAAACCTCAACACAAATAAATAAAATAAGCTGTACAAGATTATCTCCTTTGAAAGGTTTTATGATCAGAGCATGAGTTTTATGACCAGAAAACAGTGTTTTTCATAACCATTTTGAATAAAAGTAAAAAAGGATTGCCTTTGGAAACAAAGACACACAAAATCACGAAAATCAGAGACTCGGTTTGATTGAGTCTTTATATGCAACCTTATAGTTTGCGAAGTTGCATACGACCCTAGCGCCAGCTTAAGAGATATTCGATTTTCAAAATAACCAGGATGGGCTCAATGATCCCAAAGGAAATAAAATATAACCTGCACTATAATTATGTACGGGGAGACTTTTTACAGCCGCCATACGGAACAACATCAGCTACAGTAGAGTAAAATAAAAGTCAAAAAGGATTGCCTTTGGAAACAAAGAACACACAAAATCATGAAAATTGGAGACTCAGTTTGATTGAGTCTCTTCATATGTAACATTGTAGTTTACAAGGCTGCATATGTCCCCTCTGCTATTCAGTGGCTGTAAACCAGGACAGTAAACATTTTTACTCAAAAGAATAAACAGTGAATTAAGGGGACTGAAAACTCTTGGTAGCTTTTCTACCAGTTTTTCTAAGGGAGACAACTTGAATGACTTCCTCCTTGCTTTCCCACACACCAGGGCCTTTCTGAAAAAGGGACTACTCTAAAAGGAAAGAAATTGCTCCCAAGGGGAGCAAGTTCTTTCCTTTTAGAGTAGACCCCTTTTCAGAAAGAAGGCAGGAAAATTTGATGGAGTTACCTCCCCATAAAGTGTATCCATTTCCCTTAAATTGCCATGTGACAACAAACTTTTTCCATTTGTGTCTCCATCTAGTTAGTGCTGTGGTGATTGAGAGCATGGCAGGTGTAATTAGAAATATTTTTTAATGATTGCTACAAATGAAATTTCCCAGATTCAGTCTCAATTTTTGAAGTTCAAAATTTGTTCATGCTGATGATTGTCTGACAGGTAATTTTTATGTACCATCAGCGTAATCTCAGTCATTTCAAGATGGTGATACAGAATGAATGTTAAAATTCCTCCAGCTTTTACTACAATGAGAAAGTAATTGGATGACATCTTCTTTAAAATAAATGCTGAAGCAGCTAGAATGAAGCTTGGCTACAGAATTCTTTGCATGTTTCTTTATCCACAATGTGTTTTATGTTTTAACTTTTACATCATCATTTCAATTACCAGGGCCCGAAAAATGCCAGAGTAGCTAGGATAAAGATTGGCTGCAAAATTCTTTGCATGTTTCTCCATCCACAATGTGTTTTCTGTTTTAACTTTCACATCATTTTAGTTACCATAGCAATGGATGTTTCACTTCTGTGAATAAATTATGGCTATTGGGGGTCTCGGTTGTTGAACTTTGTTTATTATCAATATATATCTACTAGATTAGTCTGCTGGCACAGTGAGCCAGCCTCGTTGGCTCAGTTGAATGTGCATCAGACTGTAGATCAGGTCTTGGGTTCATTCCCTATGGGATCCGGCTACATTCTTTCATGGAGATTCATCCTGAATATTTTATATGGTAATTCTCTCCCTTCTGCTTATTCAAGAAGGGCAGTTGTTGGTTATGGCAAAAGAATGTGCACAAGTACTGGTTACATGTACTTGTTTAGAGGACTAAGCTTGCCTAGGAAAAATGTGATTAGATAAACTGACCAGCTTGACATGACCATAATAGTGTTGACTGGGTTGTTAAACTCCAAACAAACAAACCAACTACCAGCACAGTGGCTCAACTGGTAGAGTGTCCATTTAGTGACTGGGAGATTGTGTGGCTGACTCATACCAAAGACTTTAAAAATGGTATAATCTGCTTGCATGCCCTGTCTTAGCAAACAGTGTAGATCCAGATCAGTTGGCTTCTGAAGAAGCCAACTGATCTGGATCTGCACTGTTTGTCATTAAATATGTGAATTTCTATCAAAAACCCGGATCAAGTAATCTGATTGGCTGGAAATTAGAAGTGGGCAGGATATCTTTATTCAGCATATTAAGAAAGTAGAGTTAGAACTGGTCAGCCTGGTGTCAGTATAATGTGACTGGATGGAATATTGTTTCATGTCTGGGGAATGACATTTCAGTGAGGCAGCAGAGAGGAATATACATGACAGAAATATTGTTGACAGGTCCATTAAAACTCAATTCAGA
The DNA here is from genome assembly GCA_964016985.1 of Anodontia alba. Classification (NCBI taxonomy): domain Eukaryota; kingdom Metazoa; phylum Mollusca; class Bivalvia; order Lucinida; family Lucinidae; genus Anodontia; species Anodontia alba. The sequence continues at coordinate 70,862,534 of OZ024833.1, read as the reverse complement.
CAAAAAATATCAATACAGTTGTAGTTTGCATCTTATCTGGAGTTATATATTAATGAGATAGTTTTCTGGTTAACATTTAAATTAGTTCAAAGCAGCATCAAATATTTTTGTGTGTGTGTGTGCATGTATGCATGTGTGTTTGCATGTGTGTATGCATGTGTGTGTGTATGTGTGTTTTTGTTTGCTTATTGATAATATACTATAATTTTCAAGAGACTTCATTGTCCATTTTGATTCAGTTTGTCAGTTTTATTAGCTCACCAGAGCTGAAGGCTCAGGATGAGCTATTGTGATCACTCCCCATCTGTCGCCCGTCCATCCATCTGTCTGTCCATCAGTTCACACTTTTGAATAACTTCTCCTCTGAAATCCCTGGGGTCATATGTTTATATAGAGCCTTATGTTAAAGGGGTATTGAAAATTTGTACAAATGGTCAAGATGGCTGCCATATCCATATATACGTCCCATAGACTTACAATGGGAAAAACTGAAAAAAAAAATGTTCTTCTCTGAAATCATAGCTGGGGTCTAAATTGGCCACACCCTGGGGGTTGTTAGCTCCCACAGACTTAAATTTGGAAAATTTAAAAAAAATTTCTGAAACCATTAAGCCCACAGCTTATATATTTAGTATGTAGCAATATCAAGTGGTCCCCTACATAAATCCTGCTAGTCAAGCTCCTGGGGTCCAATCTGGCCACACCACAGCGGGGGGCGGGTCATATGTTTATTTAGAGCTAAATATATAAAGAATCTTCAAAAATCGTCTTTCTCTGAAACCATAAGGCCCAGAGCTAACATACTTAGTATGTAGCAATATTTAGTGGTCTCGTACATAAATACTGCCAACCATGCCCCTTGGGTCTAAATTGGCCACGCCCTGGGGATTATTAGCTTCCATAGACTTACAATGGGAAAATTTTTAAAAATCTTCTCTGAAACCATGAGACTTACGTACAGCTTATATATTTAGTATGTAGCAATGTTTAGTGAACCCCTACATAAATCCTGCCAATCAAGCCTGGCCACACCCAAGGGGGTAGGGGGTCATATGTATATAGAGAGCTAAAGAATCTTCAAAAATCTTCTTCTCCGAAACCATGAGGCTTAGAGCTAACAGATTTAGCATGTAGCAATGTTTAGTGGTCCCCTCCATAAATCCTGCCAATCATGCCCCTGGCATCCAATTTTGCAAAGCCCCAGGGCAGGAATGTAAAATTCTACTCACCTGCTCGCATTTGCAAGTAAATTTTAAGGCAGGGCGAGTGAGATTTTCAGAACTTCTTTCATGTTTTCTTCATTTTTAGCATCTAAATGAAAAATTAAGACCATAATGGTTGGTAAGTTTTGAGGGAATTTTGCACCTCTGCCCCAGGAGTCATTAGCTCCCATAGATTTATAATGGGAAAAAACTTAAAAAAAAATCTTCTTCTCTGAAACCAAGAGGCCCACAGCTTATATATTTAGTATGTAGCAATGTTTAGTGTCTCCTACATAAATCCTGCCAGTCAAACCCCAGGGGTCTAAATTGGCCATGCCATGGAGGTCATTAGCTCCCATAGACTTATAATGGAAAAAGTCAATAAATCCTCTTCTCTGAAACCATGAGGCCCACATGTTATATTTTCAATATGTAGCAATGTTTAGGGGTCCTCTTCATAAATCCTGCCAGTTAAGCCCCTGGGGTCCAAACTGGCCATGCCCCAGGGGTCATATGTTTATATAGAACCATATAGCTAAAGAACCTTCAAAAAGCTTCTTCTCTGAAGTCATGAGGTCCAGAGCTAACATATTTAGCATGTAGCTATGTTAAGTGGTCTCCTACATAAATACTGCCAACCATGCCCCTGGGATCCAAATTGGCCACATTAGCTCCCATAGACAATAATGGGAAAAATTAAAAAAAACATCTTCTGAAATTATGAGACCCACAGCTTATATATTTAGTATGTAGCAATGTTTAGTGGGCTACATAAATCCTACCAACCATGTCCCTGGGGTCCAAAGTGGCCATGCCCAGAGGGTCATTTATTAATATAGAGCTGTATAGCTAAACACGTAAAGAAAAACTTCTCTGAAACCAAAGGGCCCGTAGCAGGTTCTTTTGTCATGGACCTTTCTCAAAATGTTTCTCTTGATGAGTTCGAGGTCAAGTTTGGACCTTGGTCACTTATGACCTATATTTCATGGTCCAGTTACTTTCTTAAGTTTTTCTGTTTAGATCAGTCTCTCAGTAACTATTGGTCCTACAGCAGTGATACTTGCCACTGGCAGACATCATAGCATGGCCTCTTGAATGCAGTCATCTATATTTGACCTTGACCTATATTCCATGGTCCACTGACTTTGTTGTCTTTGCATTTAGGTCAGTATCTCAGTAATTATTGATCCTACAGCCAGTGACACTTAGCACATGCATCATCTTAGCTTGGCCTCTTGAGTGCAGTCTTTCATATTTGACCTTGATCTATATTTCAAGGTCCATTAGGCATGCTACGTTGTCTTACTTGTTAATATAATCATCATGAATCATGGTCAGAATTTTTGCCTTGATTATTTATGGTCAGGTTCTCTAAGTGCTATGATACTCAGGTTAGCATTACAGGGCCATCATGGCCCTCTTGTTTATTTTGTAGATGCATTTTGTCATTCTAAAGTAGAATCCTGATCATGTTCTTTGCCATTCATTGAGATTGAATACTGTAATTGGACAGTGAATGTCCTTATTATTTGCTTCATCGATGAATTAAAGGTAGACAACTGAGCTACTTTGGATATAACCATTTTTTATGTCAGAAAATACAATTTCAAATGAAAAGTAGATGCTCCAGCTTTGGTATTACTGCTACTGATAACTTACTGTCAGTGTAATTTTGTAGAAAATAGTGTTTAAGTAGGTAGTTTGCTAACTAGGCTACATAGCCAAGTTAGGTTAAGGGAGGTAATTGCATTATCAATTTAATAGTTGTTAGGATGTAAAAGCTTTAAAAAGATTCATATTTCATATTCATATTTTCATACATTTTCATGATAAAATATAGCATTTATTTCAGAGTGAGTTTGTATCCTTCAGAATACTATTGAGAGTATATATATTCATGGAATTATTTTCAGCATCAAAATCGTTGATTAATTGGTTCATGTTGATTTAGTAGCTTACTTTGTGCCAAAATTTTAATTATTTGTTCTCATATAAGCAAGTTTCACTTTAAAGACATTATTTGTTCATATATACTAGAAACATATTTACCCATAATCTGGTTAATTTAAACTTTAACAGACAACATTTTAAAAAGGATTGCTCTTATTTTTACCCAGAAAATAGAACTTAACATCGATAAGCACGCTGGGTGAAAATTTCAGCAGACAACAAATTGATGATATTTTTCTTATTTTTCCCTGAAAGTTAGGCTATGAAATTTCATGCAAATTGTCTGCTGAGGAGACAATTTGCATCAAATATCAAAGCCTGTTTTCTGGGAAAAAGTGAGAAAAACATTTCAAAATATCATCTGCTGAAATTTTTACCCAGCATACTAAGCGTTAACATTTCAAACAAATGGCAAAATTAGACAACATGAAGAAATGTACTTTGTGCCCTGAGAAGACTTAGATCAGCCTATGCAGCCATATAGTGTGTTCAGAGTCAGCTGGCCTCAGTGGCTCATTTGGATGCGCCGTCCGACTGGAGACCAGGAGGTCGCGGGTTCAACCCCCGCCGAGGCCGGCAACATTCTTTCCTGGAAATTGATCATGAAATATTTTCTACGGTCATTCTCTCCCTTCCGCTGATTCAAGAAGGGCAGTTGTCAGTTTCTGGCAAAAGAATGTACACAATACTGGTTAACCGCTTAGAGGACTAAGCCTGCCCAGTAAACGTGTGGTTAGGTAAACTGACCGCGCTGGACATGACCCCATTGGGTTGACTGGGCCGTAAAACCTCACCATAAACAAAACAAAGTTCAAAGTCATGTTTGGACTCTATGGATAGCTAAGGCTTCATACACTCAGTGAAAACTTATCCATTCTGTCTGATCTGTGTCTTCACAGGGAATCTGGAGCTTTATGTCATAAGGTACATTTTCTTAAGTTGGAACTCAAACTGTCTTAGAAAGTTAATACCAAATTCGCCCAAAGTATTGAGACAGCTAGGTCAGAGCAAATGGTGTAGCCCTGATCAGATGCCACATTCTGTAGCAGATATGCATTTCTATTTAGTTTTCATAATCCTTCTCTTGCTGAACATGACATGAGATGCCACATTCTATAGCAGATATGCATTTCTATCTAGTTTTCATAACCCATCTCTTGCTGAACATGACATGCCCTGTCTTAGCAAACAGTGTAGATCCAGATCAGTTGGCTTCTGAAGAAGCCAACTGATCTGGATCTGCACTGTTTGTCATTAAATATGTGAATTTTATCAAAAACCTGGATCAAGTGATCTGATTGGCTGGAAATTGGAAGTGGGTGTGGCATCTTAATTTATTCAGGAAGGCAATAGTTAAGACCAATATTTTGTTTGTTACCTAAAGTATAATGACAGACTGCTTTATAAAAAATATAGAACCGGATCTTATGTTGCAGAACACGGCATCTAATTAGGTTCTACACTGTTTGCCATTCATCCACCACTGTTTAGATACATCTTGGTATGTTGTTTGAAAGAAGAAAATGTTCAGGTTTCAGGTTTAGAAAGAAATGCAATATAAACATAAAACAATCTCTTGTTTATGCTCTAGGAATACCATGACAAACATTTTGATCACAAACTTTGTCTTGCATAGTTTTAGATATGCACACAAGGCTTTTAGTTTGGTCCCTTCACAGCCAACATAGTGGCAAAGGGGTGGGAATAGTGGAATATAATGTTAACCCTGGTCCTGTTGAACCCAGATATGCCTGCCATTTGCAAACAGTGTAGATCCAGATCAGTTGGTTTCTGAAAAAGCCAACTGATCTGGATCTGCTCTGATTGACATTCAGCATGTGAATTTGTATTAACAGCCTGGATCAAATAATCTGATTGGCTGAAAATTATAAGTGGGCGTGGCATTTTAATTTATTCAGCATGACAAGGGTTAACTTGGTACTTACATAATGGCAAATTGTGTCTGGTAAATTTCTTACTATAAAACTAACTGTTTATAAAGGAAAAAATAAATAAACAAAACATTTTACAGTAGAACAGTCTAAAAATATGCTCATATTCTAGATAGGGCATTTTTTCTTCAAACAAAAAAAAATTTTTTTTTTTTTCTCTCTTATTTTTCCAGGGTACTTCTAATGAGTACCTACAACACATTTCACAGAGAAATAAGTATACCTTCTCTAAACTTGATTTTTTTTTAATAAAAATATTTATATAGCTCCAGGTATGGCTTTTTTCGCAACTAAAAAGTTTTGATATTTTTTATTTATTTCTCCATGAAAACATATGACATTGGATGAGTACCCACAACATATGTTTTCAGGGAGAAATAAGAAAAAGTTTTACCTGGTACCCTCTTATATGGAGCTTTTTATTTACTGTCACATTTCAGTGGAAGATGAATCATTATCACATCTCTGTATACTGTCATATTTCAGTGGAAGATGAATCATTATCACATCTGTAATTACTGTCATATTTCAGTGGAAAATGAATCAATATCACATCTGTATTTACGTCATATTTCAGTGGAAGATGAATCATTATCGCATCTGTATTTACTGTCATATTTCAGTGGAAGATGAATCATTATCACATCTGTATTTACTGTCATATTTCAGTGGAAGATGAATCATCATTACATCTCATCCAAAAATTATTGATATTTTTCTTATTTCTTCCTGAAAACATATGTTGTGGGTACTCATTAGAAGCACCTCACTGAGGTGCTTCTAATGAGTACCCACAACATATGTTTACAGGGAGAAATAAGAAAAAATATTTACCTAATACCCTCTTATTTTGAGCTGTGTATTATTGTGATATTTCAGTGGAAGAAGAGAGCAGTGAAGGGGGATCATTATCACGAGAGGCAATCGGCTCAGCAAGGTCATCTATTAGTGATCATCAGTTGGCAGAAGACAAAAAGAAGGGGGCAAAAAAGTTGAAGGAGAACAGAAAATCTGGAGGCATATTAAAAGGAATTTTCAAGTAAGCAGAGCTGCTGATAAAAAGGTTACATTTAGAAGCATTCGGGTGCCCCAGTGGTTAGGGATCTCAAGACTACAGATCACAAGGCCTCAGGTCCCAGGCCCCGAGGTTATAAAACTTTTTTCATGCTCAACGCAGCAGAGCATGAAATTTGTCCTGCTAATAAATCTCAAATTACTAACAACTGCAAATTCTTTCTTGCTGACTAGAGCTGAGCATGAAAATTTCTCTGCTAATAAATATGAAAATGCCAACTATTGTTGGCATTTTAACTTCATAATACATTAACCTATAGATAATGTGCTATTCTCTTCTGTTTTCACACCTTCCACAGAAAAAATGACCTTTCAGTCGTTAATTAAAGTCTTAAACCAGAAGGTCCCTTAGGCAGTTACCTGTGTGACGTAACTCTTCCCGCTCAATTGACCACGTGTCAGTTTCTTTTCTGTGGACAAAGAAATTCAACAAGGATTATTTACCTGTGATAGAAATTTGGATTATTTCTTTCCTCACGGATAAATTTCTGTATCTTTGTGTTTCTTTTGTTTATTTATCACTCCTTTCACTTTCTGTGTTATTATTTAAAATTTTCAATTTTCGATTTCTTGTATTTTTTGACTGGTCTTTTTCCACATGCGTTTTCGCGACTCTCGCTATTCGGCACAACGCTCGTGCGCGATCGGTTCGATAGTCGTGTTTATATATGCAGAATTTTTTTTTTTGTTCTTTTCGTTCCAGGTTATTCAGCAATTACGATATGTTTTTCCTGGACTTTTATTTGCAGAGATCTTCAGTTGGCTAAAGATTCTCATGGTGGAGAAGCTGATTGTAAAGAACTTGTCAACCCTTGATGGGTTATAAGACAATTCTTTACTGATGGGAGCCCCACCCCATATGGCTATACTGCCGGGGTAAGACCCATCAAGGTGGCATCTTTGGGTACTTAGTATCCGATAAAGTCTAAGTCCACCAGTCACCAGTCACCAGTCATCCAGTCACCAGTCACCAGTCAACCAGGCACCAGTCAATCAGCTTCACCAGTCACCAGTCAACCAGGTGCCAGTCAACCAGTCACCAGTCACCAGTCATCCAGGTGCCAGTCAACCAGGCACCAGTCACCAGTCAACCAGTCACCAGTCAACCAGTCACGTCACCGGTCAACCAGGCACCAGTCAACTAGTCTCCAGTCAATAATTTAATTATTTTCTGGAAAGACTTAGTTTTTGACACATTTCACCGGACAAAATAGTCACGTATACTAACTTCCGGTCATTATGTCTAATTATTAAAAATTTTTCACCGGGCAAAGTATCAGTAATATTTCTGATACTTATACCCGGTCATATTATTATATTACTTCTGATTTTTCACCAGGCAAACTTTTACAGAAAGTGTCTGGTCAATTTTTGCCTAATAATTAATTATCATCGGGAAAAAGTTTCGAATACTTGTGCCCGCTTAGTTTTTCATATATAATCTCCCTTTTTTATCGGACTAGAGTTACGAATACTACTATCCGATCAATTTGTCAAATTACTGTAACTTTACCGGGCAACAGTTACGAATACTAGTGTCCGGTAATTATGTCGGGTAACTAGTGTCAAAATAGTGATCACTAATTCCCGAACAATCTATTATCGTTCATAGAGCTCCATTCATGTTTAAGTCAATGGATATAGGTTATTGAGTGAAATACATAGTAACTTTTCATACATAAAATTCTGTACAGTCTTTCCCGAATCAGACTAGAATCTTTAATATTCCATTGACTTATTATAGGAGTGTAATTCCATTAATATTTTAAATTAACTTATGTTTTATCTCTTTTATCCGCTAGAAAGAGTTAAACTTCCGACTATAACAAAATTTTTACCGGGCAGCAGTTTGTAGACTAGTGCCAGGTCATTCAAATTATGTTTTATCTCTTTCATTCGCTAGAAAGCGGTTAAATTCCGGCTCTAACGAAAATTTCATCGGGAGGCACTTCGTAGAGTAGTGCCAGGTCATTCTAACGAAATTCCACCAGGCAGTAGTTTCGTAGACTTTATGTCGGATTACTAGTGTCCGAGTAGTAGTCACTAGTACTCGTTCAACATATATTTATTTATTAACCACTATAGACATGTATAGTCTTGGGTTATAGGTTATTGAATGACAGCGATGGGTTCTAATACCTAGTAGCCACTTATATTGTTGAATTCTGTCCAGTCACTTTTGAACTTGACTTAAATTCTATATATATATATTTATTATTGAAAATGAATTAAGAATTATCGGTTACGATCAAATTCGCAATTCATTCACTAAGTGTAGAAGATACTTCCAGCTATAATTATATCTCTTTTATTCGCTACAAAGAGATTAACTTTTTACATATTCACCTTATTCGGCTCTAGGGCAAAGGTGAACTATAAAACTATCATTATTTATAAGAAGAAAAATATACACGAAATCTAAAAATTTTTCTTCTTTCCTCCCTTGTTTTCTTCTACATGCTCCGATATGTAATCAGCATGTAATCTAAGGAGTAAATTGACAAGAAAGTAGCAATCGATCTTTTCTACTTTCTATTAATTTTTCATTCTTAAGGTATCGGAAATTTACACCAACCAGATAAATAAATTAACAGTTTTATTTATTTATTCGCTACCTCGCTAGATTACTACGATTTAAAATTCTAGTTGAGGTACATATTTTCCTTTTGCCTTTTTCTACATGGAAAATAGTTGATCCGATAAGCTATTATTCTATTTTATACTATCTTTTGATTGGTTATATAAGAGTCTAGGTCAGACGTGCTCTGTCTAAACTCTGCTATAAAATAATAAATAAGAAGAAAATCTTATATTTAGGCATAGATATAATTCGATACGTTCTTTACTTTGCCTGTTTTATTTTTTCTTCTGGATCATTTAAGTCTACGATAGCAATATACCAGATATTTTTGCCTCAGTAAGAATCTATTACGCCGAAGATTCTTCATATTGGAATAATAATTTTATTATGATTATAATTTCTAGACCCAATTAATCCTAGCATATTATAGGTCTACTTTATCTTATTGAGGAATAGTTTTGCTTCGACTAGCTCTATACCTCTAATATTTTATTTGTAACTAGAGTCCATGTCAATCAAAATGTTCTTGCACTTTGGTATTGACAGTGGATACATATTTAGTAAAGGCATTAATTATTCAGTAGGTGACAGATTATTATTGCCTAATTAGATATTATATACAATACTTTCCTTTTGATATTTTTTTTATTGACTTTGTAACTATTCAGAAACTGCCAAAGTCAATCATTTCCTTCCTCTAAACTTACCGAAGCTCTAGATTATGTTGATATATATTTTTGATATATGCTTAGAGGTTAATTAACGAGAGTTTACCTCATAATAGCAGATATTATTATATTCATATTAATCAATCTATAGTCTAGGCTTAGACAAAAGGGAAAACATCCTTAATTACGAGCCGGTAAAGAATTAAGACACAATTATCTCTTTACCCCTTCTTTATGTTTACATTCGTTAAAGGGATCATAGTAATTCTCGCTAAGAGTTCAAGTTCAGTTTGCGAATAATGCAAAGATTAATATCTTGATTTCCAGTCCGCATCAAAAATGGTCTATATATATATATAGATAAATATCTTTTCCGAAACTGGATATTTATTTATTTTTCCACACAATAAGTCATTTCAAGACGTTTCGATGATTTTGAAATGCACTGCTTCAATTTATAATATAGAATATGTTTATATTAACTTCACAACTTAGTAAGTGCTGCACCTACGTTCCTGGTCAGATCTTACTTTTGTGATACGTTTTTGAACATACTGAAAGTTTCTCCGATTATACATTCGGTAAATAAACTTTCGAGAGTATTTATGCTTTTAAACATTCAGATTATTTGATAATAGTTGGAGATAATATATTATACCGATATTTATATATCTATCTTCATTATTTATCTTTCTTATCTTACTTTTAAGTTAGATTGACCTTCTCGCTACGTTCCAGGTTTAAATCTAGCTAACATTGTGGACCAGTCACTTGTTTATTTCCTAAACAATATTTTAACATTTTTCTCAGTATTCAGAGCATAACGACTTCATGAATACTTGGAAATAATTCAATTCTACGCTTGTTAAACTAAGCCTAAAACAAGCCCTAGTTTTTAGAATGGATATTATCCTTCGATTCAGTTCATGGAGATACATCCTTTTAGATCCCATTATCTCTATTTCAATCATACAAAATTCTAATGACTAAGTACTCTTTTTCTACGTACGAATACAGAATATCGAGTCACTGTTGCTGCATATTGGTTAAAGATTAAACAAATTTTATCTTAAACCTATATGACGTTAAATTAATTATTATCTCTTTCATATACATGTTTTTACCCTTCCGTCAGGGATCGTGGTAATAATATTATTTTATTACTCTCTGTGGTTTACGCATAGATCTCGAGAGTATATATATATATGTATATATATTTTCTTCCTGAATTCATTTGCGAGTATATAATTTGATATTTCAGGAATTACCAATTATGCAGACAGATTTTATTCTATTAATATTCAATTCTAAAAATTTGATTGAATATTTATCTATAAAATTTCTGGTCAGTAATTTTATAGCGAGTTACCTATATGTTTAATAATTCCTTGCTTAATAAATAGTTACGCTTAACCTTTTATTTATAGCAGGAATTTTGTTCCGTAGTATAATTTTAATTTAGTATTCATATATTTCTTACTATTCTTAAATATGCGTATAGAATAGTAATACTATCTCTTAACTTATAAATTAAGTGTTTTTTGAGATTATTAATCAGTATTATTGTATAATCTTTCTTCAGAGATTATCACACTATTACTTTTTCTTCGAGTCCTTCTCTTTTTATGAACATTTTGATTCGTCATTTCAAAGTGGATTTTTTAACATTTCTTGATTTCCATGATTATTTACTCAGGAGTACTTTTCATGGCATTCTTCTGGTATAGAAAGATTCTATCCAGCTTATTTATTATTGCTTAATCTTATCAATACGGTAAGATTTAGCCAAACTATGACCGTCTTACAGTTAGCTGCGATCAACCTTATTATTATCTCTCTTATTCTCTGTCAAACTCTTAAGTTATGATGTTGACAATTTCTTCTTTATTATTTTGTCAGGACATCAAACGCTTTTATATGTCTATGACAAAACTAATTATCAATGGTTTAGGTTGTTTTTTCTTCCCAGCAGTTTTATGCAAACTCTGTATTATTTTATTGCTTGACTAAAAATTCGTAATACAATTAGTCTAGCAATAGTTTTAACCATTATTTTTGTCTATACCTTTTTCTTCTGATGGATAACTTAGTTATAGTTAAGTTAACTCCATCTACTTTTATTATCTCCCCTTCTTTAATTTGATCAAAGGAAATAATTATACATTATGGTTATTTTAAGTCTGTGTCTGTTCATCGGAAACTGTCCTGTCGCTCCAATTAACAGAATCTAATTAGTTTATAATTCTAATAGCTTAGACTATTACAATTACATAGCTTCACATATCTAGAATTTTATCCAAAATATCTACATATGTCAGTTATCTATAGGAAACTCCACCGAGTAGACTTTTCCTTATTTATTCAAGACCCTACATAAACTACTTACAGTGTATGGTCTTGGCTTTTTGTTTTACAAATTTTGTTTTGAAAATATTTCTATATTCCTAGCTTACTTTGCGATGGAATATTTATGTTATGTCTCAATGACTCCTTTTTTTTTTGAAGCCAATTGTTGTTTCCAAAAAAGAAAAAAAAGGGGAGGGTGGGGGGGGGGGGGGGGGGGGGGGGGAGCCAATGTTAGGTCTCTGAGACTTAAGAACTGGCTTCCTCTAGAGTCTACTATTATATATAAGGTTGTTAGATCATAACACCTTAAAGATATGCTATTTTGTGAATCTAGATCATTCTTTCTATTAAATATAGAATTAGAATGTATCTGATTCCTTAGAGTTTCCTGAGTCTTAACCAGAAGTGGTGAGATATTATTGGTGTTAGTATTAGGAGAGCACCTCCCTCCTATTCTGCAAATTCTAGCACATTATCTATAGGTTAATGTATTATGAAGTTAAAATGAAGTTTTTTAAAAGTAAAACATATTTTAACGAGTAATACTTAACCTATAGATAATCAATTATCTCCCTCCGCCCACCCTCGCTTATCTCTCCTAATTGTGTCTATTGTTTTACACATAAAAGAAACTGACACGTGGTCAATTGAGCGGGAAGAGTTACGTCACACAGGTAACTGCCTAAGGGACCTTCTGGTTTAAGACTAATTAACGACTGAAAGGTCGTTTTTTCTGTGGAAGGTGTGAAAACAGAAGAGAATAGCACATTATCTATAGGTTAAGTATTACTCGTTAAAATATGTTTTACTTTTAAAAAACTTCATTTTCATATTTATTAGCAGAGAAAATTTCATGCTCAGCTGAGTTGAGCATGAAAAAATTTCATGCTCAGCTGAGTTGAGCATGAAAAAGGTTTTTTAACCTCGAGGCCAGGTTAGAATCCCACTGGAGGCAGAATTCAACTCATGACTGTATGTCTTTTCATTGCAAAGAGCCCCTCATGATCACACTTCCATTGTCTCAGTATTGCTTAAAATAATGTTGGAAGGAATCTAAAAACATCAAACAGCTTTCAGTTTTTCAGATAAAAATTGTTACACCACAGCCTCTTTATAACACTATTGTTGGGGTCCAAAGAATAAAACTATGTTAGTTTTACAACTGTGTTATATCCAAACGAAAATGTATAGACTATATAGAAAAATGACCATTTATGGTCATTTTTCTATATAATCTATACATTTTTGGGATCCATCTTTGAACCGTGTTGTATCCAAAACTGTGTTTTAACGAACCATGTTATAAAGAGGTTAATGTGTATATCTATCCACAGATGTATTCTGGGATATTATGCTAGCATGCTGGAAAAATTTCAGTGGTTGACATTTTGAAATATTGTCCACAGAAAATAGTCTTCTTAGAATGAACAAATGGTCTCCTTTGTATGAAACTGTTAAACTCTATTCTCTGGGAGTGTAAGGCAGTGTTTTTATATGTTCTTTCTTTGGAAATTATTTCTTAACCCTTGTCCTGCTGAATAAATTTTCAGCCAATCAGATTACTTGATCCGGATTGTTGCTATAAATTCACATTCTTAATGGCAAACAGTGTATATCCAGATCATTTGGCTTCTTTAGAAGCCAGCTGATCTGGATATACACTGTCTGCAAAGGCAGGGTATATCCGGGTTCAGCAGAACAAGGGTTAAGAGAAGAATTCACTGTTAGCATGAAATATGAAGGACATCATGTTAATGTCCTCATAATTTCTGACAACTCAAACCCCTTTTTGCTATATGAAGTGGTGAATTAGAACGTTTACCTAAATTCTGAATAAATTATGTGTTTCTTTTTAATAAGGCTGTGTTCAGAAATAATTTGTGAAACCTATTTTTATTTTTAAATTAATACCTTCTGAAAAGTGTTGACATATAAGTTTATGCAAGCACTTTAGAAAGGTTCCAAAGTTGAAAGCCTAAAATTTAACCTGCTGACTATAAATAAAAGTGGAACAGTATTTAAAAGATACTTTCTTTTTTTTTCACAGACAATAAGTTTTGCCGTTTCATTCAAAACTGTCTCTTACACTTTTCAATAATTTTCTAATGCCGTTCATTTATAAGTCTAAGCCATTTCATGGACAATAACCACAGTGACAAAAGAAAACACTCTCTATCAGTGAATTTAATTTTGAAGTTTCAAATTAATGAAAAAAATAATGACCATTCCTGGTTTCATTTTTCATAACGTAATTATCACTGCAGATTTGGTCGTGGCAGAAAGACACCAGATGAGCATCTAACAAAGGGAGAGGGAGAGAAACATGAGGGAAGGGACAAAACTGATAGCAGTGGACAATATCAGGAACAACAATCACACCAGCAGCAGGTCTGGAGGGATGCACAGCCACAATTTGACAGGTACTTATCATTTTGACCTTTTTACTTTGAATAAAGTAACAATTAACCCTTGTCCTGCTGAATAAATTAAGATGCCACGCCCACTTCTAATTTTCATGCAATCAGGTTACTTGATCCAGATTTTTGCTATAAATTTGCATACTTGGTGGCAAACAGTGCAGATCCAGATCAGTTGGCTTCTTCAGAAGCCAACTGATCTTGATCTACACTGTTTGCAAAACAGGGTATATCCCGGTTCAGCAGGACAAGGGTTAAGTAGGGCTCTGGAGTTAGAAGAGAATCCAGATAGTTTTTGTTTTTCTGTTGTTTTTTTTTTCATTAAAAAAACAACATAGGTTTTAGGTACTTATTAGAAGCACCTCACCAAGGCAGTTTTGGGACAGAAAAGATTTAGGGAAAATCAAATGACCTTTGTAAGGGAGAATTTGTTATGCAAATGGCTGCTGATTGGGTAATGTTGACTTGTATCAATTGGATTTTTCCGATGTTTCCAGAAGTTTTTGAGTAAGAAAGGAGCTGTTAATGGAAAGTAAAGATATTTTAGTTTAAATTGATGTTGTAATTGTATCAGTTTACTACAGATTCTACCATAGACCATAGTTTGGATAGACAAAATTTGGCTTCTTTTTTTCCTCCACATATTCTATTTGGCTGATGTCTTAGAAAGAATTTCATGGCCGGTGTTTGTGGTGACCTTATATCGAGGGTTGAGCTCAAGACTGTAGTATAACTCAAACATATTTTTGAAACCCTTGTTTAGGGGCAACTTTGACCCCTTTGTAAACAATGCAAATTTAGGTGCCATTGCTCATATGAGCAATGGCACCTAAATTTTCATTGTTTACAGAAAGAAATGTTGTAATCTTGGGACTAAGTTTGGGGAAAAACAATCATCTGACTTACTACAATCTTGCGCTCAACCCTCGATATGTTCCTCATCTCTTCTTACTTTGATGCCTCGGGAGGGCTGTGCTTTGTCAATGTAGCAGTTCCTGAATGTCTTCATTTATATTCAAACAATATGTTGTCTTGGTATTAAATATGCATTTTTTTCTGGTTCCCAGAAATCATGATCCATACCTCAGAATGCAGGAATCCAGCATGCCAGGCATGCCTCAGCTTCAAGGTTATTATAACCAGAACCGACCTCCAGAATACGATGACAGCGGCTTTCATTCTCAAGTTCCTGGTTCCCAGCTACAGTATCCTGGTTCCCAGTTCCAACCTGTTCCCCAGCAGGATAACACTGGTGCCCCGCTCAGCAGGGCAGAAAAGATACAGCAGCTGAGAGCTGATCACCAGCGACGTCATCGTGAGAGGCAGGGACAGTACCCAATGGAAGATAAAGAAGAGGAATATGAGAAACAGATACAGGAGGAAGAGAGAAGGGTAGGTCACAATAAAAAAAAATATCCCAGATTACCATCAGATAGTACTCAACAGTTCTTCCAATATCAACTTGTTTGGACTCCTGGGCATGGTTTGGAAGTGTCCGGATGGCCAAGATTAGTGGTTAGCACTCCAGGAGATCCTGGGTTCAAATCCTGCTGAAGTAGGAATTCAGTTCATGGCTATATGGTGCTTCTTTGCACAGAGTTTTTATTAGCACTCTTTTATTGTCTCGATAGGAGTTAAATAAAAGGGATGTAAAACACCAAATCATCACCATTATCACGATTTAACCCTTAAAGCGCCAATCACAACTATTGTCATCTGCTTTGTCTTCTGTCGGTTACTTTAAAAGTCACTTCTGCAAACAGTGTGGACCCAGATCAGACTGCTCCCTTAGGAGCAGTCTGATCTGGGTCCACACTGTTTGCCTGTATGTAAAAATAGGTTTGAAATGTTTGCAAGAATATTCAGCAGGCGACATAAACAGACGACATTTTCAGATGCAGGTTTTCTTGGCGCTAAAAGGGTTAATTTTAATGAGATGCAGAAGAATAAACCCTTGGGGTGGGTGGGGTATAATGATTGCAAGCCAGAGTGAGTTGTTTGTAACATCTTTGCTTGTGTTAGATTTTCACTGCTGTCTCTTACTCTCCAGTTCATAGCTCTTAATTAGCTTTTCTAAATCCAAAAGTATTGATATTTTTCTTATTTCTCGTCAAAAACATATGTTGTGGGTACTCATTAGAAGTGCCTTGGTGAGGTGCTTCTAATAGTACTCACAACATATGTTTTTGTGAAGAAATAAGAAAAATATTTACCTTATGCCCACTCTTACCATCAAGAAAACATGTTTATGTAATTTTGACCCCCTCAAACCCCACTTTTATATAGAAAAAATAGGGTTTGCAGGGGTAAACATTATTTTTCTTATAAAACATATATTGTGGGTACCCTGTTAGAACTGCCTGGATGAGGCGGTTCTAACAAGTACCTACAATCTCTGTTTCGAGCAAAAATAACAAAAAAGGTCACATATTTTTCATCTGAAAAGTTTCATTTTTGTAGCCATAAAAAGTGCCATAATATTGAATGGGCGTGTTTTTGTAATGCCTAGACCTATTTCAGTTTTTTTGCCTGTTATTCAATGTCTGCATTCTGCTTTAGCCTCATGCATAGCTTTTGGTAAGAGAGATGGCCACATAAATATTTGAGCCACAATGTGAGAAAATGTACCCTATGGTTTGTTTGTTTGTGTTGAGATTTTACAGCCCAGTCAACCCAACAGGGACATGTGGAGCATGGTCCGTTCACCTAACCACACTTTTACTGGACAGGCTTAGTCCTCTAAGCAGTTAACCAGTAGTGTGTATATTCTTTCACAATAAACTGACATTTGCCCTTCTTGAATCAGCAGAAGGAAGAGAAGGAAGAGAATGACCGTAGAAGATATTTCATGATCAATCTCCATGAAAGAATGCTGCCAACCAGGCGGGGGTTGAACCCACAACCTTCTGATCAACAGTCGGATGTGCATCCAACTGAACCAGAGAGCCGGCATTACCCTATGGTATGTGCCCTATAAAGACTCAAATTAGCCTGCACATTGGCTTTCTGGTAAAAGAATGTTAACCCCTTAGAGGACTAAGCCTGCCCAGTAAAAGTGTGGCTAGGTAAACTGACCTCGCTCAACAGGACCCCATAGGGTTGACTGGGCTTTAAAACCTCAACACAAACACAAACTGCAAAGTCTGATCAGAGTCTTCGATGTCCACATGAAGAAACTTTGCATCCTTAGCTGTCCAAAAAGTGCCCAGTGCAGATTCTGATCAGACTGCACAGGCAGATCTGACAACTGGGAGCACATGTCTGAAGGTATGTTTTCTGATTGTCATGGCTCATTATCTTAACCCTTGCCCTGCTGAATAAATTATGGTGCCATGCCCACTTCTAATTTTCAGCCAATCAGATTATTTGATCCAGGTTGTTGATACAAATTCACCAACTTAATGACAAACATTGCAGGTCCAGATCAGTTGGCTTCTACACTGTTTGCAAAGGCAGGGCATATCTGGGTTCAGCAGGACAAGGGTTAATTCTCCAGGAAAACATTTTGTGAGCTTGCATTTAAAATGTCTCACTGAGGAGATTTTATTGAGTTCCATCAGCCCATGTTGTCCTGGAGAAATAAGCACATTTTATTTTGATTGAAAAAATAAATAAATAGATAAAACAAAAACATCTTGCCTAGAGCTAAGAATTACTGCAAGAAATATTTTTGAATATTTTGGAAATTCCCTGAAAATAGGACCAGATGAAATGGCAGATCTGTATTTTCAGAGAAAATTAAGAAAAACATTGCACAATTTGTTATCTGCTAATGCCATTTATTGCAAGCTTGAGTTTACATCATTTTATTAGCATTTAACCCTTAAAGCGCCAAGAAAATCTGCATCTGAAAATGTCGTCTGCTTATATCGTCTGCTGCATCTTCTTGCAAACTTTTCAAACTTACATTTTGCATATAGGCAAACAGTGTGGACCCTGATCAGACTGCTCCTAAAGGAGCAGTCTGATCTGGGTCCACACTGTTTGCAACAATGACTTTTAAAGTAACCGGCAGAAGACAAAGCAGACGACAATTGTTGTGTTGGTGCTTTAAGGGTTAATGAAATGTGCCAGCGCACGACTTGTGCCACCAGCGAAGGCTCAGATCAGCCTGCACATCCACACAATCTGATCAGTCTTTGTTGATCACATGTGCCTTCTACAGCCTCTGGGCTCTCCAAAGAGGGATAACCGATAACCCTTGCTATATTGAGTGAATGTACAGGCTGATCTGTATCTTTGCTTGTTACACAGGCCTTTTTGTAGGTTTTGTCGTGCACTGGCTCAAATAGTATTTGAGATGTGAAGCATCTTGGTGGTTGCTTGGTTAGTGCTCCTGACTTATGATCACAGGTCCAGGTCTGAAACCCTTTTGAAGCAGAATTCAGCTCATGACTGTATGGGGTACTTCATTGCACAGAGCCTTCATTATCACACTTCCATCATCTCGAAATAATGACTTAAATAATGTTCAAAAGGAAAAGGACGTAAAACACTGAATTGTCATCATTATTAACCCTAGTCCTGCTGAACCTGGATATATCCTGCCTTTGCAAACAGAGTAGATCCAGATCAGTTGGCTTCTGAAGAAGCCAACTGATCTGGATCTGCACTGTTTGCCATTAAGTATGTGAATTTATATCAACAATCTGGATCAAGTAATCTGATTGGCTGAAAACTAGAAATGGGAGTGGCATCTTAATTTATTCAGCATGACAAGGGTTAACAACTTAGATTTTTGTCAAATAAATGTATTTTAGGTTCCTGATTCAGTTTGTGTTTATTGATTTTTATTTATTTATTTTTATTTTTATTTTATTTAAAGGTATATGTTTGTATTTTTGTGGGTTCTTTGCAGTATACATTTGTTCGAGCCTTATAGTGGTGAAAAGTAGAAAATTAAATAAACCATTTTATTTCCTTATTAAGGTTACACTCTTTCATAGTTTTACTACCTGTTTGATATAATTAAAGCAAAATTAAATATTTACAAGAGGTAGTAAAACAAATGAGCTTGGGCACAGAATTTCCTACAAGATTGTATGTGTCCCCTGTTAAGGGTTTGATCAGCCTTCACATCTGCACAGTCTGATCAGAGACTTCATAGGGCACTCTATGGGTAGCCAAGGTTCAAAAGCATCTTCAGGTGATCAATGGAGACTGATCAACCAGCCCATATGCATAGGCTGATCTGAGTCCTCTCTGGGCACACATGCAATCTTGTAAGAAATGCTGTACCCTGTCTCAAATGACAGTATTAGATATGTTGAGTCATTAAAAGAAATGAATAAATATCCATCAACAATCACAAAAGTATAGAATTAGTTTCCACCAACAATTATAAAAGTGAAGAATAAATTTTCATTGACAGTTATAGAAGTTTGAATCCAGGAATGTAATACAAATTTTAATTCACAGACATGTGCATTTGTTCATGACTACATGTGTGCATACCCATGGAGAAAAAATAGGGCACTCTATGGTTTGCCAAGGATTCAAAGTGTCTTTATGGGATCAATGAAAACTCGGATTAGCCAGCATAGATGCACAGGCTGATCTGAGTCTTCACTGGGCACACATGCAGTCTTGTAAGAAATACATGCCCCAGCTCATGTGACAGTATTAGATATGTTAACAGTCATTAAAAGTAATGAATAAATTTCCATCAACAGTTATAAAAGTAAAGAATAAATTTCCATCAACAACTCTAAATATAAAGAATAAATTTCTGTTGAAAATTATTAAACTGAAGACTGAAAACTTTCCAATAACATTTATAATAACAAAGAATAAATTTCTAGTTGCACCACAACAAACAAAAGACACCATTTTGCATATAACAGGTCTCAGGTTAATGCATAACATGTTGAGAAAAAACTTCAGCAGATGGCATTTTGAAATTATTTTCTTATTTTTCCTGTAAAATAGAATTTGACAGATGTCAAACACTATTTGTTTTAGGAAAATTGGGGAAAACAATCATGTATTTGTCATCTGCTGAGTTTTCAAATGTACCAAATGGCACAGACTCGGATAAACCTGAGCATGCAGTGTTTGCCTATACCATGGTCAGTTTTTTGTTAGTGAGTGCCTTTTTAGTGAGATTTACTAATTTTTCTCACTTACACTGATAGGGAAATCATGAGTAGCATAAACTGAAATATTGATCCACAGTATCTTATTATACTCTTAGAGTATATTTTTACTTAATAGCTCCTAAACTTTATTCTGCTAAAGAGGAAAATAGGCAGACGGCATTCTAAAATATTTCTTTTCTTTTTTTTTTTTTTTTTTTTGCTGAAAAATATAACTTGGCAGTTTATTCCAGTAATTATTTCAGGGAGGAAACAGACAAAATGCCAAGGCTTATTTTCAACGTCCAGTTAGCGCTCCTGGTTTTGGATCACAAGTTCCAGTGTTCATATCCTGCGAAATGCCTGTACAGCACTCCATTGCTCAAAACCTTTCATTATCACCCCTTTGTGTCAGTATGACTTTAACCCTTAAATTGCCAGTCACAACAATTGTCATCTGCTTTGTCATCTGCTTGTGATTTTAAAAGTCATTTTTGCAAACAGTGTGGATCCAGATCAGACTGCTCCTCTAGGAGCAGTCTGATCAGGGTCCACACTGTTTGCCTGTATGCAAAAATAGGTTTGAAAAGTTTGCAAGAATATTCAGCAGATGACATAAACAGACGGCATTTTTCAGATGCAGGTTTTCTTGACATTTTAAGGGTTAATAATGTTGAAAGAGACATAAAACCCTAAATCATCATCTTATTTTCAAGAGAAAAAAAAACTAAAAATGTCAGTAAGAAAGCTGAAGATACCTTTCTTTGTCTGCTACTGTTGTCAACAGCAGAATGCAGGCTTACCAAATTGACCTGTCCCTTTGTTATTTTGCATATACATGTACTATTTACAAGTTTATGTTTACTTCGTAAACAGGTAATACCTGTATACAGGTGAACAGCTTGCTGCTTCATGAGTAATGCAGGATTTTCTGACTGTCTTGCCTACAGTGTTAAGTGAACATATCCTTATAATTTTCAAATGTAAAGATTAAAGCAAAACAGGTTGATTTGGTTGATCTTTAAAAAAAAAAAAAAGTAGCAGAATAAAACATAATAACAATGCTTTGCTTATATGTATATGCATGTTATATCAAATTTAACCGCTTTACTGCACTGCATGACGTCTTATAACATGCTTTATCATGTAATATCATGTAATATTGCACAACTTCATTTTAACACACAGTTTCTCCATCATTGCACCGTATTGCATGCTGGTTATTTTTATATATATAGAAAAAATACCATATTTACCTTAAGTATTTGGACAGACAGATCTGAGCAAACAGTGCAGAGCCAGATCAAACTGCTCCTTAGGAGCAGTTTGATCTGGGTCTGCACTGTTTGCCAATCTGTAGTGACTTTTAAGACACATCACCATGTGGTCAAGCTACCCTACTTGAGCTTGAGGGTGAGTCTGAGAAAGTTTTGGTGTCTAAATATTTAGGGCAATTAAGGTACCATTTTTCTCTTGGGGTATGAGGTTTCCAATTCAGTCCATAGCTTTGAATAAATTGATATTTTGGAGAGGAAAAGATTGATAATGATAAGGCATGCACATTTAGTCTGATAAGATTTGTATCCCCTACAGTTATTTTGTTGCTCAGTGTGACTACATTAAGGTTGTCAGTAATTGTGTTTAAAGATGTGCTTTTCATTGGAATTCCATCTGACACATCTTTTTTCTCAGTCTACAAAAACATGCTTCAGTACTGTTACCCATCCCAATGCCACATTTCCTAAGCTGTATCTCCAGACCATTCCAGACCTACATTTCTGCACCCCCATCCCCACCCCTTCACCACAACCTCAACCCCACCCCCTCTCATCCCCACCACACTCTGCAGCCTTGGTAATAATGAGATTGTTAAAGGAGTATGTACATAATATATTGACAAGAGTTAAATACATTAGATTATGATAAGCCCTATTCAGATCCTTCTGCTGAGTTGTTCCTTTACACATGAAGACTTATGCTTTTGAAATTTGATAAAACCAGCAGGATGGGATGACTTTTGTGAAACCCCTTATTTTTATGTTTTAAGAAATTAGAATCATACATGTATTAAGTTTGTCTCCAAAATATCAACTTACTCAGAACCTATGTCAACAATTACCCAAAAAAGCCATATTGCTGAATTTCATAGCTCTAGATAAAATGCTTTTTTCATCTAAATAATAGTTAGAGTTTTCTTATCTCTCCACAAAACATAGGTTGTGGATACTCATTAAAAGTGCCTCAAAGAGGCGCTTCTAATGAGTACTCACAACCTATGTTTCCATGGAGAAATAAAAAAAATATTTATCTGGATACCTTCTTATCTAGAACTATGTGCAGAGTTCCTGTAACCAGTCTAATTTACTGGGTAAGGACATATATGGGTACAGGGGTGGATCCAGGATGATTTCTGGGAAGTGGGGTGGGTGGGGGAGGGGTGGGGATTTCGAATTGATCAAATCACCATATATATTCTATGTATTCAGTCAGATAGGACTGAGCAAATGGTGTAAACCAAGATGCCGCTCACTCAAAAATTTTACTCACATCCACAGATAGTAAAATTAACTTGTTGAAGAGAAGTATAAGACAAAAATTAAGGGGTGTGAATATTTAGGGTGAAATATGGTATCCCAAATTTATCTTATTTTTGCAAAATTTTCCATGAAAATGAAATTTTGAGTCGAAGTTGGGTTTGACTGACACTGTCCCCCAACCTTCCCCCTCCCTCTGAATCCACCTGTGCTGGTATTAGGATTTACACTTTGGCTGTAGCTAGATGATATACCGTAGTTTCTCTACTAACCCCATGTATCCTCTCTCCTTATCCTCTATTCAGGTGTACAGATATTCTACTGACGAATATGTTTTACAGAAATATGGGCAGAGTGCAATACCTGGGCAGAATGAGTATGCAGGTCAAAGGTTACGGCCTTCTAGCAGGAACCAAGGAGAAAGGTAGGGTGAAAAATAGCATGCATGTATATTGGTGATTATGTATGCAGTGTATATTATATAATGTTTGGAAAAATAGGTTGATAACTGGTCCATTAATACCTAGCATCCAAAAGGGGACATTGCAAACAGTGTAGACCCTGATCAGATGCCAGAAAACATGCCATCTGATCAGTCTACCCTGTTTGCCATGAAATTTGCAATTTCAGTCAAAACAGTCAATTACATCAATGTTGTTTTTGTTTTTTCGATAGCATACATGGGTTCATTGCATAGAAATGCTATTATGTATTTAAATTACAATTATATTCAAAATCATTTAATCAAGTTACAGATACATTGTAAGGTGAGTTTTGCAATGTGATTACTTAAAGTACAATTACATTGCAAAAGCAGTTAATTAAATTACATTAAATTTCTAAAAATTGCAATATAATTTTATTCAGTTTATTTGTTCCTCAAAAACAGACATTTTATTATCCAAGAAAGATTTAATCTATTGATATATGGTATTAATACAATCATAACTTGAAATGTGGCACCTGAGAGCCTGTAAAATTTCAGTTAGTCTCTCGTTCTTGAACTGGACCAAAAATGAAATGATTTTTTTTTTGTATCTCTGAATTAATGTTGGCAACATTAATTCAGAGATAAGATAAAAAAAACGTTTCATTTTTGATCCAGCTCAAGTTCGCAGAGGCAGTTCTAATGGGTGCCCACAATCTATATTTTGAGCAAAAATATGAAAAATATCAGAATTTTTATCTGAAAACTTGCAGTTTTTGGTGGTGAAATTTTCAATGTATTTGAATAGGCGTGGCGTGTTTTCGTAATGTTGGAGCCTTGTTTGTCAATATGTTCCAAAGTAGCCACTAATGCTGTCGACAGACAATAGAGGCACAGATCAGACTGAGCTTATGTTCAGGCCTATTTTAACTTTTGTTGCCAACACCTGTTATAAAGACCCTTTTCTTGCAATTCGTATCTTACTTTGTTACGGTACTTTGTGTCAGCAGACCAGTCTGGATGCCAAAGAGATTAGCTCTCCCAACTTCTCATCCAAAGGTTGTAAGTTTAAATATGGTTTATCTCACTGAAGGTAGAATATGGCACATAACTGTAAAGTATTTGATCCTTGTCATGAAAAAAGGGAACTTCATGCATTTATTGATATCCATAAATTGATCCTTTTTTTCTGTCCATAAATCAGATGAATAGCGGATATCCAAAAAAATAATTGATAAACATCCATAAATTGATCTATGGATATCAAAACTGCAGTATATAACCATACAGCACCCTAAATACATGTATTTTGCACTTCCGGAACAGAATCTTTACTCTTTTTTTTTTTTCAGCATCTGCACATGTGCAGTATCCTATGTGCAGTATCCTATCTTAGGGAACAGGGAGGCTCCCTGATCAGAATGCGGGGTCTGATCAGAGTCTTCACTGTTTGCAAATAGCTTAGCCGTTTTTCTCTAGGAATATGTAAATCTCAGCCGAACATACCTAAAATTGAAATTGGACTCTTCCAATATATAGTGTGGTAGATTCTATTCAGTATACAATGGGTTAAGTCCCTCTTTTATGTGACATGGACCATTTCATTCCACTGACACATATCCAAGCAAAGTATTTTGAAAAGTATTTTTTTTTTTCCGCTTAAAGATGTTCAGGACTTTTCTCCACTCTTTTTAAATGAACACTTTATTAACCCTTGTCATGCTGAATAAATTAAGATGCCATGCCCACTTCTAATTTTCAGCCAATCAGATTACTTGATCCAAGTTGTTCATATGTTCAATTCAAATTCAAATGTTTAATGACGAACAGTGCAGATCCAGATCATTTGGCTTCTTCAGAAGCCAACTGATCTGGATCTACACTGTTTCAAAGGCAGGGTATATCAGTGTTCAGCAGGACAAGGGTTAATAGAGAAATGATATCATTAGCACTTTTGATCTCCAAAATGTCTTGACAACAACAGACCTGGATTTCATCCCAAAATGACTGTAACACTTAATTGGAGAGGGGGTGGGGTGGGAGGGCAGGGGGTGTGTAGAGCACCACAATAACACAACAAAACAGAAAACTGTATCACTAGTGAGATGTAAACATGTAAATGTATTATTGTGCACAGCTTAACTAAAGGGGAACTACTGTGGGGAAACCAACAATTCAGGCTCATTTAGTAAATCAGTGCCCACTTGAAGAAAGTTGTTGGTTTTCTTATAATGGACCTCTTAAAGTAGATTGATCATTTCATAAAGATTTATAATCAGAATTCTTGAGGTGTAGTGGGGCAAGCCAACCTATGCACATTAATCCTTGCCATCCTGAATACATTAGGATGCCACACTCCTTCTAATTTGCAACCAATCAGATTACTTGGATCCAGGTTGTTCATACAAATTCACATACCTAATGACAAAACAGTGATGATCCAGATCAGTGAAGAAGCCAGCTGATCTGGATCGACACTGTTTGCAGGAAGGGCATGTCCAGGTTCAGCAGGATTGCATTAAAAGAAAGAAAAAGAAACAAACAAAACAGTAGGACCCTGATCTGCAAGCACAAATGCAAGAGCACCAGATAAGGAAGGGTTTCCTCATAAAGATTCCTGTTACTTCTCCATGGAAACATATGTTGTGGGTACTCATTAGAAGCACCTCAGTGAGGTGCTTCTAATGAGTACCCTCAACATAACTTTTTTTAGAGAAAAAGGAGAAATTTTCAGAAGGTGCCTTATCTGGGCTATGATCTGTGCAAGTTTTCAGGGTCTGCGCTGTTTTTAGCTCGCCTGTACGAAGTACAAGGAGAGCTATTGTAGTCACCCCGGTCGTCCGCGTTTGCGTTCCCGTTCCCGTCACACTGCGTTAAAAAGTTTTGCAAATGCTTATATCTCAAGAGTCACTCCTCACAGAGGCATCAAATTTGGAACTTAGGTACCTTGGAGGGTCTTCTGAGATTGGGTGGGGCTAGGGGTCAGAATCTAGGACACCTTTGTAATACTGTGTTAAAGTTTTTCAAATTCTTATATCTTGACTTTCACTCCTCATAGAGCATTCATATTTAGAATTTGGGTACCTGGAGGAGTCTTCTGAGATTCCAAAAGAACATACCCCTGGGTTCATACCTCAGGGTGGGCCTTGGAGTGGGGCTAGGGGTCAAAATCTAGGACACATTTGTAAAATCTTATATGCCTACAGGTTATAGACCCAACTGGTTATACATCAGCTAACTATGTGACATCGGTTTAAGTGTAAGAGAGTGAAGGTCATGGTGACCTACATTTTACGGTCCAGGTCACCTAGATTTCACGGTCCAGTGATTTTGCCTTATATCTTGAATACTATTTGTTGGATAAATGTCACACCTGGGATATTACTTCCATGTGACCCAATGAATGACCACTTACTATATCTAGGTCATTGTGACCTATATTTCATGGTTCAGTGATTTTGCCTTATATCTTGAATACTATTTGTTGTATAAATGTCACACCTGGGATATTAGTTCCTTGTGACCCGATTTTTGACGTCAAAATATATCTCTGTTGGTGTGACCTATATTTCATGGTTCAGTGATTTTGCCTTATATCTTGAATACTATTTGTTGGATAAATGTCACACCTGGGATATTAGTTCCTTGTGACCCGATTATTGACGTCAAAATATATCTATGTTGGTGTGACCTATATTTCATGGTTCAGTGATTTTGCCTTATATCTTGAATACTATTTGTTGGATAAATGTCACACCTGGGATATTAGTTCCTTGTGACCCGATTACTGACGTCAAAATATATCTCTGTTGGTGTGACCTATATTTCATGGTTCAGTGATTTTGCCTTATATCTTGAATACTATTTGTTGGATAAATGTCACACCTGGGATATTTCTTCCATGTGACCAAATGAATGACCATTTACCATATCTAGGTCATTGTGACCTATATTTCATGGTTCAGTGGTTCTGCCTTATATCTTGAATACTATTTGTTGGATAAATGTCACACCTGGGATATTAGTTCCTTGTGACCCGATTTTTGACGTCAAACTATATCTCTGTTGTAGTGACCTATATTTCATGGTTCAATGATTTTGCCTTATATCTTGAATACTATTTGTTGGATAAATGTCACACCTGGGATATTAGTTCCTTGTGACCCGATTATTGACGTCAAAATATATCTCTGTTGGTGTGACCTATATTTCATGGTTCAGTGATTTTGCCTTATATCTTGAATACTATTTGTTGGATAAATGTCACACCTGGGATATTAGTTCCATGTGACCCAATGAATGACCACTTACTATATCTAGGTCATTGTGACCTATATTTCATGCTTCAGTGATTTTGCCTTTTGGGTTTGTGTTTTATTATTATTATACATTTTGAATTTCTTAATGATAAAAATGTTACAATATAAAATGTACCCAGCAGGCGAGCTACGCTGTCCTACGACAGCTCTTGTTTGTTATGATGGTAAATAAGTGAACAGTGAAGAAACTGACCAGTCTTTGAAGGCAAAAGCTGGTCTGAGACCACTGTTTGCTCTGTCGAATTCTATTTTATACCCAGTACACTTAATCTTTACCACTCTCTGGGCTAAGTCAACAGATGACAAATTGGCGATTTTGTTTTATTTTTCCCAGAAGACAGGACTAACATTTCATGCAAATTGTCTCCATTGGAGACAATTTGCATGAAATGTCAAATCCTGTTTTTCCTGAAAAATAAGAAAAATATTTCAAAATTCCTTCTGCTGAAAATATTTCCCTGAGTGCTTATATTATGAAAAAATATTGTAGTATAAATTCAGTTGAAAATGTGTATGTTTTTTTTATTTTTTTTTAATTTCATCACCAAAATCTTTTTTATAAAAAAACATTGTATACGGTATATGGGCAAGGGAATGCACTCTGCTACTTTAGAAGACAACATACACGAGGTAGACTGTCCTTCATTTTAACAAGGGAGATAACATTTGTGATTTCCTGTTTGGCTTCCAGAACACAAAAACCCTTCTGCAAATGGGTAAGGATCTACTCTAAAAGGAAAGAATTGGCTCCAAGGAGGGTCAAATTCTTTCCTGCAAGAGTAGACCCCCTTTCAGAAGGGATGTAAAAATAGTTTTGAGAAAGTTATCTCCCCTTCAAGTGTATCCGTTCACCTTAAAAGATTAAATTAGAATACGAAAAATAGAATGTATGAATTACTCGCTGCTCAGTCTTAATGCCTCAGACCAGTTCATGAATATTTTGATAGCAAAAAATAGTTGGCTCCTGTGTACAGTGTCTTTATAAACTTTTTCTCAGTAGATGATCCTTTTAATAGTTAAAACGAACTAAATGGCTAAACAAACCTTCGTTCTACCTTTTTATACCCTGCCGCACGATAATGGCAGGGTATTATGGTTTCATATTGGTTGTCTGTGTGTCCATCCATCTGTTCATCTGGACTGACAAATGTAAACTTGTATGTCTGAAAATTATAGACTCTCCAGTGTATTTCAGTGAGATATATTTTGTAGAAACACAAGTCAGATTACTTGAACGTCAAAAATGCTTTGTACTGATGCTGACACAGAAGTATACATCTGTCCGCTGTCCGTATTTGCATTTCCAGACAAGAACTATAGTAAATATCAATGGATTTTCACCAAACTTGGTATGTGCATTGATATTGTGGAGATCTGTATGGAATTGCTAATGGTCAAATTTCATCAATTTTTGACAGAGTTATCTGCCCACCACATGATAGTGGTGGGGTATTATCATTTCATTTCAAGTTTTTTTATTCTAACATAACAATAACCAGCTTTTTTTTTTATTCATATTTTACAGTGTCTGAGGATTTGTATGAGGTTTGTCTGGATTTCATACCGCCATATTCAGACAGTTAATACAGTATCATTCACCTTAACCCTTAAACTGCCAGTCATAATAATTGTTGTCTGCTTTGTCATCTGCTTGTGATTTTAAAAGTCATTATTGCAAACAGTGTGGACCTAGATCAGACTGCTCCTCTAGGAGCAGTCTGATCAGGGTCCACACTGTTTGCCTGTATGCAAAAATAGGTTTGAAAAGTTTGCAAGTATATTCAGCAGATGACATAAACAAACGACATTTTCAGATGCAGATTTTCTTGGCATTTTAAGGGTTAAAGCTTAGCATGCTGGGTAAAACTTTCAGCAGACAACATTTTGAAATATTTTTCTTTTAATTCCCAGAAAATAGGATGACTTTTCATGCATATTGTCTCCTAGGAGACAATTTACTTGAAATGTCAAATCCTATTTTCAGGGAAAAACTAGAAAAATATTATCAGTTTGTCGTCTTCTGATTTTGCCCATAGTCTGCTAAGAGATAATATTGATAAAGACTTGAAATATTAACAGAGCTCTCTCAACTAATGAACTTATTTTTTAATTTATTTAAAGGGTTTTATGCCTTATCTTAATACATACATGTGATCAGCCTGCTATATACTTGCAGCATTTTATATTTGTGGTACATTTATTATTTTTTTTAATTAGATTAAGGATTAAGTTTTCTTTTAGTCTGAACATTGTCATTTGAATATCAGTGATGTATTTCTATTGGTAAAGGAACATTGTTATCTGAATTACACATCTATATTTTGATTGGCAAATGAAGATTTCTCTGAATGGCACACAATATTTGATTGGAAAGAGAACATAATGGCACAGGTATTTTGATTGGCAAATGAACATTGTCATCTGAATGGTACATATGTTGTCTGAATTGCACAGCTGTATTTTGATTGGCAAATGAACTTTGTCATCTGAATTGCACAGTTATTTTGATTGGCAAATGAACATTGTCATCTGACTGGTGCATAATTGTATTTTTCAGTCAACAAACAAATATGAATGGCATTGTTTGTTTTGTTGGAGTCTGTCTTTACCACCATACTCTAAAACACAGAAAAATAAAACCAACAAGCAATGATCTTAATTATTATATAACCTAAAGAATAGACTATCTTTTACTGGCTGAGAGGTGTTTTCAGCCCAGTGAATATTTCTTACATTCAACAGCTTGTGCGCGCCTTCCAGTGAATGTCAATTTTTAGTGACGTCGCCAATGTCTACATGTTATCATTATGTTAATGGGGTCTGGTGTTGACCGTTATTGCCAGAGTTTTCAAGAAAAAAGACAAGTTATATAATAAAACAATCATTGACCACTGAGGTATTGGATATGACGTTGATATCCACCACTGAGTACCAATATTGACCTCGGCTATCACCTCGGTCAATATTGGTATTCTTAAGTGGATATCACATCATATCAAATACCTCAGTATCAATAATTGTATAATGTAACATAGATCTGTTTTCACATACCTTCAGGGTTTGCACATTTGGGAATTTGGAGCTGCAGATAATTAGCAGGTTGATCCCAGTCTACTCTGGTTATCCAGGTGATAAGACCCTTTTAGAAAACAAGGAATTATAGAACAACAGCATTAACCCTTGTCCTGCTGAATAAATTAAGATGCCACACCCACTTCTAATTTTCAGCCAGTCAAATTACTAGATCCGGATTATTGCTATAAATTCACATACTTAATGGCAAACAGTCCAGATCCAGATCAGTTGGCTTCTTCAGAAGCCAACTGATCTGGATCTACACTGTTTGCAAAGGCAGGATATATCCGGGTTCAGCATGACTAGGGTTAATATTAACTCTTGATACATTACATTTTATCAGTCTCTGGGTAAAATCAGCAAATGACATTACAAACTTATGTTATGCTTCCCAGAAATCCTTGTTTGAAATCCTTGCAGATTGTCTCTGTAGGAGACTGTTTGCATTAAATTGCAAGTGCCATGTTCCATAAGGTGACAGTTTTCATCTTATGTTAACCCTTGTCATGCTGAATAAATTAAGATGCCACACCCACTTTAATTTTCAGCCAATCAGTTTACTTGATACGGGTTGTTGATACAAATTCAAATACTGAATGGCAGAAGCCAACTGATCTGGATCTACACTGTTTGCAAAGGCAGAGCATATCCGGGTTCAGCAGAACAAGGGTTAATACCTATTTTCTGGGATAAGTAAAAATTGTTCAGAATGTCATCAGAAATTTTTACCAGTATGCAAGCATAAATCACAAATAAGTTAATTCTGTTCTGTTCTCTGATATTCTGTATCTGTTACTGAACATTTCGCAAAACTTGAGAGAAACAGTAAACAGTCGACTCTCGTTATCTCGAAGTCCAAGGGACTCTCTGAAATACTTCAAGATATCCGTTCCTCGACATATCAAATTTGCAGAATTTAGGAAAAAATAAATCGAACAACCACAAATGAATATGTAATTTGACTCCTGAAGTTAGAGATATATTGAAAATATTGTGGAAAAGAGGAGAAATTGCTCATTAGGAGCAATTTCTCCTTTCTACCACAATATTTTGTTATCTGTTGTTAGAGTTCCATGTTAAAATGGGGACCAGATTTTTCCTTCGAGATAGAAGCAGTTATTAGAGATAAGCAAAGTCAAGATAATTAGAGTCCACAGTATTATATTTTTTGTTACAATAATACTGCAGAAATAACTTGAAAAATATGATAGCCACAAAATGAATTAGCTTTCTTGATGCACTAATATAAGGAAAATGTTTTTGGAACTTCTTCATTCTGACATTCTTCAAAGAAAGGATTAACTAGGAAATTCAGTTCAAAAGGTGGTTTCTAATACTAATTAAGAGAAAATATATTAATTAGGTTCAGTTGGTATGGGATGTAAAATTTGGTCAGGGACAGACAACCAACTTTTTCTCCAGCATTGTTTTTATATATTCCTTAGAATTACCTCTCTGAGTCAATATTTGTGAATACTGACCTTATAATTTTTTTGGAAAATTACGACGAAAATAAATAATTAAGAAAAAATAAATATCCGATACCATGCCATAATGGACCATGTTATAAAGAGGTTCCTGTATATTACCGTATTCGACCTAATTACCGCACATACCCCTATAAGTGCACAGTCAAGCAATTTTGCAGTCTTTGGGTTACAGCCAATGTACATATGTATTTGTTTCTACTACTTTATAAAAGCATATGTTGTGGATACACATTTGAATTGCTTTGACAAGTTGAGGCAATTCAAATGAGTACCCACAGCATATGCTTTTATAAAGACAATTAGAAACAAATATTGCATAAGCATCATTAATAATCCTCTCATGAAGTGCTCTTCTAATCTTTCTTTAAAGTGTGCCCTTCTAAGATGCATATTTTACTAAAAGGTTTTCCCAATAATTTTGAAAAACCTAACCACACCGTGCGGTATTTAGATCGAATACAGTATATTGTTATATTATTCAGGAGTATAATATCCATTATCACCTATTCATCAGTATATTTGGCATGATAACCATTTATATATATAAATTATGTGATGATATATTCTCCATGCCATGGTTACAATTTTGGCAGGTACAGCTAATCAGACTGATAACCTGAATGTACTTTGAACCAAAAGAGGTTAGCAGCCTGCCAGGTCTGATAATCAGAAACATCGTATTTCAAATGGACAGAGGTTATCAGCCAGTTTGTGATGTTATGGTGATTTTTCCAACAAAATGATTTAACACGTTACAGGATGTGATGTATCAGGTTTTCCAGACTGGGTAAATATTCTCTTATTTCTCCATGAAAACATATGTTATGGGAACTTGTATGAATTGATTGTGTTGAGGTTTAACGACACGTCAACCCTTATAGGTTGTTTTGTGTCGTCTCCCAGAGAAGGGAGAAAAGAGACAGAAGAGGTGAAAGAGAGGGACAGGGAGGAAAGAGGAACAGGATTGAAAGTGAAGAAACAGAAGAAATAATAACATCACCTCCCTACCCTTTCTACAAGGATAGCAGGCCTTGCCCAACTGTAAGCCAATATCAGCTGGACGCCCCGGTGACATAAGGTACATGACACCTTCGCACCACCCGACCACCCCCAACTTGTATGAAGCACTTCAGTAAAGCGCTTCAAGCAGTAAAGCCCTTCAAGTGAGTACCATAACATATGCTTTCGTGGAGAAATAAGAAAAATACCATGATAACCCTAAGATTTGGAAAGATATGCTATCACAAACAGTGTAGATGCAGATCACATGCCGCAGAATGTGGCATCTGATCAGGGTCTGCACTGTTTGCATTGTTTGCCATATACCGTATTCGATCTAATTACCGCACATATCCCTATAAGTGCACACTCATGAAATTCCGTAGTCTTATTACAGCCAGTGTATTTTTTATTTACTTTTTTATAAAGGCATATGTTGTGGGTTCTCATTTGAATTGCATCGACTTGTCGATGCAATTCAAATGAGTACCCAAAACATATGCCTTTATAAAGAAAATCAGAAAAAAAATCGCATAATCATAATCAAATAAGTCCTTTTCTGATCTTTTTATAGTGTATCCTTAATAGGTATAGGTACATATTTTATCACATCAGAGTGTTCCCAGTAATTTTGAAAAACCTAAGCGCACAGTGCGGTAATTAGGTCGAATACGGTATACAGCAATATTTTAGACAAATCAAGAGGTAGTAGAATGGACTACATTGTATTTCAAATTTTAGGACAAGTATGGTAAATAGATAACATGTCACAATACTTAGGGAAAATATGGTAACAATACTTTCTGATATAAATTAGGTGTTGTATCTAGATCTATGATAATAACATGTACACTGCCGTTTTCACTAAAGCAAGTCCACATAAAAACATGCTATACAAATTTAACCCTTCTCTTGCTGAACATGACATGCCCTATCTTAGCAAACAGTGTAGATCCAGATCAGCTCTGAAGAAGCCAACTGATCTGGATCTGCACTGTTTGTCATTAAAAATGTGAATTTCTATCAAAAACCTGGATCAAGTAATCTGATTGACTGGAAATTAGAACTGGGCATGTCATCTTAATTTATTCAGCATAACAAGGGTTAAGTTTGATTATAATTGGGCAGTGCCAAGTGAAAATGTGTCTTCAGGCATGCGCAAAAAGCACAGATTCAGATTCATCCTGCATATGCGCAAAGTATCATCCATGTCTTTGATCTCTATTCATACATTCTGTAGTTTCAGATGATTCTGTTAGCGGACAGTGAAGGCCCTGATAAGACTGCGCAGACACGCAAGCTGATCGGGGCCTTCACTGTCTGCAAATGCCCAGTCACGCTTTTGCATGGAAATATGTGCCCTACCTTTATGCATTATAGACAAAAGTACATTTGAACCTCATAGAGCAGCCACCTCTCAATAACAGCCACCTTCCTGTAACAGCTGCTTTTCTGATTTCCGAAAGAGCTGTTATACCATATATTTAACCTCTTTACGACAGCCACCTCCATACGACAGTTTTGTGAGTTCCCAATGTTGGCTAGTTGTAGAGGTTGTACTTGAATGGTAAAAACATAGGTTGTTATGTACATGCAGCTTTTGCTGTTTGGTTGTTTATAAAACTTTGAATGTGTTAACCATTGTCCTGCTGAACCTGGATATACCCTGCCTTTGCAAACAGTGCAGATCCAGATCAGTTGGCTTCTAAAGAAGCCAACTGATCTGGATCTGCACTGTTTGCCATTAAGTATGTGAATTTATATCAACAATCATGATCAAGTAATCTGATTGGCTGAAAATTAGAAATGGGCGTGGCATCTTAGTTTATTTAGCAGGACAAGGATTAAGGTCACAGAGGTGTTCAGAGGATAATGCCAAAATACTCATTAGAATTACCTTCAGTTGTCTTGCTAAGTAGGAGTATTTGGTGATAATTCTGCAATGATTTCACTCGTTTTCCCATAAAAAAAAACATGTTGAGTGTACTCATTGGTACAACATATTTTTTTTATGGAAAAATTGAGAAAATTATCCGAAAATTATCATCAAATACTCCTCCTTCACACCTTTGCCTCATGTAAAATGCGTGTTGCATTTTGATATAAATAACTCATCTTTTATTGTTTTTGCAGACCAACGAGTCGTGTCGGAATGTCGGAGAGCTCATTGCCCATTACCAATTATCAAGACTATAATGAGATTAACAATTATCCACACAATAATGTTCACGCGAGTGACAGTAATATTCGTCAAGGGTACTTTCGACCCCAGTCACGGGGACAAATGACATCTAGTGACTATCCTAATTCACGAGGGCCCATTTCATCGACATCCAGTGATCAGCCACGTTCACGAGGACCAACACCACAAGCAGATCAGCGGTTTCGTGAACCAACTCCTAACTTTGATCAGCGGGTACGGGGGCCAACTCCTACCCAGGACTGGTATCATAATAGAACTAGGGATATTCCGCGAGACTTTGTGCCTACTAATAAAGATATTCCACAGAGTGAAGGGTACAGTTCAAGGAATGGTGGTTTCTATGGTAACACAAATATGGCATACAGAGACCCTGTGTTTTCAGCAATGGCAGGAAAAAGACCTGTTAAAACATTAGGGCAACCAAATTCAGCAAAAGTATAGCAAAATGAAAAGTTTAACCCTTAAAATGCCAAGAAAACCTGCATCTGAAAATGTCGTCTGTTTATGTTGTCTGCTGAATATTCTAGCAAACTTTTCAAACCTGTTTTTGCATACAGACAAACAGTGTGGACCCTGATCAGACTGCTCCTAGAGGAGCAGTCTGATCTGGGTCCACAATGTTTGCAAAAATGACTTTTAAAATCACAAGCAGATGACAAAGCAGACGACAATTGTTGTGATTGGCAGTTTAAAGGTTAAAGGGGACTTGGTACTCTTGGTAAATTTTCTGACATTTGTTACAAGGCAGACAACTTTTGAAACTTCCAGTTTGCTTTCCAGTGCACCAGGGGTCTATTCTAAAAGGAAAGAATTTGCTTCTAAGGGGTGCAATGTTTTTCCTTTAAGGGAGCAGCTGCATTCCTTTGAGGGTAGATCCCTTTCAGAAGGGAGGCAAAACAATTTTGACAGAGTTGCTCCCCTTGATTGTGTATTCATTCACTTTAAGAAAACTGGATACATTAAGGGAGACAACTTTTGTGACTTCCTGTTTGCTTTCCTGTGCACCAAGCCCCTTCTGAAAAGGGGTCTACTCTCAAAGGAAAGAATTTGGTTCCAAGGGGGGCAAATTCTTTCCTTTTAGAGTAGGTCCTTTTTTCAGAAGGGAGGCAAGACGGTTTTGACAAAAGTTCCCTCCCCTAAAAGTATATTCATTCCCCGTAAATGAACCATATTCAAGAAGCCAGAAGTCCTTATCGCAAATGTTGAAGAATTTTAGGGTAATTTCAGAAAGCTGTCTTCTGTAATACACTCGGGTGCAAAAAATTAAATTTTCATGGACTTACTTGTATTTTGAGTTATGGGAAAACATTGCCAGTGAAGCTTTGACGGAACCGATTTTGATAAAAATTATATCAGTGACAAGTTGATTAAATCAGCAGTTTACTGTCTGTTTATTATAAAATTTCATTCACAGATTTGAGAAAACAAAATTTTTAAAGACAAGATGTATACATTTATATATCATTTTTTTCGGCAACTTCATCATTGACCTCAATTGGAAATTATGTTTTCAGAATTTTGCAATGTTTTTACTACATGCTTTTCTCAGAAAGTAAGAGATTAACTTTTGTTTATTTGGTTAATCAATTTCCATTGTAATGGTGACAAATGTATTTTTGTAACTACATATGAATTCATTGAAGTCAAGGGGAATTTTAACCTTTAACACTGTTTTGGCTAATTCAGCAGACAACAAATTCATTTTTTTTCTTATTTTTTCCAGAAATAGGATTCAAGATTTCATGCAAATTGTCTCCAGTGGAGACAGTTGGCATGAAATGTCAAGCCTGTTTTTTGGGGGGAAAATAAGAAAAAATCATCAGATTGTCGTCTGCTGAAATTTTTACCCAGAGTGTTAGCTAAGCATTAACCCTTTAAGCGCCAAGCAAAATTTGTAGCAGATGACATTTGAAATTTTTTTATTTTTTTTTATTTTCTCAGAGAAAACAAGTTGACATTTCATGTGAATCATCTGCCAAGCAGATGATTCACATGAAATGTCAAGACTTGTTTTCTCTGAAAAATAAAAAAAAAAAATATAAAAAAAATTGTCGTCTGCAGCAGTTGTGACTGGCGCTTTAAGAGTTAAACATATGACTAATTTTTGGCACCGGAGAGTATCATGTAAATCGTATGCCACTTTGCATATTAGACTAGGCATGGAATATTTTGAAAGCGAATGCATAATCTAATTCTACAAAGCTTTGCATGTTATTCGATCCACAGAATGGAAAATGTACTTTTAGACATACAGGCTGAAAGATTTAGATCAGCCTATGCATCCATGCAGTCTGAACAGTGTTTGCTGTACCCTGTGGATAGGCGAGGATCCATATCAATTTCTGGTGGACAGCGAAGACTCCAATCAAACTGCAAGGATATGCCGACTGATCTGACTCTTCACTGTGTACATGTCTGATGGTACATTTTCTCTATGTTGGGATCATGAATATTCATAAATTGGGCAGGTCATGCAAAAGTATGTCTTCGGGCATATGCGGACAACAAAAGCCCAGATCAGACTGTGCAGATGCTGGCCTTTACTGTCCGTGACAGAAACATTGGATACTACAGTTACAAAGGCCCAGTTGATACTTTGTGCATGTGCAGTATGATCTGAATATGCACACTTTGTACATGTTCAAAGGCACCTTTTCGCTTGACGAGGCTCAAATAATACAGTAATCACCTATTATTACCTTGCAGTACTTGCCCTGAAATTTTTAAATTAAAAAATGTCATTATAAAATGATAAAAGTTTACATAGATTTTTACTTATCCTCAATTTTTAAAGTAAAAAATGTCATTATAAAATGATAAAAGTTTACATAGATTTTTCCACACATTTTTGCTAACAGCAAAAAAGTTAGTCATTGGGAAAAATTTATACAAGAGAGAATAAAAAAGGAATGCTGTAAAGCATTTAGACTGAGCAACAATTTTTGCACTATTTTCTGGAAGAAAAAGATCAGCAGCATTCTTCATTTGCATCTTTCGTGTGTCACACATACAAACACACACTATAATTATTTGCATTATTTAATCAAAATACATGTAAAGTGAACCCTCGTTATAACGACAGCATTTGTTTGCAAAGATGTTGCTATTATAATGAATTTGCTGTTGTAAAGAATCCTTAATGGGCAGAATGATAGGTAAGAAAGACCATGATTTATTCTTATTTTCTCAAAGTACATATGTTTTGGATTTTTGTTAGAATTGCCTCACTGAGGCAATTCTAACAAATATCCAAAATATATGTTTCTGTAAAGTATCAAATACAATATTCTTGCATAATTTGTGACAAATTGTTAGCTCTTAAGCGAATGTTTTGTAACAGTCAAATTGTAATTATAACGAATTTTGTCGTTGTATCGAGTGTCGGAATAAAGAGGGTCGTCTGTACTAGCATGAGATAGACTATTAAATTAGATTGAGGCCATAACTTGTTTAGATCGAAATATGTATTTGTATAAGCGAGATTATGTTAAAAAAATCATATTTAAATGGACATTTTATGCCACCATTTAAATGGAGTATTATATTTATATACTGTGATTATTTGGACACAGATTGCATGCTCTATCAAAGAACTTGTTAAGAAGGAGTATTTGTTGATAATTTTAGGATAATTTTTATTTCTCCATAAAAACAAATTTCCTGCAATTCTAACGAGTACCCACAATGTTTTTATGGAGAACTGGAAAAAATTATCCCAGAATTATTAACCCTTGTCCTGCTGAATAAATTAAGAGGCCACACCCACTTCTAATTTTCAGCCAATCAGATTACTTGATCCAAGTTGTTCATTCAAATTCAAATACTTAATGACAAACAGAGCAGATCCAGATCAGTTGGCTTCTTCAGAAGCCAACTGATCTGGATCTACACTGTTTGCAAAGGCAGGATATATCCGGGTTCAGCAGGACAAGGGTTAACACAGTCTCCTCCGTAAAAAGTCCTCTTCAGTGTATACAAATTATGTGTAACAAAATATGATATGGTAATAGTCCTAAAATATTGTACACCAACTGCATATGTAAACCTAGATCAGACTGCAGTTTGTTTAGAGAAAACACTTCTTGCAATTCCTTGTAAGTATTTTGGGAAAGAAATGCATAATTTAAAGAATATCAGGCTAGGGTCATTTGCTGTTTGGTATTCTGCCAAGTATTTCGTGAAACAAATGCATAATTAAAAAAAAATAAATAAATAAATAAATAGGCAAATAAAGTATGTAATGAAGTGTTCAGAATTTAGGACATTTAACTTAATAATGAACAGGCGATAAAATATTCATGTGATATGCAGTGTGACTGGAAGAAAAGACCCTTATGCCATGTGCAAGTAGAGAAAGCCTAGATAAGCCTGCACATACTGTACAGACTGAATAGGACCTTCTTTGTTCATCAATACTATCAATACAGTAAATGTCCTAAAATTTCAAATGCTTTGTTTCACACTTTGCCTTTTTGTTTTTTTTATGTATTTTGTTACAACATATTTAGTGGAATGGCAAACAATGTAGACCCTGATTAGAATGCTCCTTATTCAGGAACAGTCTGATCTGGGTCTGCAATGTTTACATGTTATTTTGTCAGCAATATTGGTGTACGAAAATTTTGGACAATTACCGTACATACTCTATTATCCATTTTTTCTGTAAGCGGGCACCGAAGGACCAATGTGCAGGCTGATCTGAACCTTCATTGCCCACACATGTGATAAGGGCTCTTTCTTCATAGTGTATTACTTGTATTGTGCCTTGATTACACAAAACAATGATAATAAATGGAAATTGAAATACATTTACTATATGGGAGTGTGTATTCATATTTTATAGGCCTAGCAAATGGACCTGTCATTTTGACCTCTTGATTAGTTATTAAATATTTATGTTAACGCTTAGCACTCTGGGTAAAATTTTCAACACACGACATTTTGAAATATTTTTCTTATTTTTCCTCAGGAGACAATTTGCCTGAAATGTCAAATCCTGTTTTCTGGAAAAAATAAGAAAAATATCATCAATTTGCAGTCTGCTGAAAATGCCAGAGAGTGGTAAAGGTTAAACCGCGTAAACAGGCATTATCTGTATAGGCTGACCAAATCAACCTGTCACTTTGACTTTTGGATTATAATATTTTTAAGTGTATATTTACTCTATAAACAGTTATTACCTGCACAGGTGAGCAACTTGCTGTTTCACGTGGAATGCAGGATTTACTTACTACTATGCCTAAATGTACAGTGGACATAATCCTAATGAATATTAAATGGAAAAGTCAAAGCAACAGGTAAATTCGGTTACTTTAAACAGGTGAACGACTCGCTGTTTCATGTGGAGTGTAGGATATTCTGTCATGCCTAAATTATAGACGGGACTTATGCATATGAATTAAATGTGAAGGTCAAATCGATGGGTCAGTTTGGTCAGTCTACAATTTTTTGTCTACAGTAAACTTGAAATCTCAAAAGAGGTACTCAAAAAATATTTTTGTAATTTTTTCACACACATAGGGATTGATTCATAAAGGTAATGCATTTTGATGAGTACCAACAGTATATTTTTGTGCAAAAAAGTAAAACATATCTCATTATCTCCTAACAAGCACTGTAAAATTTACTTTTATGATTTAAGTGCACATAATTAACTGGTAATTCAAGAGTCCATTTAAAGTCATAGTTATAGATAAAAGGAGTCTACAGATGAATATTTTTATTATTTCTCCATGAAAATGTTACTCATTATAACCACCTCAATGTGGCATTTCTAACGAGTTTTCTAGAAGAAATAAGAAAATTGTCAGTGCCTTCTATTTGAAACAAGTACATTATCTATAGGTTTGTTGGGACAACACTCTGGAATCTTCATTAACAGTTAAAGGTTCAGAAGGGAGGTAAAACAGTTTTACAGTTACCTCCCCTGAAAGTGTATCTATTCCCCTTAACCCATGTCCTGCTGAATAAATTAAGATGGCACGCCCACTTCTAATTTTCAGCCAGTCAGATTACTTGATCCCAGTTGTTGCTACAAATTCATATACTTAATGGCAAACAGTGCAGATCCAGATCAGTTGGCTTCTTCAGAAGCCAACTGATCTGGATCTACACTGTTTGCAAATGCAGGGTATATCTGGGCTCAGCAGGACTAGGGTTAACACAGTTTGATCTGGATGTTTTACATGCAGTATTTTTACCATATTTACCCTGAATATTGGGCCACCTTAAATCCTTGCCATACTTGTCCTAAAATTTGAACAATTCCATTTTACTATGCACTGATGTGTATAAATACTGCTGGATGTGTGGCAAACAGTGTAGACCCAGATCAGATGCCGCATACTGCGGCATCTGATCTGGGTCTATACTGTTTGTTCAGACCCATCAGATTCTGTCCCAATACTTAAGTTTATTATGGTAATTCTGCTGGCGATCAGTGAAGTTAGTGATTAGTCTACCTTTCGTGCTTAGGGCTTCCGACTTTGGATCACTAGGTCCTGGGTTTGAAATCACACTGGAGGCCGAATTCAGCTCACGACTACATGGCCTTTCATTATCATCCTTCATCGTCTCAGTATGACTTAATAATGTTAAAAGAGATGTAAAATGCCAATCCTCATCAACAATCTTTTATGCTGCATGAATGCACATTTTGAGCTATGTCTTCACTGTTTGCTAATGCCTTAAGACCCTTGTCAGATGATGAAATTCAAGAGAAAGTTTTTCGGACCATACTTAGCCTTATACTCTTACATTTTTAGATTTTATTCTTACTTACTTGTATTTACTCACTTCTTGTATGTACGTGTACTTTTATATTTAAGCTGTGGTCTGGGAAAAGCTACCTTAATATTTATGCAGTGTCACATAATGCACAGTCTAATAATTTACCTACACAGCATTACGATTGGACTGGTTTTCCACTATTCCCAATTCCATTAAGGTTGCTTTTCCCATTCTATGATTAAGATTTAAATCTGCAAGTTGTGATATTTAGGTTGTGTGTATACAGAAGATCAGATTTCATTTATGAAAGTTTTATTGTCGCTTGAGATTGCTTGCAAAATAAAACCTGTGATGTAACCTGTTGAGTTTTATGACCCAGTCAATGCTATTAAGGTCAAGTTGAGCCAGCTGTGATGTAACTTTTAGAGAAAATGCAAGTTTTTCTTTCTTTTGCAAACAAAATCAAGTGACAGTTCACATTTGCCATAGAAAAACTACAAAACAAACGTAACTTTGGTGGGGGGGCACAGCAAATCCTATGTAATGTAATACCCAGTGATTGCTCAAAGCAATCTGTTTGTCTACATGAGCCATGTCATATGAAATCTTGCCTTTGGGGCCTATATGAACAAGATTGTCAGCACATTCACACAGTCTCCTTAGTCTTGATTGTACTGTATTTATGAATTCAGCCATAAATAGACAGGTGTGTGCAAACTGTAGACCCAGATCAGACTGCTCCTGAAGGAGCAGTTTGATCAGGGTCTATACTGTAGTTATTCTGTCGCATTTTAGCCACCTCATTAGATAGTCAAAATACCTGTAGACTGGTAAAATTTTTAGGATAAGTATGGTAAAGAGTTAAGCTGTCCAGTTATTTAGGGTAATATGGTACTCCAGGAAATATAACTGTATCCAAGGATTCTGTGAGCAGTGAAGATCCTGATCAGACTGTGCAAATGTGCCGGCTGATCTAAGGCCATCTTGGATCAGATTGCAGAGGTTAACCTAGGTCTTTGCTGTCCGTATACACTCAAATGGCATGGCTCATGTACTTAGTATGGTTCAGGTTTTGATGGTTCATATACACGATTTGAAGTTTATAGAATCTAAATATAGAATCTTAATGAGACTGGATACACTTGGGAGTGGCAATGGTGTCGTGTATCTTACGTCACCGGGGCGTCCAACTGAAATTGGCTTACAGTTGGGCAAGGCCTGCTATCCTTGTAGCAGGTAAGGGTAGAGGGGGAATGTT
The DNA here is from genome assembly GCA_964016985.1 of Anodontia alba. Taxonomy (NCBI): domain Eukaryota; kingdom Metazoa; phylum Mollusca; class Bivalvia; order Lucinida; family Lucinidae; genus Anodontia; species Anodontia alba. Next base: position 70,819,236 of record OZ024833.1, on the reverse strand, counting down.
TTTATTTCTTCTGTTTCTTCACTTTCATTCCTGTTCCTATTTCTTCCCTAATCGTCTCTTTCATCTCCTCTACCATCTCTTCTATCTCTTTTCTCCCTTTCTCTGGGAGACGACACAAAATGACCCACAAGGGTTGACGTGTCGTTAAACCCCAACACAATCAATCAATTTTCATTTTCTACAAGGGAGACAACTTTTATGATTTCTTGTTTTCTTTCCTGCACACCAAACCCTTTCTGAAAAGGGTCTACTATAAAAAGAAAGAATTTGCTCCCAAGGGGAGCAAATTCTTTCCTTTTAGAGTAGACCCCTTTTCAGAAGGGAGACAAAAGTAACTTTGACAGAGTTGCTTCCCCTAAAGTGTATCCATTCTCTTTGAAATAAAGTTTCTGCCTGGATGCAAGGACTGATATATGAAAACAATACGGTTTATGCTAATTATGCTTTGTTATGTGGGTTTGATGGTACCTCCCACTCATTAAAAAATTCAAGTCCACAGTAGTGTTGTGATTGAAACATGGTTGTGTCTTATTTTTTAGCTCACTGCCACTTCCTATGCACTTTTTCTTATTTGGTCCATGTCAAGGTAAAAGGTGTTTTCAAACATGTGTAAAATATGCAGGCTTGGATCAGCATGTACAAATGAACGTCCATACTGTTACATATCTCCAGATATGTTTTTATTTTCAACCAAAAATCATGGATATTTTGCTTATTTCTCCATGAACACATATGTTGTGGGTACTCATTAGAAGCGCCTCACTGAGGTGCTTCTAATGAGTACCCACAACATATGTTTTCATGGAGAAATAAGCAAACTATTTTCCTGATATACCTCTTATCTAGAGCTATGTAGACAGCTTCTTCAGGGCCTATGCTGTCTGTTGATACATTCTACAGTATCCTGTAATTTTGTAAATGGACAGCAAATGCTCTGATCAGACTGTGCAGATGCACAGGCTGATCTGGGCCTTTAGTTTTGGCATATGTTCTAAGATGCACATTAACTTGGTATGACCTATTTTATATTCTTAACATATCATTTTCTGTATATTGTATGAACAGTAATCATCACCTTGGCTCAGTTGGATGCGCCGTCCGACTGGATACCAGGAGGTCGCGGGTTCAACCCCCGCCGAGGTCGGCAACATTCTTTCGTGGAGATTGATCATGAAATATTTTCTATGGTCATTCTCTCCCTTCCGCTGATTCAAGAAGGGCAGTTGTCAGTTTCTGGCGAAAGAATGTGCACAATACTGGTTAAATGCTTAGAGGACTAAGCCTGCCCAGTAAACGTGTGGTTAGGTAAACTTACCACGCTCGACATGATCCCATTGGGTTGACTGGGCCTCAACACAAACAATCACCTGAACGCAAAGTCAGTAACTCCATTAAAATATATAAGGAATTATTGACTTTTTTGGTTTAAGGTGAACAGTTGTTTGTTTCTGGTTAACAGAGTATTCATATAGTTTTTTATTTCTCCAGGAAATATACCGTATTCGATCTAATTACCGCACATGCTCCTATAAGCACACAGTGAAGCAGTTAAGCAGATAGGTTTTCTATTTCTCCAGGAAATGTACCGTATTCAATCTAATTACCGCACATGCTCCTATAAGGGCACCGTGAAGCAATTAAGTAGTCTTTAGATTACAGTCAGTGTACTTTTATCTACTTCTTTATGAAAACATTATGTTGTGGGAACTCGTTTGAATTGCCTTGACAGGTTGAGGCAATGCAAACGAGTACCCATAACATATGCGTTTATAAAGAATATCAGAAAATGATATTGCATAAGCGTCATTTAATACGCTTCTCATGTAGTTCTCTGCTGATCTTTCTTTAAAGTGTGCTCTTATAAGATGCATATTTTACTTCAAATTTGTTCAGTAATTTTGAAAAATTTAACCGCACGGTGTGGTAATTAGGTTGAATATGGTATATGATCAGGAACTTTCTATCATTTAAACCCTTATCCTCGTGTCGAGTATGGGCCAGCTTATAATATGACTCGACTTGTAGAATAACCCATTGTAATCTGGAAACCCCTTAAAGGGTACTTGGCAAACAGTGCAGACCCAGATCAGACGCCGCAAAATGCAGCGTCTGATTAGGGTCTCCACAGTTTGCAAATACTTCAACCATTTTTTCTTTAGGAATATCAATATCACATAGCCTGACATACCTAAAATTGAAATTAGAATCTTCCATATATTGCGTGTGGGGGAGTTCATTCAGTCTACAATTGGTTAATGAGTCAACTAACATCACAGGCCGTTATAATTTTATATTAGATGTCTGAAGCTATTTTTAGAATTAACCCTTGTCATGCTGAATATTTTAAGATGCCATGCCCACTTCTGTCAGCTAATCAGATTACTTGATCCAGGTTGTTGATACAAATTCACATACTAAATGATAAACAGTGCTGATCCAGATCAATTGGCTTCTTCAGAAGCCAACTGATCTGGATCTACACTGTTTACAAAGGCAGGTTATATCCGTGTTCAGCAGGACAAGGGTTAATTTCTGTGGGAAATGTGATTTATAACTCCTTGGAAGAAATACTTCCTCCTAGAGCAAAGAAATATTTCTGTTAGTACACCAGGGTGGCCACGCACTCTGGAAAACAGGGAAAATGGTGAAAAAAAATTCCCTGCAAGGAAAAATCAGGGAATTTGAAATTTTGCTGAAAGTCAGGGAAAAATCAGGGAATTTCAAAAAATCTTATCTTTGTAAGGTCAAAATATTCAAATTTTATAGCTGTTCAGATGTGGCTGCTGGTGGTTTCTTTCTGCCATATGCTTAAAATACCTGCAGATCTAATCTTACTTAAAGGTGGAGTACTTGTTAGGTGGAGTACTTGTTTTTTCTTTTTCTCATTCCGAAGTGGACATTTTATTGCAAACCCAATGTCTGTCATTAAATTTTGATGCAAAAAATATACATCAGTGCAGTTAGAAGCCAAAACGGAATTGAGCAACGGTTGCCCCAAAATGACAAAACTTGTAAGCCTACAATAAAAAATTGTTTGTTTGCAATTGCCAACCTACCCACACATTTTGCTCCTACTCAAATTATTATTTTGCTTTTCCAGAACAAGTTTTCTTTCTTCATGGCTGTATCATTAAAAAGCTAATATAAAGCAAAATTTGCTTTAAACTGACATATGAGTATGTGTATTGCTAATTACTGTTGCATAATCAATTGATATCAAGACGTTCCCAATTTGAATTGAAAATTCTAGTCTTCATACCCACCCCTTGAACACATGAAAAAAGAAAATCCCAACCTGTCTATCCATTCCTTGAACACCTGAATAGGTAATTGCAAACAAGCAATTTTTAAGAATGGCCTTAGACAGTCTACCATGTAACCAAAAAAAAAAAAAAAAAAAAGAACAAAAAACCCCTACTGTTTTAATAAATTGGAGGTGAAGGTGTGGCTACAAGGGGAGGTTGGAGGCCATATATTTTACCAGTTTTTATTTTGACTACCATGAAAGTAAATTAGCACATGTACATCATATTTTAGATAAATTTTCATTTAATTAAGAATATTGTGACAGCATTGTGTATAAACATGTCACTTGACAGCATTTGAATCAGTATATGACTTCTAAAAGTAGGGGCCATTGCGATAATATAAAGGTTTTTAATCAGGGAAAATCAAATCAAATCAGGGAAAAATCAGGGAATTTAATTGCTAAAAATGTGTGGCCACCCTGTACACTATCAAGCTGTGTGACGAGTGTAGATGATGTAATGTCACAAAAGTTATTGATGTCATTAGAACATGTGAAAGAGTATAAAACAGAATATGAAGGGGGACAAAATTTATTCTTTTCAGGCCTCATATTTTTCAGGCATTTGCAGGAGTTGTAAATCAAAAAAAGCTAAAATCGTTCCGATGGAAAGCCAATATGTCCCCCATCTTGAACTTCTGATCCGAAAGGCCAGTTAACTAGCAACTTGGTAGGAAATATCAGGGTGACTTGTAGATCAAAAATAGCTACCGGTAAAATCATTTTGATTGAAATCCAAGATGGCCACCAGCTGCCATCATGAAAATCTATTTTGAACTTCTCTTGAACTGAAAAGCAAATTGAATGGGGGTGACTTGTAAATCAACAATAGCTAAAATCATTACAGTCCGAAATCCTAGATGGCCATCAAGCTAGCCACCCTGAGAATGTATTTTGAATTGCTTCTCCTGAATGGAAAAAAATGCCAATTAACTCGATTTGATTTATTGAGTTGGGGTTTAACGACACGTCAACCCATGTGGGTCATTTTGTGTCGTCTCCCAGAGAAAGGGAGAAGAGAGATAGAAGAGATAGTTGAGGAGATGAAATAGAGGGACAGGGGAGAAAGGAAAAAAGAAAGTGAAGAAACAGAAGAAATAAAAACATTCCCCCTCTACCCTTACCCTGCTGCAAAGATAGCAGGCCTTGCCCAACTGTAAGCCAATATCAGTAGGATGCCCTGGTGATGTAAGATACACAACTCTCCCTCATCCAACCACCCCATGCCATTTGACTGGAAACTTGGTAGGAAAGATTGAGGTGACTTGTAGATCAATAGCTAAAATAGTTCAGATCGGAAATTGCCATAGCTGCCATGGCCACCATCTTGAAAATCTATTTTGAACTTCTCTAGAACCAAAGTTACAATGGACTCAAAATTTCATAGGAAATACAGTCAACTCTCGTTGAATCTCGAATTCCAAGGGACTCACTGAAACACTTCGAGATTTCCGTACCCCGACATATCAGAGTTGAGAAAGTGAGGAAAACAATAAATTGAACAACCACATTTAACAAATGAATATGTAATTCGACTCCTGAAGTTTGAAATATATGTATAAAATGTGGAAAAGAGGAGAAATTGCTCCTTAGGAGCAATTTCCCCTCTTTTTCACATTATTTTGTTACCTGTTGTCATAGTTTCATGTTAAAACAGGGACCAGATTTTCTCTTCGAGATAAGCGGTAATTCAAAATAAGCGAGTTCGAGATAACGAGGTTCGACTGTATCTGGGTGATTTGTAGATCAAAAATGGCTAAAATCTTTACAATCTAAAATCCAAGATGCAGGCCATCTTGAAAATGTATTTTGAACTACTTCTCCAGGATAGAAATGCCAGTGGACTCCAAACTTCGTAGGAAGTTTTGGGGGTGCCTTTTATATCAAAAATAGCTAAAATTGTTTCAGTCAGAAATCCAAGATGGCTGCCATTTTGCAAATTTATTTTGAACTTCTTCTCCTTAACCAAAAGGGCAAATGGACAGGAAACTTGGTAAGAAGTATCGGGGTGACTTGTAAATCAAAAATAGCTAAAATCCTTTTTATTAAAAATCCAAGATGGCAATCACAATTATCATATTAAAAATGTATTTTGATATTCTCCTCCTGAACTGAAAGGCCAGTTGACTCAAACTTGTCTGGTACTCAGGTGAGGGACCCAGGGCCATCTTGCCCCTTTTGTTCTTATTTCTTAATAGAAGGTGTTTAGGATATTTGTTAGAATTGTTTCAGTGAGGCAGTTCTAACAAACATCCAAAACATATGCTTCTAGAAGTGTTAAATACAATGTTCTTGCATTATTTCTGAGTAACTGTCACCTCTTGAGTGAAGATTTCATGCCAGTCAAATTATTATTATAACAACTTTTATTGTTGTATCAAGTAATGGTATAAAGCGTAGTGACTGTATTAGCAATCTGAATCTGATGTTTGGAACTATATTTTGTAAAAAAAACTTTTAGAAGAAAAACATTGCTGCATCTGGTGATTTCAAGTCCTTTATTCTCAGCACTGAGTCACTGAACAGTAATAGTTATGGAACTGGTTCTTGCCGATACCACAAGTGCTTGAAAGAACTTGAAAGCTTTGCTTGGTAAAACAGATGTGTTTTCAACACCTTTCAGATTTAGGGAGAGGTGGGAGGGGCATTAATGTGTTTATACACAGGTCTCATTCTCTTATCCTTCCCAGAAAATAAGGTTTGACATTCCATGCAAATAGTCTCCTTATAACATAATTTGCATTTTTTAGGACTGGGGACGTAATTCACAAAAAAGAGTTTTGACATTTCCTAGTTTGCATTATTTGAAGTAGGGTTAGTGGTACATAAGAAGAAAAGTATTTCAAAGTGTGTGTTGAAATATTTACCCAACATGTAAAGCATTAAGAATTAATGACTCCTGTAGTGCAGAAATTTTGCTTAATTACAGTCGAACTTCAATGGCTCGAACACCTTTGGGACCATGGAAAACTGTTCGAGCCATGGGTAGTTTGAGCCAATGAAGTTTAATCATGGCGCCAGGTCGGGAGGCAAATATCGCTAATTCTGGGAAATCTATTGATCTTCTACACAATATTTGTATGTTGAGTGTACTCATTAGAATTGCCTCAGAGTTTGCCTCAAAGAGGCGATTCTAATGAGTACACACAACATACAATTTCATAATGAAATAAGAAAGCTTCCTTAAATATTTTTTTCTTGATCTATCGAAAGAATTTCATAGGGACTCAAAACCGAGTTCGAATTAGCCATAGGAACGAGCCATGTGTTGGAGCTATTGAGATTCGACTGTAATACACATCGTAAGTAAACACATAGCTCCTGATAAGATCGCGTAAATATTTTTCTTATATTGGCATGAAAACCTTATTGGTACTCATTAGAAGCACCTCACTGAGGTTTTTAACATCGCTTTCACCCAAAACATACTTTTTCATGCAGAAATAAGAAAACTATCCATATTTTTTAGTTGAAAAAAAAAAAAAAAAAAAAGTTTTATCTGTTGATATTGAACGGCTTATTCCTCGACCAGATAACCATATTTACCCTATTCCGAAAGAACAACCAGAGCAAACAGATCTGATTGGTCTACACTGTTTACCACTCATCCAGTTTTTTTAGGCACTTCAACAGGGAATAAAATTTTTTTTTTTTTTTTTCAAATTCTAAGGAGTACCAGTATTGTAAGGTTATGTGCCCAAATTTTTGAGTAAACTATAGAAAATATCGTCTTTTTTTTTTTTAATTACTGTTTACCTGTACTAACTTCCTCCTTTCAGTGATGAAACTTTGATCATTTTCTTGTCATTGTCTTGACATAAATTACCATAGCTCCAGATAAAAGGGGTTAGCCAGGTTATATTTTTTTCTTATTTCTACATGGAAATATATGTTGTGGATACTCATTAGAAGTGCCTCAATGAGGCACTTCTAATGATTACCCACAACATATGTTTTTATGCAGAAATAAGAAAATATCAATACTTTTAGGCTGAAAAAAGTGCCTTATCTGGAGCTATGAATACAGAGTAAAATGTTAGGATGTATTAAACCTAGAATCACCCTTGAAGCGGCAAGGTGTATATTAATGCAGTCGATTTGAGAATAAGTATGTACTTGTTCTAGAAATCTATCATTTTATATTTTTGTATATGTAGGATATATATTTTATCATTAAAATATGATCAAAGTTATTCTGAAGACTTTGTTTTTCATACATTCCTAGTTTGTTGTAGTCACCAGGGCCCAGTTGTTCAAAGCGTCGTTGGCTTAACGATGTCGTTAAGGGTCATTTCGTTAACTGTTTTAGCTGATTCAATACACAATATTCTGATATTTTTTGCTGAAAAAATGTGAGTAGCTTTTGCACTGCAAAAGCTACTCACATTTTTTCAGCAAAAAATTTCAGAATATTTGCATATCACTCGATGTAAATTTTAACGAATCGTTAACTAACGACATCGTTAGCTTTGAACAACTGGGCCCAGTTTGAAAAGTAGCATAACATCCAGTATAATCTGCTCGTGGTAGCTGGTTGAAAATTAAAATTTCTTCTCTGCAAGATTTTGTTTGTGTGTGTTGAGGTTTTACGGCCCAGTCAATCCAATGGGGTCATGTCGAGCGCGGTCAGTTTACCTAACCACACATTTACTGGGCAGGCTTAGTCCTCTAAGCGGTTAACCAGTATTGTGCACATTCTTTCGCCAGAAACTGACAACTGCCCTTCTTGAATCAGCAGAAGGGAGAGAATGACCGTAGAAAATATTTCATGATCAATCTCTATGAAAGAATGCTGCTGATCTCGGCGGGTCTCTGCAAGGTAAGAGGATTTTTAGCTCACCTGAGCATGAAGTGCTCAAGGGTAAGCTGTTGTGATCAGTTAATGTCCATCGTGCATCGTGCAGCTTCAACAATTATTGCTTCAAAAGCCTACTCCTCCTACACCCCTGGGCCAAATCACTCGAAACTTGGTAGGAAGCACTGGGGTGACTTATAGATAAAAAATAGCTAAAATCGTTCCGATCGGAAATCCAAGATGGTCGCCATCTTGAAAAATCTATTTTTTTACTACTTCTCCTGAACCAAAAGGCCAACTGACTCGAAACTTGATAAGAAGCATTGGGTGACTTGTAGATCAAAAATAGCTAAAATCTTTCCCATCCCAAATCCAAGATGGCGGCCATCTTGAAAATCCATTTTTCGCCTCTGAAAGGCCAATGGACTGGAAAGCATTGGGGGGGGGGGGGGGGGGGGGGGCGGTCACTTCTTTTACATCGAGCAAAAAGCCATTGGCAGTGATTAGACCTGGGACTATCAAACTAATAGGGAGGATGGACCTGAAGAGAAGTGACCTTTAAGTCAAAGGTCAAGGTCACCATGACCTTTAGTACCAAAAAATCTTTTAATTCTACAATGCTTATGGTTAGGACCCTCAAACCTAGTAGAGATGTTGGTCCTCACCAGTAGATGATCCTGAGGGCAACGGTCAAGGTCACCAGGACCTTTAGTACTAAAAGCTTGATAACTTGGCAATGCTTGGGGACAGGACCCTCAAACTTAGACAGGATGTTGGTTCTCACCAGTAGATGACACAGCGGGCAAAGTCATCATGACCTTTAGTACTAGAAAGCTTATAATACGGCAGTGCTTGAGGTTAGAACACTTGCTTAGATGGGATGTTGGTCTTGACCAGTAGATGACCCTAATGGCAAAGGTCAAGTTCACAGTGACCTCTAGTACAAAACAACCTTACAACTCGACAATGCTTGGGGCAAGGACCCTCAAACTTCGTAGGGATGTTTCTTCTGACCAGATGACCCTGAAGGCAAAGGTCATGGTCAAGATCACCATGACTTTTAGAACCACATCTCTGTTAGCAATGCTATGTATAACATGATGCAGGTGATCAATATAGGGTCATCATGGCCCTGTCGTATTCAGTTTTTAACATCGCTTTCAATAATTTTTCAGTCATATTACGATGGTGTCTGAATGTTTGTTTGTGTTGAAGTTATACGGCCTAGTCAACCCAATGGGGTCATATCGAGCAAGGTTGGTGTCTATATGTGGCATGAAACAATGCTTAAGGTAAATGTCCTACAATTTTGAATACTATTCCATACTCTTTTTTACTTAAATTTTGCTTTTTATGCATTTGTCTCTTAAAATGCTTAGTGGAATGGCAAACAGTGAAGACACTGATCAGACTGCTCCTTCAGGGGAAAAAAGCAGTCTGATCTGGGTCTGCACATGGTATTTTGTCAGAAACTTTGGTGTTTGAAATTTTAGGACATTTACCATACTTTTAGAGTGCTGCCTAAATGAAATGTCAACCCAATCACATGATAGGATATTACACCCGTCACATTATACTAAAACCCATGTGGCAGAGTGGTAGGCTCCTGACTTAAGAATGAGAGGCCCCTGGCATGAATCCCGCTAGGTGAATTCAGTTCATGACTGTATGGTGCTTCATGGCTCCTCATGTTGATATGACAATGTTGAAAAGAGACATAAAACACTAAATCTTCAACATTTATACTGACAGGTTGACCTGTATCAATTCCTAGCTCTACTTTCTGAGGAGACAATTTGCATGAAATGTCAAAGCCTATTTTCTGGGGAAAATAGAAGAAAAATCTTTGAAAATGCCATATGCTGAAAGTTTTACCCAGCATGCTAAGTGTTAAAGGTCAATGACGTATTACCTTCGCTTTCAAGGAACTGGTGTAAAGGGGGGTTTAATGGGTGCAAAATGGTAATTTGTTTGTGTTGAGGTTTTACAGCCCAGTCAACCCAATGGGGTCATGTCGAGCACGGTCAGTTTACCTAACGACACATTTACTGGGCAGACTTAGTCCTCTAAGCGGTTAACCAGTATTGTGCACATTCTTTCGCCAGAAACTGACTACTGCCCACAAAATGGTGATGATTTGATATTTTACATCCCTTTCAACCAGTCATATCAAGATATGTGTGCAGAAACAATATTGTTGAGCCATCTCATCAAGACACTGTGCCGGAACGGTCTATATTTCTGTCTGCCGATTGTAATTAACCTTTACCACTCTCTGGGCTTATTCAGCAGATGACAAACTGATGATGTTTTTCTTATATTTTCTAAGATAATAGGCTGACATTTCATGTAAATCATTTCATGCGGCGATAATTTGCATGAAATGCCAAAGCCTATTTTGTGGTAAAAATAAGAAATATTTTAGAATGTCGTCTGCTGAAATTTTTACCCAGCATGATAAGCATTGACAACAAAACAGTTATGTAGAAGAAGCATATCATTTTTTATTTCACTAACAATTGACCTGCATCATGATTATACTTTAACAATTTCTGGGTGAATTCAGCAGACAACAAATTGATATGACTATTATTTTTCCTAGAAAAGAGGGTTTGATATGATTTCATGCAAACTGTCCCTTAATGAGATAATCTGTAGGAAATGTCATATCCTATTTTCTTGGAAAAATTTAAAAAAATCTTAGAAATGTTGTCTGCTGATTGTTTCCCAAGCTATCTTAGTGTTAACTTAAATGTCTATTCTGACACACGCAAACAGCAAGGACCCAGACCAGCTTACATATCAGCCCAATCAGACCAGGCCCCAAGGTTATAAAGAAAAAATCATACTCAACTGAGCATGAAATTTTTTATGCTAATAAATATGAAAATGCCAACAAAGTTGGCATTTTCATATTTATTAATTTAAAAAAATTTCATGCTCAGCTATGTTTAGCAAGAAAAACATTGCAACTGTTAGTAATTTGAGATTTATTAGCAGGACAAATTTCATGCACAGAGTTGGGCATGAAAAAACTTTTAATACCTCTGGGCCTGGGCTTCTTTGTTCACTTTTTCATAGCTCTGGATGTAGCTCTATTATCAAGCTAAAAGTATTTTTTTTCAGATTTCTCCATGAAAATATGCTGTAGGCACTCATCAGAAGCACCTCAATGAGGCTCTTCTAATGAGTACCCACAACATGTTTTGGTACAGAAATAAGGAAAATATTTTTCTCAATACCCTATAATCCAGAGATATTCTTTTTGAGATTCTGAAACTGTGTGAAGCAGACATCTAGGCAGGCCTGAGCCAATATTGTAAAAACATGTTAAAAGGACCCATATGGACTTGGTCAAGTAAAAAATGCCTTTGGCATATGCCAAATGCTTAAGTTCTGATCATCCTACATATCCACATTCTACTGAGGGTCTTCACCTGCCATCCCTCACCTGCCATCCCTCACCTGCCATTCTTACATTCTATACTCCTAACTGAGTCTTTAAGGGGACAGTATATACATGGTGAATTTTCTGGCACCTTTAGAAGGGAGACAACTTTTGTGACTTCCTGTTTGCTTTTCTGCACATCAAGTCCCTTATAAAGTGGGGTCTACTCTAAAAGGAAAGAATTTGCTCCCTAGGGGAGCAAATTCTTTCCTTTTAGTGTAGGCCCCCTTTCAGAAGGGAGGCCTAACAATTTGGACAGAATTACCTCCCATGAAACTGTTTCCATTCACCTAAAGCAGACAGTGAAGGCCTGATTATACTGTGTGAATGTGCAGGCTGATCTCGGCTTTGCTGTTTGCAAATTTGCTGATGACACAATTTCACCTGGCGGTGCCCATATGTTGATTTAACCAGTAAAATTAGATAAAATAAATTATATTAGAAGAAACTCTGAGTCTGAGTTATTAAATTAGCGAGAAAAAAAAAATCAGAAAGGAATGCAGACTCAAATGATTTTGTTAGTTTAAAAACATAGCTCCAGATAAAAGGGATAGTTGATTCAATATATTTTTCTCATTTCTCCATGAAAACATTTTGTTGGTACTAATCAGAAGCACCTCAGTTTGTTTGTGTTGAGGTTTTACGGCCCAGTCAACCCAATGGGGTCATGTAGAGCATGGTCTGTTTATCTAACCACACCTTTACTGAAGCACTTCTAATGAGTACCCACGTCACAACATGTTTTCATGGAGAAATAAGAAATCCATGTATCTAGGTACCCTCTTACCTGGAGCTATGAGAGAACATCTAGTGATCAGCAGTTGTTTGTTTGTGTTGAGGTTTTATGGCCCAGTCAACCCACTAGGGTCATTTTGAGCATGGTCTGTTTAACTAACCACACTTTTACTGGGCAGGCTTAGTCCTCTAAGCAGTTAACCAATATTGTGCACATCTGTTCACCAGAAACTGACAACTGCCCTTCCTGAATCAGATGAAGAAAGAGAATGAATGTAGGAAATATTTCATGATCAATCTCCACAAAAGAATTGTTGCCGACCAAGCGGCAGTCAAACCCGCGTCCTCCTGATAACCAATCGGACGTGCATCCAACTAAATCACCGAGGTCAGCGATCAGCAGTTGTATTTGTCTATAGCACAGAGGATGTATTTTCATGTTTCTCCACAAAAATATTCACTTTACCTAGGCGATTCCAATGATTATCAAAGTAAGTTTTTGTGAAGAGAAAAGAAATCTATTTATCTGGCTACTCCTCTTATACAGAGCTATGCATCCAAAGTGATGCTTGCCTGGGAATGTTCAATAAAGGAATACACTATACCCGAACTTAAGCGAAAATGACACACTTTCAAGGGAGAAGACTCTTTCAAAATTGTTTTTTGTCTCTTTCTGAAAAAAGGTCTACTCTATAAGAAAAGAATTTGCTCCCTCTGGGAGCAAATTCTTCCTTACAGAGCAGACTCTTTTCAAAAGTGGCTTAGTGTGCAATAAAGCAAACAGGAAATCACAAAAGTTGTCTCCCTTTGCAGAAACAGTGACAAATCTACCAAGTGTATCAATGACCCTTACTTTAAACATCTAACTGTGAAGTAAAAAACCTGGCCTCGAGGTTATAAAACTTTTTTTTCATGCTAAACTCCGTGGAGCCTAAAATTTGTCTTGCTAAAAAATCTCAAATTAACAATTGCAAATTTTTTCTTGCTAAAAATAGCTCGGCATGAAAACCTGCTGATAAATATGAAAATGCCAACTAATGTTGGCATTTTCATATTTATTAGCAGAGAAAATTTCATGCTCAGCTTAAGTTATATAACCTCAGGGCCTGGGCCTCAACTCTTAGCAAACAGTTTCTAGTAGACGCTCCCATTTGTGAGCTCAGTCATGGAATGAACACCACTTTGAAAAATTAAAATGCATAAAAATACTTATCAACCCCAAGCATTACGACAGACATGCCTGAGCAACCAATGCGGTGTTTGATCTGGGTGTACACTATTTTCCACTCATCCAGTAGTTTTTAGACATAACAGGTAGTGACGTTTAGGAAAAGTATGGTAAGGAATTAAGTATATTTCTGAATATTTAGGGTAAATAATGTATGCACCACAGATACAATCAATGACCCCTTTGAGGAAAAAATAACAACAACAAAACATTAGACAAGATATAAATGCACCAATAACACATGAAAATTTTATGCTAATTCCACAAAAACAGTTGAACCTTTTACCCCAAGTATGAACACATCTGAACTCCCTTATCATACTTGTCCTAAAGCTTGAAAAAGTCTCTTTCCTATCTGTTGAGGTCTCTTCAAATTTTGCTGATGTGTGTGTGTGTGTGTGTGTGTGTGTGTGTTACGGCCCTTTTAAGAATATTTCACTTATACCGAGCCAATCTTTCATCAAAGGTGGACAAAAACCGGAGAACCCGGGAAAAACCAAATGACCATCCACAATCAGAACTTGGCTTTCCCACACCTGAACCAAGTGAGGCTTGAACCACAGCGGTGAGAAACCTAATGGATTAAGAGTCAACTCTCCTATCCACTAGGCTACGGGGGCCCACCATCAACAGGGATGAGAATAGCCATTAATAATCAATCCTGATATCTAAAATTCAGTCCAAAAACTACTTATATTTTTCTTATTTATCAATAAAAACATATGTTGTGGGTACACATTAGAAGTGCCTCTGAGTGGCACTTCTAATGAGTACCCACTACATATATTTTTATTGAAAAATAAGAAAATTATATTGTTGATACTCCCTCTTATCTGGAGCTATACAACTAATGATTCGTTTTTAAAGTTATTTCAGGCATATATTAACCTAAATGTCTACTTTTAACACAAAAAGATGGCCTTGTGAACACGTGTAAAAGTAAAATTTCATGCTTACAATGAAAGTTTTCAATCCTGAAATCAGAAGTGAACCTGAAGTTTCCCATCCCTGATCAGATGCTGCATTCTGTTGCATCTGATCTGGGTCTACACTATTTGCAGCCTGTCTGTCCCAATACTTAGGATTATTACAATACAATTATGTAAAAAGAGCAGCAATTAATGCCTAGAAATATACAGAAAAACATACATAACAACCTTGCAAAAATTCATTCTGAATTTTGTTCATTCAATATAAAAACACACAAGCGTAAAAAAATGTCTAAGAACTACTCAATTTGTGACATATAAAATCCTATTTGAGCATGTTTGTGTAGACTATTTGACACTACTTTGTAAAAAAGTATAAAAAAATGTATAAAATGAAATTTACGGAATTCTAAAGTTAAACTCTTTTCTTAGGACTAGTGGGCAATGAACCTCAATTTGTAAGTATTTTCTACCCAGCAGAATATGACAGTATTGTATACCCTCAATATCCCTCTTTTCTGGAGGGCTGTGAACTGGGACATCAGTGTCCCTCCCAGTTGTATGATTCCTCTTTTTCAAATAAAGAACATATATAAAATTGTATGATTACAAGACTTTAAATAATGGTAAAATAAAAAGTGACTGGACTGTCACGGATGGACCCCACAACCTGAAAATATAAAAGATAAAACTTCAGAGCTCCAAGTAAGAGGGTACCCAGATAAATATTTTTTATTTCGTAACCCATTGTAGACTGAATGAACTCCCTACACTATATATTGAAAGATTCTAATTTTGATTTTAGGAATGTCAGGCTATGTGATTTAGATATTCCTAGAAAAAAAAAAAAATAGTTGAACTATATGCAAACAGTCGAGACTCTAATCAGACGCCCCGTTCTACAGCATCTGACCTAGGTCTGCACTGTTTGCCAATTACCCTTTTAGGGGGTCTCCAGACCTATAATGGGTTAAAGAAACTGATACTTGCCAGGACGCTTGTAATGAACATCCACAACATACATTTTTGTGAAGAAATAAGAACAAGAATTGTCGCAGGACAGCACAGCTCGCCTGAGTTGCACCTTATCTAAAAAATTATATGTGTTTAGGGTAACATGTTAGAAAAAAAATAGGTAGGGTAGGCAGAGATTTTTTGTTTTTACAATTTTTTTATGAAGAATAATACCATAATTACCAACTATATTTGGACTTTGCACACAATGCACATAAAATTTTACCAAGTCTGTTTGATTTTCCTTAAATGTTTCTAAAAGTACTGATAGAATGGCAAACAGTGTAGACCCTGATCAAACTGCTCCTTTAGGAGCAGTTTGATCTGGGTCTACGCTGTTTGCTCAGCCCTTCTTATCGGAATGTTTAGCACATTTTTTTTTTTTTTTTTGAGAAAACATGAAAAAAATTGCTAGGTTTCATCAGGAAAATTAGGTAGGGTAGGGTTACCCTAAACACACATTTTTTTTTTTATTTGGCCTAACTATGATATGGCTTAATGGAGAGAACTATTTTAATCCATGCAAGGATTTAGAAATTAAGAGACTTTAAAAATTTTGACGCAAAACTTTAACATGCAAGGATTTAAAAATTAAGAGATCTTAAAAACTTTGACGCAAAACTTTAACATAAATTTCTGAGTCTGTGACCTTGACCTTTTGGTCATTAGCAGGCAAATAAAATTCATTAGCAGGGGTGTAGGTAGTGCTCAATAAAATTTTGGACCAACATCTATAATCATATCAAATATAAACTAAATCCACCTGAAGAGTTAGAAAATATCAGGGCCCTGTTGTTCAAAGCGTCGTTAGCTTAACAAGCTCGTTAAGGGTCATTTCGTTAACTGTTTTAGCGGATTCAATACACAATATTCTGATATTTTTTGCTGAAAAAATGTGAGTAGCTTTTGCACTGCAAAAGCTACTCATTTTTTCAGCAAAAAATTTCAGCATATTTGCGTATCACTCAATGTAAATTTTAACGAATTGTTAACTAACGACATCATTAGCTTTGAACAACTGGGCCCAGGTCTTAAAAACTTTGACATAAAACTAACATTTTTGTTAATGCCACTGCTGCCCAATGCTGGGTGTAGTGCAATAGCTCTTCCTGTACTTTCATACAAGCCAGCTAAAAATTATCCCAGAATTATCACCAAATACTCCTGTACTTTCATACAAGCGAGCTAAAAATTATCCCAGAATTATCACCAAATACTCCTGTACTTTCATACAAGCCAGCTAAAAATTATCCCAGAATTATCACCAAATACTCCTGTACTTTCATACAAGCAAGCTAAAAATTATCCTAGAATTATCACCAAATACTCCTGTATTTTCATACAAGCGAGCTAAAAATTATCCCAGACTTATCACCAAATACTCCTGTACTTTCATACAAGCGAGCTAAAATTTATCCCAGAATTATCACCAAATACTCCTGTATTTTCATACAAGCGAGCTAAAAATTATCCCAGACTTATCACCAAATACTCCTGTACTTTCATACAAGCGAGCTAAAAATTATCCCAGAATTATCACCAAATACTCCTGTACTTTCATACAAGCCAGCTAAAAATTATCCCAGACTTATCACCAAATACTCCTGTATTTTCATACAAGCGAGCTAAAAATTATCCCAGACTTATCACCAAATACTCCTGTACTTTCATACAAGTGAGCTAAAAATTATCCTAGAATTATCACCAAATACTCCTGTACTTTCATACAAGCGAGCTAAACATTATCCCAGAATTAGCACCAAATACTAAGTACAACTTAAACCTTTACTACTCTCTGGGATAATTCAGCATACAACAAATTGTATGCAAATTCAGCATACAACAAATTGTAAGCAATTGTCCAGTTGTTCAAAGCTTCGTTAGCTTAACGAGCTCGTTAAGGGTCATTTCGTTAACTGTTTTAGCAGATTCAATATACAATATTCTGATATTTTTCGCTGAAAAAATGTGAATAGCTTTTGCACTGCAAAAAATTTCAACATATTTGCATATCACTCGATGTAAATTTTAACGAATCAATAACTAACGACGTCGTTAGCTTTGAACAACTGGGCCCCGAATTTCGGTTGTTAGCACTATTACTTTTCATGAAAATTGTATTCAATCACATAAAGGGACTCCAATGTTTAGGCATAGAAGCCTCCTAGACTACCACTTTTAATATCCTTGCAGAAGCTCTGTGAGTATAAATGATGATGGCGAGTTCAGGTTTCACTATGCGTCAACCCTGAGGGTTATTTGCATCAAAATGGTATAATAATTTGGTTTGGTATTGAAATGGCTATAATAATAATGAGTCAGGTATGCATGAATACTGAGTATACAATCTTTAGGCATGTATTCATAGCTCATGATGTAGTGCTGTTCTTATTTCAGTCAAAAAAAACATTATATTGTGGTTACTCATTAGAAGCACCTCTCAGAAGTGCTTCTAATGAGTACCAACAACATATGTTTTCAGAGGGAAATAAGAAAATATTTACCTGCTACTCCACTCTTATCTGGAGCCTTAATGTATGCAGGCCCCCTAGCAGGCTCTTTTGAAAATAAAGTTTATATAAAGACTATTTTTGTTCAAATACAGGTTTGGATGAATTTTAAACAAAATAAAGAGCAAAAGTAGGTTAAATTCTTCACCTCATTTCCAGTTTCTGTGCCATAATAATGGACATGTTTAATGGACAACAGCCATGCGAGTTCACAATTCTAGGTCTGTCACACACTGTGTCTCCCTATTTTAGCTGACCCAAGAATGCCTCCTTTTGTTGTAGAAAAACTTATATATCCCCAGCATACAAATTATGCTGTAGAGATATGCAGTCTTTGTCATTTCATCTGTCCATTCAGTCATTCACCAATAATTCCGTCCTTCCATCCATCTAATAATTTGCCAAAAATAAAGTTTTTCTAATTAAAATACAGTGCCCAGTTGTTCAAAACTAACAAAGTTATTAGCTAACATGAAGTTAAAATTTTTATCTTGAAATATGGTATATATATATATATATATATAGGTTTTGCTGAAAAAATGTAAGCAGCATTTGCATTGCAAAAGCTACCCACCTTTTTTGTAGCAAAAATATCCAGGGATCATTTTCTGGCATGATTTTGCAATATCCTTGCATTTTTTTGGAAGAAATCGCATCAAAATTCCCAGAGTGAGAAAAAAAAAAATCGCAAGGTGGGTTTTTCTCATTTCGAGTTTATACATGTAAGTTCCTATTTCGCACATGTGGTCCATTTCGAGATTTTCAGCCTGTTCTGGCTGATCGGTTTCTGAACTATTGCGGCTCCAAAATTCATTACACATACAACCACAGGTAACTAGTCATTGATCTGTATCACTGAAAAGCTTTATTGTAAAAACTCTCTGTCTGTCTCTGGTTTCTCTGGTTTTGATCACTACCTTGAGTCAGCAAAAACATGTCCTCCGACTCTAAGAAAAGAAAATAGTCCACCCCGAAGCCATCCATTCGGGATGGCAACATGTTAAAGTATCTTGTTTGAGCTCAACCCAGCTCGACTGTAGCGGCCATGCTTTCCTCCACTGATTCGGATTACGATCAAACACAAGACTGAGCTGAGCCTGATGAAAATAACAATCCCACTCCCAAACACTTATTCAGCATTTTGCATTTTATTAACCTGATTTAGAATACATTACAGAAGCAATAATAGTATTTACACATACAATTTTGATACAAAATCTCACCTTTACAAAAAAAAAAAAAAAAAAAAAAAAATCTCACTCATAAAAGACATTTTGTCCAAGCGAGAGAAAAAAATCTTATTGAATTAGAAAATCTCTCACTGAATTTGTCCAATGGGGATTTTTTTCTCTGACAAAAAATCTGGGGCCAGAATAATCCCTGAATATCTATGTATTTGAAAATACCTTAGCTGTATGTCTTTAACAAGCTTGTTAAGCTAATGATGCTTTGAAGAACTGGGCCCAGTTTTTTTATAGGTTTTTCGCCAAATTAAAGGATTTGAAGCAAATTAAAGGTTTAAATGATTCTTCTAGGGGTTCTTTGTATCTGTCTAGATATTTAGGATATATATGGTGCTGTAATATACTAGTACTGCAACAAATGTTATTTTGAGCATCAAACTCACCTAAATTAAGCTAGTCCGTAAGTTTCCTTCAGTCGTTCCACCAGAGCAATATATTCCTTTTCGGCAGTTTCTTTGTCCATACCTGGAATTAGATGTAATCTTGTTCATATCATACCACATAAAATAAAAGAGTCGCAACATCAGAAAACATACCTTCGCCCATGTGCACCAGTGAAGATTCAGATCAGCCTGCGCATTTGCGCAGGCTGATCTGAATCTTCACAAGGTGCAGTTTGGATGACTAAGGATGCAATGATTCTTCACGCCGACAATGAAGATTTTGATCAGATTGTGTGTGGCTGCTCAGTCTGACCGGATTCTTTGTTGGGTGCACGTCGGGAAGACATTTTCTCAAGCTGTGGCTAAGAATATCACTAGACCTGATGATGACATTTCAGTTTTCAAGACATGTCAGCCCTTGACGATCATTTGCATCAAATCATCTACTACATAAGACTTCTAATAAGAACAAGGGAATGGGGCAATACAAGAAGGAAAAGAAAGGGAGAGAAAGGTTTAATTATTATGTGGATACTCCCTTTTATCTGGAGCTATGCAACTAATAATAAGTTTAATACATGTTACTAGTTTAAAAAAGTTATTTCAGGCTTATATACTTTTGACAGAAAAGGATAGTCCTGTGAACAAGTGTAAAGTGAAATTTCAAGCTTAAAATGAAAGTTCTCAATTCTGAAATCAGGATTATTTGTTTGTGTTGAGGTTTTACAGTTTGTGTAGTCAACCCAATGGGGTCATGTCAAGCGCAGTCAGTTTACCTAACCACACGTTTACTGGGCAGACTTAGTCCTCTAAGTGGTTAACCAGTATTGTGCACATTCTTTTGCCAGAAACTGACAACTGCCCTTCTTGAATCAGCGGAACGGAGAGAATGACCGTAGAAAATATTTCATGATCAATCTCCACGAAAGAATGTTGCCGACCTCGGCGGGGGTTGAACCCGCGACCTCCTGGTCTCCAGTCGGACGGCGCATCCAACTGAGCCACTGAGGCCGGCCTACAATGACTTATAAGAACCACATAAGACTTATAAAAACAAGGGAAAAGAGCAATACAAGAAGGAAGAAAAGGGAGTGAAAGGTTTATGAAAGTGTGATCCAAAATATATCATATACATGTATGTTAATATAATTATAGCAATGAATACTGAAAGCTGAGCCCTTGGGTCACATCAATGCAAGAGGGAAAATCCCAGAGAACTAGCTGTGCCAACATGCTTCATGTTGTGGGTACATAAAACTGTCTCACAGAAATTATTCTATGCTTTACACCTTCATGGCATAGCTCCAGATAAGAAGGTATCCAGATCATATTTTTCTTATTTCTCCACAAAAACATGTTGTGGATACTCATTAGAAGTGCCTCTGCTATGTGCTTCTAATGAGTACCCAAAACATGTTTACATACATGTAGAGAAATACAAAACTATGACTACTTTTTGGTAGTAAAAACCATCTTATCTAGAGCCATGACATGTTTTCTTGGAAAAAATAAGAAACTGTCAATACTTTTTTGCTGGAAAAGCCACCTCATCACAAAAACATGCCTATATAATATTGACCCCCTTAAACCCCACTTTTATATAGTAAAACTATGGTTTACAGGGGTATACATTATTTTTCTTATTTCTGCTTAAAAACATAGAATGTGGGTACTCATCAGAACTGCCTCAGCGAGACGGTTCTAACAAGTACCCACAATCTA
Organism: Anodontia alba; assembly: GCA_964016985.1. NCBI lineage: Eukaryota > Metazoa > Mollusca > Bivalvia > Lucinida > Lucinidae > Anodontia > Anodontia alba. Next base: position 70,797,921 of record OZ024833.1, on the reverse strand, counting down.
TGTTTTGAGCAGAAATATGAAAACTATCAGAGTTTTTTTATCTGAAAATTTTCAGTTTTTGGAGGTGAAATTTTCTATATATTTCAATAGGCATGTTTTTGTAATGTTATCTGGAGCTATGACTAAGTGCAGTTGCATGATATGGCCTGCACCTGTAACATACCTCAAATATACATACTTTCAAAATGTCAACAAGGATTTGAATATCATCTACATGTAGTTTGACTTGAATCACTTCCAACTGTAAACATCCACATATATTGCCAAACAAATGAAACTTAGATTGACTTTATCATGCTGAATTTAATACACTAATAAAATACAATAAAAGTCCTATAATTTCGTACATCAAAGTGAATGACAAAATGGCATATTTAAACAATGCAGACCCAGATCATACTGCTTTTAAAAAGGAGCAGTCTGATCAGTGTCTACACTGTTTGCCATTCCAATATGTACTTTAAGAAATAACTGCATAAAAAGCAAAATTTAGGCCAAAAAGTATGGAATAAAGTGTTTCAAATTTTAGGACATTTACCATAGGGAAGGGACTAAACTAATTAAGATATAAATAAGAAATAAAAAAAAGTAAAACGTACTTTACCATGCTGAATTTAATTAGAGATCATGCTCTTCTGAAAAGTGTCTATCTATATTTGGGAGCAAATTTAATTCTTTCCTTTTCAAGTAGATCTCTTTTCAGAAGGTAGGCAAAACAATTATCACATACCATAGGTCTAGACAAGAGTGGATATCAGGTAAATATTTTTCTAATTTCTCAAGGAAAACATGTTGTGGGTACTCATTAGAAGTGCCTCGCTGAGGTGCTTCTAATGAGTATCCACAATACATGTATATGTTTTTGTTGAGACATAAGAAAAATAATGATATGTTTTGGTTGAAAAAAGCGATTTATCACGAGCTATGCACACACTTGACCCTCCATACCCCTGAAAAAGCATATCCATAAGCTATGATTCATAAAATAAAATAATATATAAAAAAAACCCACACAAAACAAACAACACAAAAAACACCGTACTTGGTCTCAAGTTTTCTCTTTTTTCACTGAAATATTTATATTGGAAAAACTGAAATTTAAGAAAAATTAGACTGACCAGTCAATGTCATGCCATTGAAAAATCCCCACACTCCATGCTTATGTCACTCTGGCATACCCTTACCATGAGGAAAAGTCATGTAGCGTTTAGTTATATTAGGAGGAGATAGCATGATGTATGGACAGACAATAAGGCATTCACAATATACATGTACATGTACCCATCACTAAAACCTGGGGATAATCACCAAAAGCTCCAAAATAGGCATTTTTTCCTAGCAAAAATGTTTCTATATTTATTATTTCTCCACAAAAACATGTTATGGGTACTCATTAGAAAAGCCTCACCTGCTCCAAGACGATGTAAAGACGGATTTTGTTCGAGTTCTTTTTTAACCCTTGTCATCCTGAATAAATTAAGATGCCACACCCACTTCCAATTGTCAGCCAATCAGATTACTTGATCCAGATTGTTAATATAAATTCACATACTGAATGACAAACAGTGCAGATCCAGATCAGTTGGCTTCTTCAGAAGCCAACTCAGTGCTTGCATTAACTATCTAAATCAGGAGACTTCCAAGGTGGTCTATGATTTTGAAGTCCAGCTTATCAAACTTCCAGAAATTTAACCTAAATATTCTTATATTCCATTTAGGAAGTAAAACTGCCATTCTGGAGCTAAATTTAGCACAAATTCATTCTAAATCCTTTCATATAAATGGTGAGGTATGTTTAAAAGTTGAGTCCAAGATATTCTGACATTGATTTTTGGAAGTCTCAGGGCAAATTTTGGGAGTCTCTGACTCCCAGACTTCCCTTAATGCAAGCACTGCAGCAACTGATCTGGATCTACACTGTTTGCAAAGACAGGTCATATCTAGGTTCAGCAGGACAAGGGTTAACAACATGTTACCTCTGTGTCATTTTGTGTTTTCCCCAGAGGAAAGGAGAAAAGGGATAAAAGCACTAGTAGATGAGAGGAAAGAGAGAAATAGCTGAGGAAGAAGAAACAGCCAACGACAGTCCAGAAACAGACAAAATATTACTATGCCTGCCCCATTCCCAACCTGTTTCAAGTACAAACAGGTCCTTATCACCACCCTACCAACCTAAGTAAATAAAAACGTTAAACGATAATATACTGCCATTATCATGTTGCGGGCAGATAACTCTGTCAAAAATAACAAAATCTGCCCATTAGCCATCCCAAACCAGATCTTAATAATATCAATGCATGTACCATGTTTGGTTAAAATCCCTTGACACTTACTAAAGTTATCGTCTGGGAACAAAAATCTCGGGCAGATAACTCCGTCAAAATTTGACGAAATTTGACCTTTAGTAATCCTAAACCAGATCTCCACAATATCAATGCACATACCAGGTTTGGTGAAAATCCATTGATGTTTACTCAAGTTATCATCCCAAAACGGAATGCGGACGGACATACGACTGGCGGATGGACGAATGGACAGACACACGGTCCAACGTGAAGCCTTAATACCCCGCCACTATCGTGTGGCAGGGTATAGAAAAGTATCTTATAATTGTTATCTGGGCAAATGGAGTGTCAGGGAGGCCCGAGTGGCTGAGTGATTAGCACTATGGACTTTGGATCACGAGACCCTGGTTCGTATCCCCATTAAAACAGAATTCAAGCTTACGATTGTATGGCACTTCACTGCTGAGCTTATCTTTATCACCCTTCCATCAACTCTATATGACTTAACCTTTGTCCTGCTGAATAAATTAATAAGCCACACCTACTTCTAATTTTCAGCCAATCAGATTACTTGATCCAGATTATTGATATAAATTCACATACTTAATGGCAAACAGTGTAGATCCAGATCAGTTGGCTTCTACAGAAGCCAACTGATCTGAATCTACATTGTTTTCAAAGGCAGGGTATATCCAGGTTCAGCAGGACAATGGTTAATTAATGTTGAAAGGGTAAAACACCAACTCATCATCATATCTAAGCATAATCACATACAGACATTCAAATAATTTACTATTTTCAGTAAATTTTACTGACCTTTCTTTCCATTCCAAGCATCCCATTTAGCTTTTCCTTTGAAGTCTAGCATACCTGGACGTTCTGAAAAACAAACAGAAAAGACTTTTCTATAGTCATATTAAGGACAGACTTAACCAAACACTGCTCCACGTAACCCTTAAAATGCCAAGAAAACCTGCATCTGAAAATGTTGTCTGTTTATGTCGTCTGCTGAATATTCTTGCAGACTTTTCAAACCTATTTTTGCATATAGACAGTGTGGATCCTGATCAGACTGCTCTGGACCCTGATCAGACTGCTCTTAGAGGAACAGTCTGATCTGGGTCCACACTGTTAGCAAAAATGACTTTAAAAATCACAAGCAGATGACAAAGCAGATGACAAATGTTGTGAATGGCAGTTTAAGGGTTAAAGCACTTTTTTCAACCAAAAGGTATTGATACACTCCTGGTCTCTCCAGAGAAACATATGCAGTGGATCAACTTACCATACTCAATAAAAGCGCTTTTAAAGTCACTTCTAATGAGTACTCACATCAAGTGTTTCATGGCGAAATAAGAAATTTACCTATAAATTATACTTGTCTCATCTAGAAATGTGACCAAATAGTGGCCATATCTGAATGAACATTACTTGCAATCCTATTACATATACAGAATTAAAGATATTAAAATGGGCCCAGTTGTTCAAAGCATCATTAGCTTAACAAGCTCGTTACTCTGGTCAAAATTTAACTGCTCTAGTAAGCACAATATCAAATTCACAGGTATTTTTGCTGAAAAAATGTGAGTAGCACTCACATTTTTTCAGCAAAAACATTAGTGTATATGCCATATTTAATGATCAAAGTTTTAACGATATGTTTACTAACAACATCGTCAGTTTTGAACAACTGGGCCCTGGCATTTAAAAACTTACTTTAATAGCTACAAAACTTGTAATTATTTTAATTTTAGGGTAAAAAGCACAGAAGAAGAGAAATAGTTTCTGATAAGAATGGTAATGACAAACTTTTTTTCACTTTGAATAAAACACCAAACAAACATACTTCCAAATGATGTCAGAAGGACTGTCTGGTAAATATGCATCGCTTCAGATAAGAGTGGGGTATAAGGAAAATATTCTGCTTACCGGTATTTCTCCATGAAAACATATATTGTGGGTATTCATTAGAAGTGCCCCAGCAAGGCGCTTCTAATGTCAGAGTACCCACACTATACGATCTTGTGAAGGAAAGAGAAAAATATCAACACATTCTGGATTTGTTTGTTTGTTTGTGTTGAGGTTTTACGGCCCAGTCAACCCAATGGGGTCATGTTGAGCGCGGTCAGTTTACCTAACTACACGTTTACTGGGCAGGCTTAGTCCTCTAAGCGGTTAACCAGTATTGTGCACATTCTTTCGCCAGAAGTGTTTAGTTTTTAAACACTAACCTGTATTGCAGTCTCCTACAGTGACCTGCTTGAACAGACAATACAAGTCCAATAGCTCCTGATCTGTAGGCTTTGCCTTCAAGTTCTTAGCATCCTCAGCTGCTTTGTTAAATGCCTGAAAATAGTAATAACCAGCAGGATAATTAGAAGGCACTGAATAAATTAATATGCCACACCCACTTCTAATTTTCAGCCGATCAGATTACTTGATTCAAGTTGTTGATACAAATTCACATATACTGAATGACAAACAGTGCAGATCCAGAGCAGTTGGCTTCTTCAAAAGCCAAATGATCTGGATCTACACTGTTTGCTAAGGCAGGGTATATCCTGGTTCAGTAGGACCAGGGTTAATCTATTTAACTGTTAGGAAACACTATAGTCTGCTTAAGAGCCATTTACATAACTACAGGTATAGACGCTGTAGCTACATTAAACAAGAGGGCCATATGGCCCTGGATGACTCACCTGAGCTCAAGATAACTTGTGGAAGTGATGGTGTCATGGCTTGAAAGATGTTGATTAAAGGTGGCCATTTTGGTTGCCATGGCAAAACTTTAAAATAGGGACTTTGTTAATTACCAGCTGGGAAAGAAGACCATGTGAAGCACCAGCTGGGAAAGAAGACCCTGTGAAGTGCCAGCAGGGAGAGAGAAGATCCTGTGAAGCACCAGCAGGGAAAGAAGCACCCCCCTCCTTCCACCGACCTCTGCAGAGCATGCCTTGTCTCTATTTTTAGCTCTGGTGGCCATTTTGTTCCGTGGAACAATCTAAGCAATACAGGTAAAAAGGCATTTAAGAGGAACATTTCTGTTAAATTATGTTGAAATCGGGCCTAAGAGAATTTAGAGTTGGGTATCGCCAGAAAAAATGTATCGTGATACTATTGCGATACCAGACAGGCGATATGATACAGTATCGTGATACTTGCTTTGTACAGATTTGCTGTGTTTTATTAGGTACATTTGGACTTTATGTTAGTAGCGACCGCTTATATCAACAATAAAACGGTAATATGACTTCGCATAAATCTGAATGGCATAACTGAAAATACCAACATTTAAGTGGGAAAAAAGTTATGTAGCACATAGATCCATACTCGAGTCACTCGACCAGACTGCAATGACATTGCCTGTTGGTTCAGGTAGTTACGGCAGATACACCAACTGTTTTTATTGGATATAAGCGGCGCCTTTTGGATAAACAATTTTTACCGGCATAAGCGGCTCAGAAAAAAATGTGTCGCTTGTGTTTCGGACGTTTGTTGATATAACGCAAAAGTATCATCGAGTATCGATACACGGAATCAGTATCGCAATACAGTATCGCCAGCAAAAATATCATGATGTACCGATGCATCGATGATATAGCCACAGCTCTATAAGAGATGTCCTTTAGAGTTTTCTATTTTTTGGCGACAATTTTGTTCAGACAAGCGGAACCATTTGAAATAATGATGATTTTAGCAATTTTGGTAAAGGGGCATATTAAAACACATCTGTGAAATTATTTTTAAATCGGACCACTGGTCTAGGAGGAGATGTTATTTAAAGGTTTTTTTCTATTTTTAGCTCTGGTGGCCATTTTGTTTAGCCAAGCATAATCATTTTATCAATTTTGGTAAAGAGCCATAAGAGGAATATTCCTGTGAAGCTATTTTGAAATAGGACCACTTGCTGCAGACATGCTGTTTAAAGGTTTTCTATTTTTAGCTTTGGTGGCCATTTTGTTCAGCCCAGCGAAACCATTTGAGCAATTTTGCTAAAGAGCCATAAGAGGAACATTTCTGTGAACTTATTTTGAAATTAGGCCATTGGCCTTGGAGGCAATGTCGTTTAAAGGTTTTTTATATCTTTAGCTCTGGTGGCCATTTTGTTCAGGTGAGCTAAAAATTGTTTTCAATTGTATTTGCCCCAATTATTGGGACACCTTGTCTACCCACCACACTTGTCTGAAAACTTGAAACAGTCCATTCTACTAACCGTTAATGTGCTAAAATATTGCTGTATGTATGGCAAACAGTATAGACCCTGATCACAGGGATTTTTCTGCGTCTAATTTGTCTGTACCAATTTTCGGATACTGTCGGTCTTCATTGTTTGTTTATTTCCAATATGGCTGCACCCTTACAAGCCAAATCTAGCACATTAGTGCTGTTTATTTCTAAGCATGCAGCCACATCTAGGCCTAAAATAAAATAAAAGCTGTTCAACACAGCGCCCCTTTATCATCGGTATTCAAAAACAGTCAAATGTTCAGTAAGAGATGTCAAAATATTTTAAGATTCCATTAAAAAAAAAAAATTACTACTCAAGAAATCCGTGGAAAGGGATGTGGCACCTGCGGGGATTAAGTCATACAAGTTCCTATTTGTATTGAAAAAAATCTATTTTGCAGTATTCAAGAAATTGATATGTTAGAAAAATGGACAAAGTAGAAAATTTGGAAACAGAACATTTATTTTTTTAGGCCTAAAGGGGCATTAATTATGTGTTCATGCAATGAGTCCTATTGTTTTCATGAAAATATATATTTATTTCATGTTTTATTTCATGTGAATAGATGAATAGCTACATGTTTGTAATAACTGATGCTACTCTGTTGTAAACCTTTCCTACTATAAAGTTGTATACATTTTTTTTTTCAAAATTTTTAGTTATATTCAAACTATCATCAAAAATAAAATCAATTTTAATGCTGATATTTACATGTTTGCAAGTTCATGGTAATTTCTTTACAAGTTCACTTACCCATAATACCCATACTGTCCAATAACTGTACTATTTTTCAGAGACTCCCTAAATTAAGCATTTCTTTTTTTTTCTCTCTCTCTCTTTTTTCAGATTTGGATAATGATGAAAAAATCTTAACATACAGAGAAAATATATCTATGATGCTTTAAAATGCTGTTAAAGACATTGCTGAAGTTTAAAACTGTCCATATGGTTCTGGTAGAATTATAATTAAAATGTCTGACTACATTTCCAGTATCTGGTACAATTATAATCAGATTTTTGATTAACGTGCAGGTACAGGGGCACCATCCACATCAGTGGGCCCCCTTCCAGATAGCTGGCTTGCTGCACGCATGGACCAGAACTTTGATGCCTGTTAGCACCGCCTAACTCTGATTCTATTGTTGTGGTTGCCATGAAAGATTTTGGAACAACTGTTTTTAGGCCATAATAAATTGTTAGATTCTCATTACCGCCCGCCACAATTTTTTACCCCCCCACCCCCCGCCTCGATTTTTTTATTGACGCTTTTTCATAAGTATGAGTACTCTCCGATGTTCCAGTTTTTTATCAAAAACCTTACCGTTTGCCGATCGGCAAGTTCCGTTCCACTAAAATCTACATTAAATATGCAAATTGTGCATATACGACAACAAATTACATACTTCCGGTGTAATTACATGTACGAACACAATTTTTTTCATTTAACTATGATCAATATCTGCTATTGTTCGAGGTGTACTGAATCCCTGTTGCAAATGCGCTTCCTTATAACGCGTCCGGTCAGACAACCAGTCGATTTCTACTTTCATTTTCGAATCCAGATAAAAAACATGTTGAAAATAGCGCTTGTTATCGTGAAAATCAATGCCAATTAAACTGTATTAAACGACTGGTATTGATTTAAAGCCAGTGATACCCAAAATTTTCTCAACCCCCCACAATGTATTTAATTCAGGGCCGATTGATAAAGCGGTGCCATTTCCCAGTCAGCAAGAATCAAGGCAATTGCTGGGAGATAAAAAAAATATATGCTGTTTGTGAACTGTATCTGACAGGTAAAAACCATTTATACAAAAGAGAGAGCTTTTGACAGGAAAGGAAAAATCACACAGAACAGAATAACTTGATGACTTTTATTTTGTCCAACAGTGTTCTCAGAGAAACTGAAAAAAGTGGGCATTTGATTACAGATATATTAACTTTCTTCAGCTCTACAGTTGCTCTTTCAAGGCTATTCTGATTATTACACACACCATTTGGTTTTTCATAATACATTGGAATTATGAAAAAGTATTCTTTATTCACCAAGTACATGTGGTTTGCAGAAGTCAATATAATTTCAGCCACACATCTCCAATTTCTGTGTAGTCTGGAAAAATAAAATTTGACTCCCTGCCCCCATTTTGAAAAAAATAAATAAATGAGAATCTATTAATTTATTATGGCCTTACGGGATTGCCTGTCCTAGCTGACATCCCAACTCAGTTCTATAACCACATCTGAGCATGCACACCATTCCCGCACTCGGGCAGTGTGCTTTGCCGTTGTCCTTATATTATTGTCACAAACCTGTAGTGATTGGCAGGCCTGTCAGCCTGCTTGGCTCAGATGGTAGAGCACCTGACTTGCAAGCAGGGGGTTGTGGGTTTCAGTCCTGCATCGGGCACACTTTTCCCTCCTGTTTACTTTAAATTGTTATGGTCATCAACTTGTGTAATCAGTGACAGTGTCACCATGCACTGTAAAAACACTTCCGTATATACCTAAGTTTAGACTCTCAGTAGAACAATCAGGTAACTGTTTGCTTACCCCGTGGTTAATTGAGATCATGCAGTGTCAATCAGATGTTATTGTTGAGACAAAAAGAGCATGGCAGTGGCAAATTCAGGCATGGCAGAGCACCATGCTAAAAAGGCTTAAATGGGGAAACAGTTAATCCAGGTCTTCTCTGATGTTTTAGTGGCTTTTCTTTGTACTGATATTTGCCACAAATCTCAGAGTACACTCCTACAATGAAAATCAGGAATTTTCCTGTTCTGTCTAAAATGAGGGTTTTCACCAAAACAGAGGCACGGAAGTTAATGTGTAATGTACAGTGCTCCAGCTAGGATTCTGGGGCAGAGAGGTGTCAGGCAGGGCACCTTCTGCGTGGTCATACAAGAATGAGGACACCATGTGTCATGTGATATGCTAAGTATCATGACATGTTACAAAATAAAATCTCATGCCACAATAAATGCCTCCGACGAGAATACACTTAAAACTGACTTTTACACATTGATAACTTTTTAAATTTTTGTCAGATTTTCATGAAATTTCCAGCAAAATGTGGGGTTTTATGTCTGGAATTGAAATATGGCAGAAGGCACCTTCAGAAGGGCAGATAGGCGGCAGGAGAGGGGCACCTTCAGAAGGGCAGATGGAGAGGGCAAGAGTCTAGGCAACATGGGTAGACTTTTACAGGTACAGTGAAAACACTGGTTATGCAAGTTTCCAATAAAACAAATTATTTAATTTATAAATTGGAAAATGGTTTCTTTTGTTTATTCTAAAATTTTATGTTGCTATCTGCTAAATGATATTCAGAATTTTCTTTGAAAGTGCCCAGCCAAGACTGGCTGGGAAAATTCGCATTTTCAATAGCTAAGTTACTCTGACTGTAAGGGGTTAATAGCAAGCACAGCTCGTGACACGCTTTGCGCGTCGCAAACAAAGTAAGCTCTACGGTAGAGAATATGATCTAGAAAAGTAACAAACAATGATATATACTTTCAGCAGAAATCGCTCTGACCAATTTTCTTCCTTTTTCTTCCTGAAGTTGTAATCGGAAGTTGGCAGGACTGGGGCAGACTTGATTTTACAGTAAGTCACTAAATTTGGGTCTAACTAATAAGCATCACAAAGTAACAAGAAACGAATGTCAATAAGTGTCACGAACATATTTTGCTGATTATTTTCATTATTTATTATTGATATACAGATATTTTTTATATACGGATATTCATTCTGCAATGATGCTATGAAGGACTTTTGAAGCGACTACAGATAGGTCTGTGCTCTGCTCGCATTTAGGCTAAGCCTATTATCATATTATTAAAATAAAAAAAAGCAACTTAAATGTCAAAGACTTGAACTAGGGAAACACTATGAACAGACTCCTCTGGGTGTGAATGACAAAATTGCTCCTAACAGCTCCCTGTTGGTAAATGTCAAACATGACCAATTGCAATTATAGTAGAAAGATGATCCTTCTCTGCTACTAACACAGTATACCTCTTTTAGAGTATTACATAAAGTGCACTGGATGGGGCCATGATGATTTATTTTACATCCTTTCAACATTATTTAAGGAGGGCCTGGATAATGAGAGGCTCTGTGCAATGAAGTGCTGAACAGTCATGAGCTGAATTCCACCTCTAGCAGGCTTTGAAGCCAGGACCTCGTGATCCACTCAGAAACGCTAACCATTCGGCCATCCTGAAGTTTCTGGGTGTGGTCAATAAAAATATTACTGTAAACCATGCAACCATTCAAAAAAAAAAAAAAAAAAAAAAAAGTCCAGGCACTTGCTCCACCCTATTGCCTTGGTACCTTCTGGAATTACTTTGAGTAAATCAAAATGCAGGTACTGGTCGTTCTGTAGTTGTCCTACACAGACTGACTGAGCATGTTGCTGTGAGTGAACCCTAGCCCAGGAGATCTGCTAAAAAATCAAATGCTGTTTTTTTAATTCGAGCTGTCAGCTGAAGTAGAATCTATGTGATGACCGAATGGTTCTTATTGGATAAAGAAAGAAAAAAACACCTCGGACATATTTAGACCGTGAGTTCCAACCGGGGTTCCAAGAGAAGAATTCAACACGACACGTTTTCTCGTGCAAAGTCCAACCGGAAATGATATAGGCCAGGTCTAAGAAGTCCGAATGAATCAGCACTGAAGCTCATCGTCATGTTATGCGCCACAACGTCTCGCACCAAACCGCAATTAGATAAATAGGAGAAGGGCAGGTCCCGATTTCCCGGCCGATTTTATAAAAAAAAAATAAAAAAAAAAAATAAAAAATAAATAAATAAAAATAATAATAATAAAAAATAAAATAATCATGTTCAGCTGAGCATGAAAATTTTCAATGCTGATCAATATGAAAATGCCAACAATAGTTGGCATTTTCATATTTGTTAGTAGAGAAATTATTAACAGGGGCCAGGAGAGAGCAAAGGAGGAGACTTCAAAATAAATTAGAAAAGCTTGCAGGAGGTACTTGATAATGGCCTGATAACATGGTATTGGAACTAATATAGTCTATTAGATCTATGGTATAAACTAACTGGCTACAATGTTCGTACTACCGTTTCAGAACACCGTCCTTAGACTTTTAAACTTCTTCTTCCAATTAAGTGCATGACCCGTGGGCATAGTCGTACTGTGTAAACCTTAAAACATCAATGAAGGAAGGCTCTGTATGTGTAGTTTAAAAGCAGGTTAAAAATAGGAGATCTTCAGTTACGGCTTTAGGATATCAGCACAGACGAAGACCTCGAAGTTGTCCAGTGATGGTGCTGACACAGCGCTGTCAGACAGGACATTCCATAGCCGGGTCGCTGTTGGGAAGAAGGACCCTCTATAGGCGTTGACTGAGCAGAATGGTACTATGAATCGTTATTGGTGACCTTTAGTTGATACACTTGCAGGTTTCAAATGCTGGTATGCTGGGATTTCAACCTGGTTGTTGGCGATCTTGTATAGCATTATAGCCTTGTTCTGATGTCACCTTGTTTGTATATCCTCCCATCAAAGCTCTTGAATCATTGAAGTGACACTGCTAGTTTGGCTGTAGTCATTGAAGCAGAACCTGGAGGCCCGTCTCTGAACAGCTTCGACTTTGGCTGAGTTTATCTTGGTGTGTGGATCCCATGTCGTGGCTGAATACTCAAGCTGGGGACGGATGTTGGACTTGTAGCACTTTGCCTTGATATATTTCGTGCTGGTAGAGAGGTTTCTGCGTAGGTAGGCTGTAGTCTGGTTGACGCTTTCATCCACATGGCTGTTCCAAGCCAGCTTTCTGTCTGTTGTGACTCCAAGTTACTTCGCTTGAGAGGCGCTTTTCAACTGCTAACTGTGGTAAAGTAAGAAGCCTGTACAGTCTTGCATTTATGGGTTATCCGGATGTGTTCACATTTATCTGAATTAAACAGTATCTGCCAGTCCTTTTCCCATTCTTGAAGATGATCAAGATCAGTCTGCAACAACTCTGAGTCTTGGTTGTTTTGGATGGATATATACAAAAAAGGTAAGGGAAAAGTCCAGAGAGTGCCACAATCACAAGCCGCAGCCCTTCCCAGACACCAAGAGGAAGAGGAAACAGACAAAACCAAACAAGCGCAAATCAAACAAAAGTATGAAGAGCACTAAGACTAGCTCTCTCTTCCCCAGGCGAGGTAATTGCAATGCTCAAATGACTGAAAAACACAAGAACAAAATAACACCGAGCAAACTTAAAAGTAGACAATCATCAACAAATAGTCGTACTGACAAGGAGATTCTTGAGGTCAGATTGATATTCACCTACAATAGGAGAGGACCGAGCACTGTCCCCTGAGGATATCCGGAAGTGACTGTAGAAGATCATTACGAAAACACTCCTATTCAAATATATAGAAAATTTTACAACCAAAAAAGGAAAATTTTCAGATAAAAAATTCGTATATTTTTCATATTTCTGCTCAAAACATAGATTGTGGGTACTCGTAAGAACCGTCTCGGCGAGGCGGTTCTAACGAGTAACCACAATCTATGTTTTAAGCAGAAATAAGAAAATTAATGTATACCCCTGTAAAGCCCAAACTTCGTAAGGCGTTTCGAAATTTTATCGCAGACACAGTGCCTTGTTAGAAAAATATAGCGTCAGTCTGAAAAAAAGGTAAGAGAAAAGTCCAGGGAGTGCCACAATCACAAACCGCAACCCTTCCCAGACCTGAAAACACTTCTGCAACAAGGTATATCGGAATCCGAATTTTACGGTGACTTAGTGTACAGATTTAGAAAAATTGTAGGTAAATCTAACTTTTCGGAGCAATTCAGTAAACTTATTAACCGTTATAAAAGAATTGGCTATAGCCTGGATATTATGCGGCAGACTGCATGCCTAGTTGTCAACCCAATCATTGTTGATGGCTATGCTTCACTCTTTAATTGCACGACGGCTGTTCGGGCCTCAGACTCAATGACGGCCTCTTCGTAAAACATTAACCAATGGGTTGGGGCTTGACGATATATCTTTGGCTTGGCCCGCCGTGGTTCAACTATTGGTTTTCATTTACTCTGACATACAGTAGAATTAGCCATGAGTACTCGTCTTTGTTTATTATAGTGATTAATTTGATTTTTATGTTTTCGCTTTGATGCATTGACTGAGTTTGGAGCCTTTATGCGAACCGAATTTTTATGTATTTCTGTATTAAGAGTAGCATCGGGACTCGGGGTGAAGTTAACTAGCTGTAAAAGTGCTTTAAACCCAACGGTGGTTTGCTCTACCGACCGTTCTAAGGCAGTGGTCCCGGTGTTAGTCTTACTCTTTGTCGCTTTGTGGTTTATTCTACGAAGCGATTTGTTGTATGTCTTTCCGTGTAACATTTTGTTCTTGTGTTTTCAGTCCTTTTAGTATTGCGATTACCTCGCTTGGGGAAGAGAGAGCTAATCTTAGTGCTTTTCGTACGTTTGTTCGGTTTGTGCTTATTTAGATTTGTCGGTTTCCTCTTCCTCTTGGGGTCTGGGAAGGGCTGCGGTTTGTGATTGTGGCACTCCCTGGACTTTTCTCTTGCCTATTTTAGTGTATAAAATTGGGGTTTAAGGGGGTCAGAATTATGTAGGCATGTTTTCGTGATGTGATGATGATTTCCCATCTAGGACAACTTGCTGGCTCTTATTGGTAAGGAAGCTCTTGACCCAAGACAGAATCTATTCTCTAATTCCATAATGATGGAGCTTAGCAGGAAGGCACTGATATGAAACTTTATCAAACGCCTTGCTGAAGTCAAACAAATTGGCGTCGATCTGTTGGTCTCTGTCGAGTCCTGTTACAAGGTCATGTACTGTCATGAGCAGCTGAGTCTCACAGGATCTCTTATTCCGGCAGCCATGCTGATGATTGCTAAGTGTCTTGTTGCTTTCCAGGAACATATTAAATGACTGTATGCTCCTTGACCTTACAGCAGGTCGAGATCAATACGCGTGTTAAAGCAGGGGCAATAGAAGGCGTCATCTCTTTCAATCAGAATCAGAATCAGAATATTTTACTGGTGACACATCAATAGACATTCATTATCAGGGCCAACGATTGCCAAGCCTAGTCTCTAGCTCTCACAAGTGATGTGAATCTAGCGAGAGGGCCCTAAGAACTTTCAGCAGAGGAGATTACAGCTGCAGGGAGTGCATTCCAATCCCTAATGGTGTCTGGAAAGAAATTGTACTTATAAATGTCAGTTCTGGCATATGGCACTTGAAATGTCATTGGATGCTGATTCCTACTGCGCCTATTTGGGGGTTGAAGGTCATCACAAGGTATACTCGCTCTATCTTTCAGACCTTTGAATAGCAATACGAGTTTACTGCCTTTGCGTCTCTTGTGAAGAGACTCTCACCCTAACTGTTCAAGAATGCTAGTCATACTTCCACTTTCAAAATTGTAGTTTCTAGTCACAAACCTAGCTGCACGATTCTGAACCTTTTCTAATTCTTCCTGGACTACTATTCCATGTGGGTCCCAAACAGGGCTAGCATACTCCAAGATTGGTCGCACCAACCCCTTGTATGCCGTCTCCTTAACATCTTGGGGGCATGACGATAGATTACGTCTTAAGAAACCAAGAGTTCTGTTTGCTTTAATGCAAACATTGACATGAGTATTCCATTTTAAATCCTTAGAAATTGTCACACCAAGGTATTTAATAGTATCCACATTTTCGAGGACTGTTCTTTCTAAGAAGTAAACTGCATTGATCTTTTTTTATCCGTTTCCTAGTAAGCTGCATAATGTTACATTTCACAGGCTGAAACCTCATACCCCATTTCCTGGCCCATTTGCCTAGTTGATCAATATCCTTTTGGAGTTTCGATGTGTCTTCAGTGCTATCAATCCGACGATAGCAGACACAGTCATCAGCAAACAAACGAATCTCAGATTCTATTCCAACCATGATGTCATTTATATACAAGGAAAACAACAGTGGACCGAGAACAGTGCCCTGCGGCACACCAGATAAAACAGGTGCCCATTGAGATTTTGCTCCGTTGACTACAACCCTTTGTTGCCTATTGCACAGAAATGAATCAATCCATACTAAAGTTTTTTCCACTTATGCCATATCCGTATTCAAGAGCCGGGGTGAAGGCTAAAAATGTTTTGTGACCTGGTTCGCTTGCTTTGTGGGGATTCAGTCCTTTTAGAAGCATCTTCACTACATTTCCTGAATGATTATGGGTGGTGCAGTTTTATAAACAGTTACAGACAATTATTAATAAAATATGAGTTTGCCTAGTTGCTTGTTGATCAGCTTGTGTACGGATATCATAAGGTCAAAAGTTGATAGTGCGACTAATAATAATATTTGTCGCTCTTATATTATTTTAGTCCCACTAACATTCCTGATTTTTGAGCATATCAGTACACCTGGACTGTGTTCTTAAGTTAGTTAGTTAGGTTTATTCCCCAGTTTTGTTTCCCCATTGGTTTAGTTGTTAAAATGATGTAAAAGCCGAATTTTATAATTAGACATAATTACTTATCAGAAAACGCGCATGCTATAGATAAGGGACGTGAATTTTAGTACAGAAAGGGTTCAATAAATGTGAAAAACGAGCAAGAAGACGAAAAACGACGCAAAATAAAAAAAATAAAAAAAAAAACCTAAATAAGACCAAACACATTAGCAAACAACCTTACAATAGTGGTGGGTCGGTTCTCAGGCTAAATAACAGCTCTCTCATTAGTATGTTTCAGCTGGCTGGCTCCTGATTATCAAGGTCTCTGATCGGGACAATTAGGGTGTTGTTTGTAGTTTTCTTGTGTTCTGGCTTCAGATCGCCATCGAGCCCTTTGCTTCGTTTCATCACAGTGTTTTCGATTATATGTGTTTCGCTGAGATGTTTCACAGACGAAGCAGATTACCTCTATGCGGGGCAAACATATATTTGTAATTTGTAGCTGCATCAGAAAGGAGAGGCTTCGCGCGCGAATAAAACGGGTTTAAGACCCCACCTCTCTCTCTCTCTCTCTCTCTCTCTCTCTCTCTCTCTCTCACACACACACACACACACACACACACACACACACACACATACACACACAACAGTAGTTTTCCTGCTCGTAACAAAGAGAATAGAAAAGGTCTATTTATGCTTTAGGTAGACATGTGTGCAGAGTTAACACACTGGCCCGGGTCTTTACTGTCTCCATATGCGCCAAGAGCTCTCATTGGGCACGATCCACATGAAATCTTAAGATACCTGTTTCTTTATTTTATTTGAGCCATGCCATGTCCAAAGGTAACTTCGGCATATGCTTACGGTAAAGGTCAAGATCAGCCTGTGCATCAACATTGTCTTATCAGTCTAATTAATTTGGTCTTATTGTCATATTATAATATCATTTTGCTGTCTTACTGTGACTTTTAGCCTCTTTTTGCATCTCTTTTGTTTTTATTTTTTATCATTTATGGAGTCTTTTTGCGTGTACATGTATTTAGCATATGACTTCTGATAGCCAGACCCTTATAAACTGCTTACATGGATGAGTGTATTTCCCCAAAAAGCTTCCATGGATCACGCAGGAGGTAAAGCTTCTCATTAGGAAACGGGACAATTTAAGAGCTAATCTTAGTGCTTTTCGTACGTTTGTTCGATTTGGCTTGGTTTTGTCTATTTCTTCTTCCTCTTGGTGTCTGGGAAGGGCTGCGGCTTGTGATTGTGGCACTCCCTGGATTTTTTAGAATGATCGGGTATGAAAATAAACGTAAAAAAGATTGCCGTTGGAAACAAAGAACACACTACAGATAAGAAAATGGGAGTCTCGGTTTTATTGAGACTCTTCATAAGCAGTCATGAAACCCACTACCCGATCCCCGAACCCCAGAATCCCTTACGGAAATTACCGAGTAGTCTCATGAGACAATGTGAATATTAAATTTAGTAAATTTGCTATCAACCGAAGAGATATACAAGTATCTAAATATCCTGAAAATTTTGTTTAAATCCAATTTGTACTAAGGAAGAAAATTTACTTTTACTATGCGCAGGGGTATGAATCCCCTTACCGTAACAGAAAACAAGTACCGTACGGGTAGGAGCCGCAATGGCAATAAATGATATTACTTACGTTATAGATAAATCAGAAAACATATTTTGACATTTCAAGCTAATTGGAGACAATTTGCATGAATGTCAAATCTTGTTTCTGGGAATAATAAGAAAAAAAAATTCAAAATGTCGTCTGTTGAAAATTGATGTTGAGCACTCTCTGGCCAATTTTAGCAGACATTATATTGCGATGATGCTTTTCTTATTTTTTTTTTTTTTCAAGAAAACAGAATTTGACATCTGCTGAAAATTGATTCTTAGCACTCTGGGTAAAAAAAAATCACCATACAACATTTTGAAATGTTTTTCATATTTTCTCCAAAAAACAAAAATAATATCATCAATTTGTCGTCTGCGGAAATGCCTAGAGACTGATAATGAGTACAGATAATTTGCGTTTTAAGCAGAAATGACGATGGACAATATCATTTAATGCATGGGCGCACTAACGTAATAAACCCAAAGCTTCTACAATGCACAGAAGAAAACTAGAAAAATGCAGATGATTTGTAAGAGGAACGATACTGACCGCTTCTGAGACATTGTCTACTTATTGCTAAATTACAGACTTTGATATATTAATTTTCTTTACAGCTATCACACACCGCAGTAAACTGTTAGACGCTCTGCTCATATATATATAAGTATTTATGATGAAGCTATCTCGAGCAGCAACTCATTTCACATTGGATCATGTCATTGTATGTAATTGGAAATCCACACCCTGTTGCGCAATCAACAGAAATTGTTTTGTCCAATATATGAAATTTCCCGCTTTTCAGTTTTAACCTCCTCCTAAGTTCTCGAAAAGGCACGATTTCCATATTTTCCAAGCAGTTTAAAAGATGGTGCTGCATCCTCATCCTATCGAATTCTGCTTCAACTATACCTATCTTACCCGTAAAATAATATTCAGTATAATAAGCAATAAGGAAAAGACCGCAGTCAATGGTATTATTTTGCTGCTGAACCTGCAAAAATGTTACATTTAGTTTAGCCTTATCTTTTGTAATCACTCCCCGCCCGCCGCCCGTCGCCCGTCGCCCGGCTCCCCCAACTCCCATCCTCCGACCCCCCCCCCCTCCCCACACACACACACACCTTACCCCTATGATGTTAAACGTAAAATTTGATCGATTGACCACAGGCTTCAGAGATATTCAAATTCAAAAATGCGAAATTTTGTCACTCAAGGGCAAATAACTCCAAAGTGTCGTCTGTTTGGCCCGAAATCAAATTCATCCGAGTTTTTATGCCTGTCCTGGTTACCAGCAACTTTGATGATGATTCGATTAAAAAAATCAGCTAGCATGGAAACACTATTTTCCGCATAATAAGTCTATAGGATAGTTTTAGACCTTAAGAGCAGCTAACTCCGTAGTCAGTGATCCGATCTGGCCGACATTCGAACTCGTCCGAGATTTTATGCATGACCTCGTTACCTACCTGCAAGTGTAAAAAGGATATAAAAAAAAAAAAAAAAAACAACCGAAAAATGGGAGACATCATTTTCTCCATTATAAGTCAATGGGGGTTTTCAGCTGCCGAAACCAGCGTTTTGATCCAATCTGCACCCAAACCTTATGCTGTTATGTCTGTACTGGTCACCAGCAGCTTTGTTGATGGGATAAAAAATGAACAAGCTAGCACCGAGACATCAGTTTCCGCATTATTAGTATATGGGAAATTTATAAACGCCCAAGGGCAGCTAACTCTGTAGTCAGTGGTCCGATCTGGATGAAATTTGAACTCGTCCGAGATTTTATACATGTCCTCGTTACTTGCAAGCATAAAAGCATCGGATAAAACAATCGAGAAAAGATGAAGACATCGTTTACCCCATTATACTTTCTGTTACCTTGGAAACCAGAGTTTTGATCTGATCTGCCCCAAACCCTATGCACCCTTTCCCCCACCCAAAAGATGTTACTGATAAATTTGTTTAATATCTGGAAACTATTGAATAACTGATAAAACCTGTTTCTCTGTCTGTAACAATGACGTGCTTACCTTTATTTAAGGTGGGTACTATCTGTGAAAGCGTCCTAAAGAAATCGTCATGCATATTTTGGTTTTTCCTATCATGTTCCATAAAAAGAGCGAGAATGCTTGCTCTGTTTTGGGGAAAAAAATGCCGAAATACCAGAACTGAAACGAAAAAGTCTCCTACGTTGAACGTTGTGTCATAAGATAAAAGATCTGGCTCGTCAGATTTTACACTTAAAACTTTATTTAGTTCTGATATAGAATATCAGCATGACCAAAATAATTTTAAGATCTGGTGGGATAACTGTGACTAGCTTAACAAAGTTTTTTATATGATAAGCAAGCTATACTGTTCCGTATATCTCATCATATGGTACCTTATATTTCTTCCGTTGAACAGTATTTAAATTGCGTTGCGGCTCATACCTGTACGGAAATCTGTACGGTACTCGTTTTCTATTGCGGTTGTGGGTTTCATACTCTGTCGCTACAATAAAAGTCAATTTTCTTCCTTACCACAATTTCGATTTAAACACAATTTTCAGAATATTTAGATACTTATGTATCACTTCGGTTGGTAGCAAATTTATCAAATTTAATAATCACATTGCTGCGTGAGACTACTCGATTATTTCCAGAATGGGTTCGGGGTAGGGATTTTCATCTTCCTTCTATCTTCCTTTACGTCTAAAGCCCAAGAGGGGCCTAAGACGGGTTCCGGTGACCCAAGTGCTGAAGGGGGTTAACTGAATTAAAAGTACAGATAAGTTGGTGAAATGAGTTTGTACAGTGTGAAAGAAAGTGTTAGTATAGTTAAAAGATAAAAACAGAATGGGTTTAGGAGAAACATGAACCACCAGGCTCTCGGCACTGCTAAACTGCGCCAGGGTGGGAAGGGTTACTATACTGACAAGTAGAGCATTCCACTGAATAATAGTCCTTAATGTGTACTTGTAAAAATATGTGCGAGTGAAAATCTGTCAATATGCGAGCGGATGATTATGGGCTGATGATCTTGTGTTGCGGATGAGATATTCAGATGCGGAAATAGCAATAAGATCATATGTGATCGTGTATATCATGACAAGACGGCTATCAATACGATGTTGTTCAAGAGCGCGCCAGTTTAGGCCCTTAATCATAGTTGTAACGCGTGATGTGTATCTGTAGTCACTTTTTGTCCACCTTGCAGCCCTTCTTTGGACTGCTTCCACTTTGTCAGTGGCAGTGTGTGCGGGGGACCTTACGGTGGACGCATATTCTAGCTGCGGCCTGACTAGAGTCTTATATGCTACTGTTTTCAGGTCCATGTTATGGACTCGAATGTTCTTTTTAAGGAATCCGAGGGTCTGGTTAGCTTTCTTAGTTTTATTGTCTATGTGGGTATTCCAGGTTAGATCATCTCAAATGGTAACCCCGAGATATTTGGCTGCTGAAACACTTTCAAGCTTTCATGCAAGAGATATTTAGATTGAATGAGGATTTTGAGACGGGTAATATGGAGGACCTGGCATTTGGAGGGATTGAAGGTCATTTTCCACATATTTTTCCTATTTTTCCAAGTTGAGCAAGTCTTGCTGGAGCATTAGGCTGTCTGATTGGGAGTTGATGGCAAGATACATTGCAGTATCATCTGCAAAGAGTCTGACCCTTGATTTGACCTGCTCACGCAGGGCATTGATGTATGCCAGAAAGAGAATGGGTCCGAGAACTGAGCCCTGTGGAATGCCAGAGGAGACTGGGTTGTTTTCAGAGTTGTCCCCGTTTATTACAACTGTTTGTTTCCGATTGTCTAAAGAGGCCTTAATCCACTTTAAAGTGTCTCCTCTGATGCCATAATGGTACAATTTAAGGATGAGTTTCTCATGGGCAACTTTGCCAAAAGCTTTACTTAAATTTAATAAAATCAAACTAGTCTGTTTGCCCACCTGCATGGTTTTAGACAATTCGAGATCTCTTTTCTCGGAAGCCATGCTGGAGTTTGAAGAGTTTGTTCAGTTCATTGAAGTGTTTAGAAAGGCTAGACGCAATTATGTGCTCTAGTACCTTACAAAGGACACAGGACAGTGAAATGGGTCGATAGTTGGAAGGACCAGCTTTGTCCCCTTTCTTGAAAATTGGGGATACATTTGCTTCTTTCCAAATGTTGGGTAATTTTCCAGTATCAAGAGATTTGTGGAAAATCAGCTGCAGGTTGGGGGATAACTCTTTATGCAAGATATGTAAGATAATAGACTGTAACGTATCGGGGCCTGCAGCTTTATTTAAGAAGCTTGTCAGTACCTTCAGCTGAAATGCTGATGTCAGGCATTTTGGAGTAGGGACTAGACTGAAATAGGAAGCTTATATCAGTGTCTTATAGGTCCTGCAATGACTTCTGGGCAAGTGACTTAAGACCAACTGGGGTCTTAGGGCTAAACACTGGCTGGAACTGTGTGTTGAGTGTATTGGCCTTATCTGTTTCAGTAAAGACAGTCTATCCATCCTTCCTCAAAGGTGCCACGCCGCTTTGGTCTTGCTTTGAGTGCTTCAGTGGGGTATAGAACGTTTTTTGTTTTTGACTTTTGGGGGATCTCCCATGTTTTGGTCATCCGATTCAGTATTGAGACCAAGGATATCGCCTAGGTATATCTTATAAGCGCGTTCTGATGCACGCCGTACCAGATGTTTATATTCCAGATCTTTAGGTGGTCATAGGGTCTGTTGGACCTGAACCAACGTCTGTACAGCTGCATTTTGTTCCTTTTCCTCATTAGGCGGCGGATTTCCTGGTTTATCCAGGGAAATCCGTCACGGATACCAGCTTTCCTAATGGAGTTGTATTTATCTATATCTTGCTTAAGTCTGTGGACAAACATGTCCCACAGGGTTTGTGTATCTGTGGCAGCAAGGTCAGAATGGGAAAGTTCTAAGTGGAGGTCTCTCATGGACTGTTTGAGAAGGTCCCAATCTGCTTTTTTGTATAACCAATCATTTAGAATATTTGTCTTTATTTTACAGGCATATAACTCTAATGTACTGTAAATATGTTATCACATATTCTTAATAATAGACTTCCAACGATAAATTTGGTATTGCTGTATTTTAACGCATTTTGGCGTTTTTTGTTTTTGTTTTTGTGTTGTTTTTTTTAAGGATTTTTGTGTATTTTTTGGTCCTGTCAGTGTTTCGGCACTTCCTTGTTCTATTCGGTATATTTTGTGCTCATTCGTTCCATCGCTTGACGGTTAGGTTTAGTGTTTGCTATTTCAGGGGAGGTAATGAACTGATACCACATTTGATTTGTAACAACAAAAAATGTAATTTATGACGCGTAAATCACTGATTATTTTAAGTTATTGTTCTAGCATTTAATATTCTGAGGTACTTACACAGTAAGGGTTGCTACGGAATTCTTTTTTACATTTCTGAGGCGTTTTTTGCCGGGCGCTGTACACAGCACAGGAGCTTGACGTTGGATAATTTCTACTTATAGGGCTTGTCCCACAGGCAATCGTTTCATAATCGTATGAACCTTCACCCTAGTATCCTTTCAAAGGATACAAGGGTGAAGGTTCATACGATTATGAAACGAGTGCCTGTGGCTTGTCCCTACGATTATGAAATAATTGAAGGACGGAAACTCTTTGTTGAACTCGATTTATTTTTGATGAAATTTTCAATAAGAATTCAGTGTTTAGGTTTAATGCTTCGCTGTCGAAATCAATAAATTCACCATTTATCTTCCGCCGCTGATGATAGAAGAAAAGAATCGTTTATTGCACTGTAAAGCAGTATTTTGTTTAAATTTGCTCCTTACACAGTTGCTAGATACGTCCGCATTAGTGTTTTTCATGTACCAACTTGGGCCGAATTTTTCTAGCCATTTGATTGGTCTCCATGAACGCTGCCGTTCTCTTGGAGAACACCGTAGAATTATGTCCCAGAATAGTTGCCGAAATGATACATGTACTGTCCAAAAGATTCATGTTTCATTGAATTTTACATGTTTTCAAATTTTGAGTGTCCTATACTAGCGATAACAACAATAGCTGAAAATGACAAATGTGCGCTCTGTCAAATCTTTCTTGTTGTTTTTTTTTATTATTAGTTTTTTTTTATTTTAACAAATCAGTGATGACCATATTTTTGACCAATGAGATTGCATGATATCAAACCATGGAAAAAAAATGGAGGTGTATCCAGCAACTTTTTGAAGCACCAACGGATTTCCCTCCATATTAGCAAATATTTTCAAACAGCAAGTTGTGGCGGAAGATTTATGGTAAGAATACATACCAAAAGAGCATAAGAAAACCATTGAACACTAAAAGGTTGCCATGGTATTCACCTGAAAACAATATCAACAGCCTTGAAGTGTCCGTCCTTCTATTATTTCATAATCTTAGGGACAAGCCCAATAAGCAGAAATTATCCAATGTCAAGCTCTTTTGGTACACAGGATACAGTGCTGTCAGCCAATCCTGCGCACTTGAGGTACTGTCATGATTTCAATACAGACAAATAAAAAAAAAAAAACATGCATTGCATTACAAATGTTAACCAGCTGAACTTCATTTTTATCTCGCCTGTACGAAGTGCAAGGAGAGCTATTGTAGTCACCCCGGTTGTCCGCGTTCCCGTTCCCGTCACACTGCGTTAAAGTTTTTCAAATGCTTATATCTCAACAGTCACTCCTCACAGAGGCATCAAATTTGGAACTTAGGTACCTTGGAGGGTCTTCTGAGATTCCAAGAGAATAAACCCCTGGGTTCATGCCCCTGGGTGGGGCTAGGGGTCAGAATCTAGGACACCTTTGTAATACTGTGTTAAAGTTTTTCAAATTCTTATATCTTGACTTTCACTCCTCATAGAGCATTCATATTTAGAATTTGGGTACCTGGAGGAGTCTTCTGAGATTCCAAAAGAACATAGCCCTGGGTTCATACCTCAGGGTGGGCCTTGGAGTGGGGCTAGGAGTCAAAATCTAGGACACATTTGTAAAATCTTATATGCCTACAGGTTATAGACACAACTGGTTATACATCAGCTAACTATGTGACATCGGTTTAAGTGTAAGAGAGTGAAGGTCATGGTGACCTACATTTTACGGTCCAGGTCACCTAGATTTCACGGTCCAGTGATTTTGCCTTATATCTTGAATACTATTTGTTGGATAAATGTCACACCTGGGATATTACTTCCATGTGACCCAATGAATGACCACTTACTATATCTAGGTCATTGTGACCTATATTTCATGGTTCAGTGATTTTGCCTTATATCTTGAATACTATTTGTTGGATAAATGTCACACCTGGGATATTAGTTCCTTGTGACCCGATTATTGACGTCAAAATATATCTCTGTTGGTGTGACCTATATTTCATGGTTCAGTGATTTTGCCTTATATCTTGAATACTATTTGTTGGATAAATGTCACACCTGGGATATTAGTTCCATGTGACCCAATGAATGACCACTTACTATATCTAGGTCATTGTGACCTATATTTCATGCTTCAGTGATTTTGCCTTTTATTTTTATTACTATTTCATGGAGAATTGTCATACCTGGATTATTATATCTATGTGACAAAATGATTTACATACAAATACATCTAGGTCAGTGTGACCTATATTATATGGCTTAATGATAAAAATGTTACAATATAAAATGTACCCAGCAGGCGAGCTCTTGTTTCATCTCCGGTTTAAATTTGTTGTCAGTGTAGGCCATCAAACATTGCTACCTTTTGTGTGTTTGAATCATGGACAACTTGGTCCAAAGACAACTCGGCCCATTAAAAAATTGGTGCAAGACAAATCGGCTCAAGTCGTTTCAATTTCAGGCAACGACTCGGCCCAAGTCGCCTCAACTTTATAGAAAACCTCATGGCCTATAAGAATCAGACCATCGTAATGTATTAAACTAAACGGATGGTGGAATTTTATTGCTCTGTGAGTATTGCAAAACATAGAGATGTCTCAGACTGAGTCTGAATATGCAAAAGTATAGACCTTTTTAAACACTACGTCACACAATAAACATAATTCGAAACCTCTCAGTCTTTAATGCAGAGTACGTTTCTAGCCTTGTTCCTGTTGGATGGCAGAAGGTTGTTGCTTACGTTTACTGGACAGTATAATTGCGGATGTTTATTCAGAAAAATAAAGCAGTTTTATTTGTCAAAAGTTTCTTTTCAGAAGGGGTTCTCATCGAGTGATCTTTTAAATGTCATAAACACCAATATTAACTGACTATATAGTAGCTAAAACTACGCATAAAAATGGTCACCATAAAGCAGTTATGGTTGCCTGCATACCTGCTGATATCGGAAAAATATCATTGAAACAGTTATATTTATCTTAGGAAAACCAGTCAGAGTGCTTCTTAACCCTTGTCCTGCTGAACCCGGATATGCCCTGCTTTTGCAAACAGTGTAGATCCAGATCAGTTGGCTTCTGAAGAAGCCAAGTGATCTGGATCTACACTATTTGTCATCAAGTATGTGAATTTGATTCAACAACCTTGATCAAGCAATCTGATTGGCTGAAATTTAGAAGTGGGTGTGGCTTCTTAATTTATTCAGCATGACAAGGGTTAAAGCTGTATTTTACAACACCAGATAAAATTTACGATTAAATATTAACCAAAAATGATTTATTTTCCAAGTAAAATTTGGCTTGAATCAAGTGGTATCAATGGAACCAGAAATGTTTTTGCCATCCACAATTTTTAGCTCGCCTGAACAACATTCACGGAGAGCTATGACTCTAGGTCATGTCAGGGTCAAGGTCACAGACTTAGAATTTTCATGTTAAAATTTTATCAAAGTTTTTAGGATCTCATTACTTCTACACTAATTGATGGATTTTGTTCGTATTTGTATTATGATAGACACTGGTCGAAAGTGTTTATCAGCACCATCAGCACTCATGACCGCGACCTTGAGGTCGAGGTCACAGACTTAGAATTTAAATGTTAAAGTTTTCGTTAAAGTTTTTTAAGTACTCATTTTTTCCTAACCTTATCACCGATTTGATTCATCTGTGGTATGATGATACATATTGGTCCAAAATTTTGCACAGTACCATCCCCACCAACTTAGGTCAAGGTCAAGATCACAGACTTAGAATTTTCATGTTAAAATTTTACGTCGAAGTTTTTAGGCTTGGCATGCTAAGGTGTAAGCGTTCATTTTATTCTAAGCTCACTGATTCATGTTTTCTCTTACATTTCAATTCACCCTTCTATTGCATAAAATCAGTGATAGGATTCCAACCATTGATTTTATGCAATAGAAGGGTGATTTCCAGAACAGCACATGACAGACACAGTGTCGTGAGGTTCCAGAAATCACTTACCATCACCTCCCATCAATGACCATAATTATCTTTCAGAAAATTCAGAACTGTCTAATGATGTGGGAACTGATGGAGTAACAAGCAAAAATCACTACTGAAATTTAAAATTCTGATCCATGCCCCAGAGGGTGGGAACAAAAGTCATTGTAGTGTTGCATGGGTGTTGCTCACAAATGAGGAAATTGTGCAGCAAGTTTCATTGGAATCCTTTCCATCTCTGTTAGAAGAGATATATAGTAAATAACACAAAAAATTTTGCTAGATTTTATCCCTTTTTCTGCTGAAGAAGCCAACTGATCTGGATCTGCACTGTTTGCCATCAAGTTTGTGAATTTATATCAACAATCTGGATCGAGTAATTTGATTTGCTAAAAATTAGAAATGGGAGTGGCATCTTAATTTATTCAGCAGGACAAGGGTTATGTTTGACCACTGTCTCAAGCCTGCCTCGGTGGATCAGTTGGATGCGCGTCCAACTGGAGGTCAGGAGATTGCGGGCTCAATCCCGCTGGGTTGGCAACATTCTTTCCTGGAGATTGATCATGAAATATTTTCTACGGTCATTCTCTTCCTTTCACTGATTCAAGAAGGGTAGTTGTCAGTACTGGTTAACTGCTAGAGGACTATATATAAGCATGCCCAGTAAACGTGTGGTTAGATAAACTGACCGGGCTCAACATGAGCCAATTGGGTTGACTGGGCTGAAAAACCTTAACACAAACAAAACCACTGTACCCAAGGGTGCAGACAGAAATATTTACTATTAAAGAAGGTATATAGTACATGTAGCTCTTGATAAGGCACTTTTATTCAGCCAAAAAAGTATTGATGTTTTTTTTATATCTCCACAAAATCATATGTTGCAAGTACTCATTTAAAGCACCTCAATGAGGCACTTCTAATGAATATCCACAACATTCTCCAAGAAATCATTAGAAGTGCCTTGCTTAGAAGTGCCTCAGCACGGCACTTCTAATGACTACCCACAACATATTTTCATATAGAGAACTAAGAAAAGATGTTTACCTGATAACCCCTCTTTAATATCTATACCAGCCCCGGATACTGTATTTACCCTAAATATTGGGACTCCCTTCAGCCCTTACCATACTTGTTCTAAAATTTGAAAAAGTCTATTTTACTATCCGTGGATGTGTCTAAAATACATGTACATGTAGTGTTGGGGAATGGCAAACAGTGTAGACACTGATCAGATACCGCATTCTGCGGCATCTGATCTGGGTCTACGCTGTTTGCTCAGGCCTGCATGCCCCAATATTTAAGGTTATAATGGTATGAGGAGTATCCAGAAAATTATTTTTCTGGGCCCGGTTGTTTAAAGCGTTGTTAACTTAGCAAGCTTGTTAAGGGTAATTTCGTTAACTGTTTTAGCGGATTCAGTATACAATATTCTGATATTTTTTGCTGAAAAAATGTGAGTAGCTTTTGCACACCAGCAAAAGCTACTCACATTTTTTCAGCAAAAAATTTCAGCATA
This sequence comes from Anodontia alba, assembly GCA_964016985.1. Lineage (NCBI taxonomy): Eukaryota > Metazoa > Mollusca > Bivalvia > Lucinida > Lucinidae > Anodontia > Anodontia alba. The sequence continues at coordinate 70,769,484 of OZ024833.1, read as the reverse complement.
CATGTATTTGCATATCAATCGATGTACGAGGGTGAGTCAATAAGTAACCAGCCTAACTTATTTCTGGTTGAGATCCACCTCTTCTTTTTCGATGTAATTGCCTTCTAGTGTGATGCACTTAGACCAACGGTGTTCAAGTGCCATCAGCCAAGAACTGAAAAAGTAAGGGTCCTTTCCATTGACCCACTCCTCAACTGCCGTCACGACTTCTTCATCAGACCGGAAATGAAGTCCACGCATATCCTTTTTCAAGTTTTGGAATAGGAAGAAGTCGCTAGGAGCTCTGTCAGGTGAATAGGCAGGATGTGGTATTAATTCATACCCGTTCCGCTCTACAGCATCCATTGCAACTTTGCAAGTTGGGACTCTCGCGTTGTCCTGTTGCAGCAAAACACCTTTAGAGAGTTTACCTCGGCGTTTTTCATGGATGGCAGTTCTCAGCTGGTCTAACAAGTTTGCATAGTACACTCCAGTTATTGTACTTCTCTTTGGGTAAAAAGTCCAACATGATAACGCCTTTTGCGCCCCAAAATACTATGGCCATCACCTTGCCAGCAGATGGTTGCATCTTGAACTTCTTTGGCCTCGGGGACCCAGGCCCTATCCACTGACGACTCTGAGCTTTAGTCTCTGGCTCATAATAATGAACCCAAGTCTCATCTACAGTCACCAGACGCAAAAGAAAACCATCTTTTGACCTAAAACGTTTCAACAAGGCGCTGCAAACTGATGCTCTGGTTGCCATTTGCTCATCGCTAAGTGATTTGGGGACCAAATGGGCTGTTAGCTTGCACATACCTAAATGATCATGTAAGATTGTTGAAACGCTACCATGTGAAATGCCTAATGCCTGCGCTATTTCTTCCACCTGAATTCGCCTATCAGAGTATACCAGATCCCGAACTTTCTTACACATTTCTTCGTCGGTGGCATCCACTGGGCGTCCAGACCTGGCTTCATCTTCTAAAGATGTTCTACCACGTTTGAATTCTCCTACCCAGAATTTAACCTTAGCATAAGATGGTGCAGAAGACCCATAAACATTGGATAACTCGCCGTGTATTTCCTTGCTTGTTTTACCTTTTAAATACAAGTACCGAATTACAGCACGGTACTCAACTTTAGATGAAAAGCATGCCTTTGCATCACTAGCCATATTTGACATTCAGTACATGTATCTTATTAAAGAATGACTCGATACGTGTGCAATTTTGTACCCATGTATAAAACATATATTGAAACAAAGCATGAAAATCCTGACCGTCTTGGTCCATCAGAAATGGGACAGGCTGGTTACTTATTGACTCACCCTCGTAAATTTTAACGAATCAATAACTAACGATGTCGTTAGCTTTGAGCAACTGGGTCCTGACTTTTCTATGCAAATTGCTTCTAATGAGTACCCAGGCCAAATAAAAAAAAATATGTGTGTTTAGGGTAACCCTACACTACCTAATTTTCCTGGTGAAACCTAGAAATCTTTTTCATGTTTTCTCAAAAAGAAAAATACCTGGTAGATGGTACTGGGATAAAATATGCTTAACATTCAGAGAAGGAGGGCTCAGCAAACAGTGTAGATCCAGATTAAACTGCTCCTAAAGGAGCAGTTTGATCAAGGTCTACACTGTTTGCCATTTGATCAGTACTTTTTGAAACATCTAAGGATGATCTAAGGATGATCAAACAGACTTGGTAAAATTTTATGCGAATTATGATCGAAGTCCAAATATATTTGGTGATGATGGTATTATTCTTCATAAAAAAAAATGTAAAAAATAAAAAGAATCCTTACCTACCCTACCTTTTTTTTCTAACATGTTACACTAAACACACATATTTTTTTTTTTATTTGGCCCCATAATATATGCTTTCATAGAGAAATAAGAAAAAAAATCCATTATTTTTGGTTGAAAAAAACAACAACAAAAAAACATCATGTCTGGAGCCGTGGATATTGGTAGAAATCCCTCAGACAGTTTAGGAAGGGGATATAAATATTAACCCATTAAAGACTGAATAAACTCTCCCATAATATACAGTTGACTCTTGCTATCGAACTCGCTTATCTCGAATAACTGCATGTCTCGAAGTGAAAATCTGGTCCCTGCCTAAACACGAAAATCTAACAACATGTAAAAAATATTGTGGAAAAGAGGAGAAATTGCCCCTAAGGAGCAATTTCTCCTCTTTTCCACAATATTTTCATTTATATCTCTAACTTCAAGAGTCCAATTAAACATATAATTGTTAAATGTGGTTAATCGAATTAGTTTTTTTCCTCAATTCTGCAAATCTGATATGTCGAAGTACGGATATCTCGAAGTAATTCAGAGAGTCCCTTGGACTTCGAGATAACGAGAGTCGGCTGTATTTGAAGAATCCAATTTTGATTTTAGGTACATGTATTTCAGGCTATATGATGTAATTTTTCTTAAGGAAAAATGGTTGAACTATTTGGAAATAGTGAAGACCCTGATCAGATGCTGCATTCTTCGGCATCTGATATGGATCTGCACTGTTTTCCAGTTACCCGTTTAAGGGTCTCCAGTCTTCAATGGGTTAATACATATACGGTCATTCTCTCCCTTCCGCTGATTAAAGAAGGGCAGTTGTCAGTTTCTGGCGAAAGAATGTGCACAATACTGGTTAACCGCTTAGAGGACTAAGCCTGCCCAGTAAACGTGTGGTTAGGTAAATTGACCGCGCTCGACATGACCCCATTGGGTTGACTGGGCCGTAAAACCTCAACACAAACAAACACATACTTTTTGTTGAAAAAAGAAGTGTCAGATCAACACGTGTGTGTTATTGTTGTTGTTTTGTTTGCTTTTTTAGCTCACCTGAACCTTTAGACTCATAGGTGAGCTTAAAGTGTAGGCAGACTGCATCATCTGTCTGTCGTCCACACTCTTCAAATGTCTCACTGGGCCAATCAAAACCAAAGTTCATATGTAGCCTATATGGGCTGAGGGAACGAAAATTTGTTCCCCACTTCTGATCACGTGACCAAGCTGGCCACCACTCCTATATATGGTAAAAACCTTTAAAAATCTTCTTCTCAGTAACCAAAGGGCCAATAGCTTTGGGGTTTTGTATGCAGCATTGGGGACGTGGGCCAAACAAAGTTAGATTGACCTTGACCTTTTTATGGAAAGGTCAGTTTTTTTTTACATAGACTCCTATAGCAAAACTACAATGTAGAAGGCCCAGGTCATTGATATTTGGTATGTAGCTTCATCTTGTGGACCTTTATTAAGACTGTTAAAATATAGCCCTGGCGGCGGAAATGGCCCCGCCCCAGGGGTCACTTGTTTTACACAGTCTCTTACAGGAAAAAAAAAAAACGCTCTTCAAATGTCTTCTCCTTAGAAACCACCATGCTCATACATGGTAAAAACCCTTTAAAAAAAACAACTTGTTCTCCAGAACCAAATGGGCAATGGCTTAGTAAGCAGCATTGGGGAATAAGCCCAATAAAGTTTGAACTGATAACCTTGGGTTGATCTTGGCCTTTTTTACAGAAAGGTCAATTTTTTTTTACATAGATTCCTATAGATAATTTTTTCAAAATCTACTTATAATGATATCTGAAACTACCATCACGAAAACATGCCTATATAATTTTGATCCCCATAAACCCCACTTTTATATAGTAAAACTGGGGTTTACAGGGGTATACATTATTTTTCTTATTTCTGCTCAGAACATAGATTGTGGGTACTTGTTAGAACCACCTCGCCGAGGCGGTTCTAACAAGTACCTACAATCTATGTTTTGAACTCATATAAGAAAATTATCGGAATTTTTTATCTGAAAATTTTCATTTTTTTGGGGTGGTAAAAGTTTCAATATATTTGAATAGGCATGTTTTCGTAATGAAGGCCCAGGCCTTTGATATTTGGTACATGTAGCTTCATCTTGTGGACCTTTATCAAGATTGTTCAAATTATAGTCCTTGGGTCAAGAATGGCCCTACCCCAGGGGGCACTTTAACATAGACTCATATAGGGGAAAAAAATTAAAAATCTTCTTATCTGAGAGTAGAAGCTTCCGGCCTTTGATATTTGATACATTAATACTTCATCTAATGGGCCTCTGCCAAGATTATAAAAATTATAGCCTTGGGGTAAAAAAAAGCCCGGCCCTGGGGCTAACATTTCATATGGACTTGTTGGATAAAAATCCTGTCTAAAACCAGAAGGCCCAGGCTTTTGATATACATGTATGGTATGTAACTTCATCTTATGAACCTCTATCAAGATTCTTCAAATTATGGAAACTTTAGTAATCTTCTTGTCTGAAACCAGAAGGCCCAGGTCTTTGATATTTGGTATGTAGCTTTATCTAGTAGGCCTTTATCAAGGTTGTTCATACATAGATACATGTACATACATGTATCAATAGGGAAAAGCTTCTTGTCTGAAAGTAGAAGGCCCAGACCTTTGATATTTGGTATGTAGCTTTATCAAGTAGGCCTCCACCAAGATTGTTCAAATTATAGCCCTGTGATAAAAAATGACCCCATCCTAGGGTGTCACTTGTTTTACATAGACTCATGTAGGGAAAACTTAAAACATTTTATCTGAAACTAGAAGGCACAGGCCATTGATATTTGGTATGTAGCTTCATCTGTTGGACCTGTACTATGATTGTTCACATTACAGGCCTGGGGTCAAAAATGGTCCCCACTAAAGGGTCACTAAATTTACATAGTCTGGACTCATATGGCAAAAAACTTTAAAACTCTTCTTGCGTTGAAACTAGAAGAGCTAGGCCTTTGCTATTTGGTCTGTACATGTAGCTTCATCAAAGCCATATCTTATGTGAATTGTCTGTTTGGCCAAATTAATGAAAGCTAAATTCCATACCAAGTTACTATAGGATACAGAGACCCAAAGTTTTTCAAACTGTGCCAGCTACATGTACCATACCCATGTTTCAGTCTTTAACCCTTCTCTTGCTGACCATGACATGCCCTGTCTTAGCAAACAGTGTAGATCCAGATCAGTTGGCTTCTGAAGAAATCAACTGATCTGGATCTGCACTGTTTGTCATTAAGTATGTGAATTTATATCAACAATCTGGATCAAGTAATCTGATTGGCTGAAAATTAGGAATGGGCATGGCATCTTAATTTATTCAGCATGACAAGGGTAATTATTTCTGTAAACTGGCTCAGAATAAAATAGTCTCATGTAAAGTATAGGACTATTGGTCCTCTGGTTTTTATCTGTACATCTGTGTTCTGTTGCAGATTGAAGAAGAGTATTCCTCAACGACAAAAACAGTAATAGCCTTCATTAAATACCAATAAAAACTCAATCTTTTGCATCATGATGATTGATCTCTAAATCAAAATGAGAAGAAATTTAGAAAGACCTGGCCTTGGGTTTCAGTCAAAGACAACCCCTGAGCCACCACCTAAAACAACAGCATCAATATTTGGGTTGATTTCTCAGATAAATAGGGGACTTCCTAAAGCAGAGAAGAATGAAGTAGAAAATGAACCAGTCCCAGCTCTAGCAACAGCTAAAGCAATTGCAGAAAAAATCTCAGTGACTAAAGATGCTCAAAAATCGCAGCTTGTACAGGAGAAACGAAGCCAGTTCCTGGCTGCAAAAGCAAATGTTGAAAGAATATTTCTTGGTGGTAAAGTGCCACAGTCTGGTGGTAACAAGTCACCACCACAGTTACTGACTGAAATGCCACAACTTTCAACTCGCAGTAATATTTTCAAAGTTCCAGAAGCAAAAGAGACTGACAAAGAAACAGCAAACCCTCTTACAAGCAGACCAGGATTAGGCTTCTCACAAAAGAAGAAGTATCTACCGAAAGTAGATGTGGGAGTGGGGCGAAATGTCTTTTCAGAAGAAGAGAACAGTAAAAACAGTGGTAAATTTTCTTTAGTGCCATATGATTATGATGAAAACAAAGATGATGAATCTGGATCATCTAGGAGTAAACATTCTAATTCAAGTTCTAAAGGAGAAAGACGGTTTACTGAAGAAAGGAAAAAGACAGACTCGAAAACAAAAGAAAAGTATTCATCTGGGAAGGAAAGTTCCACTAATGCTAGGAAAGAAAAAGTTTCATCAGGTGATAGTCAGGATGACTATTTTAAGTATGGGTATGGAAAAGAGCAAACTATTCCTACTGTCCAAGATGCAAATTATTCTTCAAACATGGGGAGAAATCAGACAGAATATACTGGTGACTTTGAAGAATATGGAAATGACAGATCATATCATGTTGGTGCTGTTAGGTCGCAGACTGGGAGAATTATGGATGTAAATTTAAGAAATGAAAATGATGATCTTAGATTCATGAATGAAGTTCAGGTAGACAGTAGAGTTCCACATCCAGGCATGAGAGGACCTGAATTTGTTAATCAACCCAGTTCAAATTTTGGGGGACCGCAGTTAATTCCTATTAATAATGTTGTGTTTGGAAGGCCAGAATATACTGCTCCTATTCATTCAGAGTTTGTAGCATTTCCACTACCTCTTGATCCTAACATAAATCCTGATTTCAGAGAACAGTATCATGGTGCTGATCAGTTCCACGATAACAGGGATATAGATGGCAACAATTTAGATTTTGGTTGGAGGTCACCACCAAGAGGGAACTTTGATAATTTTGGTGGCCCACTTGATGATCCCTCTTGGCTGAGAAATGACTCGGAATATGGTTATAATAGACAATATGATGATGATGTCTATCAGGGCAGAAACTCAAGAAGTGACAGTTATAACAGGTCTCCTATCAGAGATGAAGATAGAATATATCCATTTGAACCACCCAATGAAATGAGGGACAATTTTAGTTTTCAGTTTCAGTCAGGCTTTCCTGGTCGTAGTTCAAGAAGTCCCAGTCCAGGCAGATTTGGTCCTTCATTTGGTCCTAGATCTGAATGGGATGCAAATAGAGGGTATTCTAGAGGGGTTGGGGGCAACAGAAGAAGCTCCAGTTTAGAGAGATTGGGTAGAAGAGAGTCTGCATGGGGTAATGTTAGTCCAGAGGAACAAGACAGATTGAAACGTATGGACATAGCAATGGGTTATTCAGATAGAAGATCAAGGGATCGAGACAGAAGGCGTTCTTTGGACAGGGACAGATCACCTCGATCAAGATCTGGAAGGAGGAGAAGTTTAAGCAGAGAAAGAAGGGCTTCTCATGAGAGGAGTGGAAGGGCAGATTCTAGGGGCAGTCCAAGGTCACAGAGGTCAACAAAGAGAACGGGTGATGAATCTTCGGAAACAGATATACAAGGTAATAATCAGGGGAACCGACACATTTTTAAGGTGGGGGAAGGGCGGGTAAAAAGTATTGATATTTTTTCTTATTTCTCCATTCTCCACAAAAACATATGTTGTGGGTACTCATTAGAAGTGCCACAATATCTGTTTTCATGGAGAAATAAGAAAAATATATATCTGATACTCGCTTTTATCTAGAGCTATGAAATTAGGGTGCCCCAATATTTAGGGTAAATATGAATAACCTATTTATTTGGATACCCTTCTTACATAGAGTTAGATGGGATTCTGGTAATTACCGTATTCCACCCAATTACTGCACTGTGTGCTTAAGTTTGTCAAAATTACTGGAAAAAACCTAGTAAAATATCTTCCTAATAAGGGCACTGTTTTAAAGGAATATGAGCAGAGGACTTCCTGAGGGCCGTATTTAATGATGCTTATGCGATATATGCTCTGATTTTCTTTATAAAAGCATATATTGTGGGTACTCATTTGAATTGCCTCAACTTGTCGAGGCAATTCAGATGAGTACCTACAACATATGCAGGCCTCCTAGCGAAACCTATAAAACCTATAATAACCTATAATTTTGTGTCAAACCTATAAAACCTTTATTTTGTTCATAAAACCTAGAAAAAGCCTGTATTTTCATGAAAAAACCTATGTTTTTCACTTTTTGAACCTTCTCACGACTCAACCCTAACTTTTCTCCAAAATGCCCTACTATTTTTACTTTTTAGTCCCAAAAAAGTGATGAAAACTGTCAAGAAATTGTATTTTTTTCCTTGCTCGCTTCGCTCGCTCGGACTATGTAAAATTCAGATCAACTTTATCTGAATAATTGTGGTGCAAAAATTCATCAAATATTTTTTCTTCAGTTTTAAATCTCTATGTGAGTTTGGAAGAACCTTATTTTTAACCTATATTTTTTATTGAAAAACCTGTAAATAACCTATATTTTGAGTAAGAAGAACCTACATAAAAACCTATATTTTCAAAGTGGGCCACTAGGAGGCCTGCATATGCTATTAGTAAAGAAGTAGACAAACTGATAATATTACACGGACTGCAATCTGAAGCCTATGAAATTGCTTGACTATGGGCTTATACGTGTATGTGCGGTAATAATGGTTGAATTATTGTATTTACATTGTTTTTGGACAGACAGGCATGAGCAAACAGTGTAGACCCTGATCATATTACTCAAAGTGCAGAATCTGATCTAAGTCTACACTGTTTGCCACTCATTCAACAGTATTTTAGATACATCAACAAGTATTAAAACGGATGTCCAAAGTTAAGGAGAATTATGGTAAGGAAATAAGAATGGCTACGTGAGAAAACGTACCTTCTTACATGTACCTATATGTGCCCATTGAAGACTCAGATCAGCCTGCATATCTGCACAGTCTGCTCAGTTTTTGTTGTCTACATGAAGAAACTTCGCATTCTTGTTAATCAAAATATGCTCAGTGGAGATTCTGATAAGACTGCACTAATGTGCAGGACTGCAGGCTGATCTGAATTACCGCTAGGAGCAGATGTCCAAAGGTACATTTTCGGACATTGCAGCTCTGAATGCTCAGGGTAAATACGGTATTTAATGTCCTTGAATTTTGAACACTTTCTTCCATACTTTTTTGGCCTAAGTTTTGCTTTTTATATAGTTCTTTCATAAAATACTTAATGGAATGGCAAACAATGTAGACCCTGATCAGACTGCTTCATATGCATAAGCCATTTTGTTAGACACTTTGGTGTACGAAATTTTAGGACATTTACTGTATGGTACTGTTGAATTACTTTTGCAGTTAATCGACCTTCTGGAGATGCATTTGTGATTGCTCGGAACGCTTACCAGGAAGCTCGGAACCAGCAATGGGAGCAGATCAAGTTAAAGTTCAACCTGACAGATGATGCTAAGGACCGGCATCCTATGTTTGGTCCTGGTCAGGCTGTGGGTTACCTCTGTAGGGTTGGTAAATTTGAGTTATATGGGACATGTCAAGGGAAAACACTGTCTTCAGACATGCTCAAAATGGACAGATTCAGATCATCCTGCACATTCGCAGAGTATCATACGGGCCATTGCCAATCCTACATTCTGTAGTATCCAGTGATTCTATTAGAGGACAGTGGGGGGCCTGATCAGACTGCGAAGATGCGCAGGTTGATCTGGGCCTTCACTGTCCACATATTCTTTAAGACGTTCTTGTATGGGGTGGCCCATATAATTATACGTAGCAACAGACAAAGCACTTTTTTTGAGACAGAAAGTATTGGTGTTATTCTTATTTCTCCACAAACACCTATGCCGTGGGTACTGATTGGAAGTGCCTTGAAGTGCCTTGCTGAGACACTTCTAATGAATACCCACAGAATGTTTTCATGGAGAAAGAAGAAAACATTATGTGGATACCCTATCTTATCTGGAGCTGTGAATAAGTACCTGGAAGAGGGCTAAAATAAAAATAAATATGTTTTATACAAATTGACTATTAGTCGATGGTAAGTTGGTTTAACAAACTGATGATGGACTACAAAATTCAGAAAGATTCCCATCACTACTATTCACATTTTCCACGATTAACATAGGTCTAGATAAGAGTGGTCATCAGATAAATATTTTTCTTATTTCTCCACAAAAACGTATGTTGTGGGAACTCTTTAGAAGCGCTATGAGTTCGCACTTCTAATGAGTTCCCACAACATACGTTTTTGTGGAGAAATAATTATTTTGGATTGAAAAAGCATCTTATCAAGAGGTATACACAGTAAGCATGAACTTGTAAATATTATGATCAGAGGATAGAAGCGAAGGGTCAAATTGTTTGACCTATACTATGAATTAAGTATTGCTACTGTATGTATTTGGTTTGTATGCTTTGATAGAGGAGCTTAGGCAAGAACAGATATGTCCAAATGGTCCTCCTCTATAAATCCACGCCCCCCCCCCCCACCCACCCACCCACCTTCACCTCCGATGAGGGGGACATATGATATTGTTTTTGGTGAGGATCCTATTGGCGTTGGCAATGGCGTTGGCATCACAAAATTTTGTGAACCAGTGGTTGGATTCTTACCAAATTTCCATAAGTATATAATTGGGACATAACAGAGAACTTATTAGATTTTGGTGACCTTGACTTAATTTTCAAGGTCAAAGCAGTAGAAAAACTTAAAATTCTGTGACTTTTTCTTGTCTGACAATATCTTTTGAACCAGTGGTTGGATTCTTATCAACTATTAATGAATATTAATTTTCAAGGTCACAGCAGTAGAAAAACTGAAAATTCTCTGACAATTTCTTATCTGCGCAATATCTTTTGAACCAGATCTCTGAAAACATTATTACATGTACTAGTTATTATTATTATTATCGTTGTTATTATCGCACCTGCTTGTAGCAGGGTGCGATATAGGCGTCCGATTTTCCGTCAGTCCGTCCGTCTGTCGACATTTATGTCGACGTTCGACATTTATGTCAAAGTTAGTATTCTAATCAACTACAAGACTAAACAACCATCAAACCCTGCATGAAATCTCCCTGACCTCCTGACTTTGCGACATAGGCGTCCGCTTTTCCGTATGTCTGTCTATTCGTCCGTCCGTCTGTCAACATTTATGTCGAAGTTCGACATTTATGTCAAAGTTAGTATTTTAATCAACTACAAGACTAAACAACCATCAAACCTTGCATGAAACATCTCCCTGACCTCCTGACTGCGACATAGGTGCCCACTTTTCCATTCGTCTGTCTGTTCGTCCGTCCGTCTGTTAACAGTTCTGTTATGTCGAAGTTCGACATTTATGTCAAAGTTCGTATTCTAATCAACTACAAAACTAAACAACCATCAAACCTTGTATGAAACGTCTCCCTGACCTCCCGACTTTGCGACATAGGTGCCCGCTTTTCCATTCGTCTGTCCGTTCATCCGTCTGTCTGTCTGTTAACAGTTCTGTTATGTCGAAGTTAGACATTTACGTCGAAGTTAGTATTCTAATCAACTACAATTCTACAACAACCATCATACCTTGCATGACACATCTCCCTAACCTCCTGACTTGGCAGGTATGTTGACCCAGTGATCTTGACCTATATTTTGCGCTCCATTGACTTTGACACAATTTACGTTGACGTTCCAGATCTTCTCAACTATAAGGCGTACAACTACCAAACCTTGCATAGTGCTTCTCCTAGATGTACTGACTTGGCAGGTACCTTGACCCGGTGACCTTGACCTATATTTTGCGCTCCAGTGACTTTGACATATTTTGCGTCGACGTTCGATATCTCCTCGACTATAAGGCCTACAACCATCAAACCTTGCAAAGTGCTTCTTCTCAATGTACTGACTTGGCAGATACCTTGACCTGGTGACCTTGACCTATATTTTGGCTGCAGTGACTGACATAATTTACGTCAATGTTCCAGATCTCCTCAAGTGTAAGACCTCTAGCCACCAAACCTTGCATAGTGGTTCTCCTAGATGTACTGACTCTGCAGGTATCTTGACCCGGTGACCTTGACCTATATTTTGCGCTTCAGTGCCTTTTACACATTTACGTCAACGTCAACGTTCAATATCTCCTCAACTGTAAGGCCTACAACCATCAAACCTTGCATAGTGCTTCTCCTCAATTTACGGACTCCGCAGGTACCTTCACTGGGTGACCTTGACCTATATTTCGCGCTCCATTGACTTTTACACCTTTTACATCACCCTTCCATGTCCTCAACTGCAAGGCCTTCAACCACCAAACCTTATATAGCACTTCTTCTCGATGTACTGACTCGGCAGGTACCTTGACCTGGTGACCTTGACCTATATTGTGCACTCCAGTGACTTTGACACATTTTATGTTGATGTTCGGTATCTCCTCAAATATAAGACCTACAACCACTAAACCTTGCATAGTGCTTCACCTCATTGCATGCGCTTGGCAGGTACCTTGACCCGGTGACCTTAACCTATATTTGACACATTTCACGTTGATGTTTGATAACTCCTCAACTATAAGGCCTACAACCACCATACCTTGCATTGTGCTTCTCCTTGATGTACTGAATTAGCAGGTACCTTGACCCGTGATGTTGACCTATATTTCATGCTCCAGTGACTTTTACACATTTTACGTCAACGTTCCATTATCATTGGGCTGTATGATATGAAAAGTCAGTGCTGAAGATATAACCATTAGAGGGAATGGGACTGGCCTGGAAAGTATGTGCCCCACTAGGCACTTTGTCTACATTTTTTTCAACCCAGTTTTCCAAGTAAGCACTACTAAGAATGAAATAAACTTATTTAATAACCACGTTCTGATTGTGGCTCCTGTGACTTTTGCACCAGCAGGTGCGATGACGCCTTCCGCGGAATTCTTGTTTTTATTACAATCATTATTATTGTCCAACCCTTTGTGTTGTTTTTCATTGCCCATAATTCTTTAAGGAAATTTGTTAGCCATTAATGTCCAATCACAATTGAAACAGAAAACATTTTGATTTTTTACCTACAGAAGATAAGGCTTGACATTTCATGTGAATCATATGCCATGATTGACTGCCATGCCTTATTTATTTATTTATTTATTTAAAAAAAAATAATGAAGAAAAGATAAGAATGTCATCTGCCACATTTTTGATTTTCCCTCCACTTCTTCCTTTTATTATACTAGCTCATCTGTCCCTTTTCATCCTTTCTCTGGGAGATGAGACAAAATGACCTAAAAGGGTTGATGTGACATTAAACAAGAACTTGAACAAATGTTTCAGGATTGCAATGTTACCTGTATGGAGCCAGGAGAGTATCGACAACATTTGGACAGTGAAACTCATGTTAGGGTAAGTTAAATACATGTATGTATTTCCTTTTATACTGTATTCAATATACCATATATACATTAAGTATTCGGACAGACAGGCCTGAGCAAACAGTGTAGAACCAGATGAGACGCCGCATTCTGCGGCGTCTCATCAGGATCTACACTGTTTGCCGTCCATCCAGCAATTTTAAACGCAACATCGGGTAGTAAATTGTGCTTGTTCAAATATTAGAATAAGTATGGTAAGGAGCTGAGGTCTCTGAATACTTGGGTAAATAGCTTGCACCTTAACCCCATACCTTGCTTGGGGTAAAGTTTGAACAACTCTATTTTGCTTCTTGTTGATGTGTCTAAAAACTGCTGTGCGAGTGGCAAACTGTAGACCCTAATCAGATGCTGCATTCTGTAGCACCTGATCTGTGTCCACACCATTTGCTTGGGCCTCTCTGTCCACTTCGGGTAAACATGGTACATGTTTTCCCTTTTGTACATACCTCTGAATAGAGTTGACCCCATTTCAGGACCTCGATGTCCAGGAAAGAGAACAGTGTGTCACAGAAGTTGTCTCCACTGGTGAAAAAATGGCAGAAATTCAACTCTGCGTAGCCATTTATTTTAAGATTGTTTTAGTGCCAAAAAATACTAATACTCTGAAATGAGAATCCTTTTTCTGGCGAAAGAATATGCACAATACTGGTTAACCGCTTAGAGGACTAAGCCTGCCCAGTAAACGTGTGGTTAGGTAAACTGACCGTGCTCGACATGACCCCATTGGGTTGACTGGGCCATAAAACCTCAACACAAACAAACTTTTGAAACAATGTCACAGGGTGAAAAAAAACAAATATCTACTGGTGCCTGAGCCCGGGACCTCATATTATTGTTCCATTGCATGGCAGTACAAGTATAGTAACCAGTGGCATTCTTCTTTGCCAAACTGGACTTTTGTCCCTGAAGTTAAAGGCCATAGAGATTCATATATGACCCACACCAAGCGAAAATGTGCCTTCGAGGCATGCTCAGAAAGCAAAGGCCTAGATCAGACTGTGCAAATGCACAGTCTGATCTGGGCCTTTGCTGTCTGCTGCAAGAATCATTGGCTACTATAGAATGTATCACTGGTCTGGGCTTTGCTGTCTGCTGCAAGAATCATTGGCTACTATAGAATGTATCACTGGAGTGCAAAGGCCTGGATGAGACCTTGCCATGTGCAGGCTGATGTGAAAACACACATTTTGTACATGCTTGAAGGCGCGTTTTAGCTTTGCTTAGTCCATATAATTAGACTTGGGACATTACTGTACAGAGCTTTGGATGATCTTAAATCTGGCTGTACAAGGCACATGTGATCAATGAAGACTCTGATCAGACTGTACTGATGCATAGACTGATCTGAGTCTTCCCTGGTTGCACGTCTTATAGTAGGTTTTGTAATGCCCTGGCTCATATAACAATTTCACCTAATGGACATAATGGTCTAGTTCCAACATTACATCGATATTTTACCATACTCCCTTTTGATGTGTATAGGGCCTTTCTGTTACCATGACAACCAGCCAGATTTAAGAGGAAGAAAAAGTTTTCATGCCAGGCCCAGGTGGGAGTTAAACTGCTAACTGATAATTGAGGGCTCTATGCTGTTACTATAAAAGCTGGATTCAGGGTTTTCCCTCAGGGTTTTAAAGTGAGGGTCCAAGGGACTCCCTTATAAGGAGTGAAGGGGTCCTTTAATAAGATTTAGGGGTTTATTGTTATAAAGAGGGTCATTTAAGCACTAATTGCAACTGTAGCAGATAACACTTTGAAGTACTTTGTTTTCAGAGAAAATAAGACTTGACATCTCATATGAATTGTCTGCATAGCAGACAATTCACATGAGGTGTCAAGTCTTATTTTCTCTGAAAAATAAAATCAAATTTTAGACTGTTGTCTGCTAGAATTTGCATTTGCTTTATAGGTTAACTATTGCCCAAATATTGATAATTCCTGGCCTTTAGACCATAAATAGATTAAAATACAAAGCCATAGATAAATAAAATATATTTTGGATTTGATTCTGTATGCATCACTCAGGACCCTTTCCCCTAGTTTTTGAGAGTCCCAAACAAGGTTTTGGGGGTAAAAACTGCCAAAATGCGAGTCAGGGAAAACTCTGTGGATTGTAGCACAAGGCAGTAAAAGTGTTGTAAGTACCTAATCACATGACATTGAGAACCAATCGGAAAATAGCTCTTACCTATGGAAGTTTAACCTTACCACTCTTTAGGCTAATTCAGCAGATGGTAAATGGATGACATTTTTCTTATTTTTTCGAGAAAGCAGGATTTGTAATTTCATGCAAATTGTCTCCATTGGAGACAGTTTGCATTAAGCGTCTAAACCTGTTTTCCAGGAAAAGTAAGAAAAATGTTTCAGCATGTCTTCTGCTGAAAAGGTTGCCCTGGGCCCAGTTGTTCAAAGCTAACGACGTCGTTAGTTAACGATTCGTTAAAATTTACATTGAGTAATACGCAAATATGCTGAAATTTTTTGCTGAAAAAATGTGAGTAGCTTTTGCAGTGCAAAAGCTACTCAGATTTTTTTCAGCAAAAAATATCAGAATATTGTATATTGAATCCGCTAAAACAGTTAACGAAATGACCCTAAATGAGCTCGTTAAGCTAACGACCTTTGAACAAAGTGGGCCCAGATTGCTAAGCATTAAAGCATATGTTTTTAAGGTTCTTTACTACTATAAAAAGAATCTTAACCCTTAAAGCGCCAGTCACAACTATTGTCGTCTGCTTTGTCATCTGCTTGTGATTTTAAAAGTCATTTTTGCAAACAGTGTGGACCCAGATCACACTGCTCCTTTAGGAGCAGTCTGATCTGGGTCCACACTGTTTGCCTGTATGCAAAAATAGATTTGAAAAGTTTGCAAGAATATTCAGCAGACGACATAAACAGATGACATTTTCAGATGCAGTTTTTCTTGGGCGCTTTAAGGGTTAAGCCTTGCCCTGTTGAATAAATAAGGATGTCACACCCACTTTTAATTTTTCAGCCAATAAGATTGCTTGATCCAGGTTATTTGTACAAATAACACATACTTAATGACAATAAAATTGCTTGTTTCAGGTTATTGGTACAAATAACACATACTGAATGACAATAAGATTGCTTGATTCAGGTTATTGGTACAAATAACACATACTGAATGACAAACAGAGCAAATCCAGATCAGTCGGCTTCTGAAGAAAGCCGACTAATCTGGATCTACTCTGTTTGTGAAAGCAGGGCATATCAAGATTCAGCATGACTAGGGTTAAAATTTCAACATATTATTTGAGCCCTTGACATATTATCTCAAGGGCTCAGCTTATTATCCCTGGAGATATGCATTTCTTTGATGGAGTTGAAAGGTATTTTCTTTTCTTTGCAGGCGATACAGTTAAAGGCCCAGGAAAGTAAGTGCCAATACACTGAACCTCTTCATGTGATGGTTTCAGATATAAGACAGTTTAAAGGTGGACCCCAAAACTGTTGAATCCAAACAAAAATGTATAGAATATATAGAAAAATGACATTTATGGTCATTTTTCTATATAATCTATACATTTTTATATAATTGAAACAAAAATGTATAGATTATATAGAAAAATATAAGCTTTTGGTTGGATAAAACAGTTATTTAGCTAATAAGGTTTTTGTCTTGGACCCAGTAATAGTGTTATAAAGAGGATATGGTATATTTGTAGGAGCTCGGGAGAAGTAAAACTTTCACATGATATGAGCCTACCATAGCTCTTTTTAGCCATAATCCTCAAAGGCAACTTTTCTTTTTATATGGTTTGTGACCCAGAAAAGCAGGCATATCCATGTAGACTGTACAGGGCCTCCTTTTTAGCTCGTCTGTATGAAAGTAAAGGCATAGCGATAGCAGTCACCACGGCATTGGTTTTATTCAGCAATACTCTGCCCATGCCTATGATCTCAAGATCAAGGTCACAGACAAAAAGTTATATATGATAGTTTTTTTAAGAGCTCATATTTTCCAAACCATATGATGGATTTTGTTCATATTTGACATGATGATAGATACAGGTCCAAAGTTTTATTCAGCAATACCCACTGCCCTTGCCCATGGCCTCAAGGTCAAAGTTAAGAACTTAGAAATTTTATATTAAAGTGTTTTAAGAGCTCATATTTACCAAACCATATGATAGATTTGGTTCATATTTGACATGATGATAGATACAGGTCCAAAGTTTTATTCAGCAATACCCACTGCCCTTGCCCATGGCCTCAAGGTCAAAGTTAAGAACTTAGAAATTTTATATTAAAGTGTTGTAAGAGCTCATATTTTCCAAACCATATGATAGATTTGGTTCATATTTGTAATGATAATAGATACAGGTCCAAAGTTTTATTCATCATCACCCCCACCCATGCCTATGACCTCAAGCTCAAGGTCACAGATTAGAAATTTTATAATTGATCCCTGATAATGTCAAATTCATGACAACAAATGACCAAACCATAGCACAAGAAATCCTATCAAGAACTAAAATGCCATAACATTTCCTCTTACCGTAACGATTCTAAGTATTGGGACAGATAGGCTTAAGCAAACAGTGCAGACCCAGATCAGACTGGTCGTAAAGAGCACCCTGGCACTCCAGTACAACCTCAATTCCAGGCGAGCTCTGCTGTCTCCTGACAGCTCTTATGTTGGTTGTCATGGTAACAGAAAGGCCCTATACACATCAAAAGGGAGTATGGTAAAATATCAATGTAATGTTGGAACTAGACCATTATGTCCATTAGGTGAAATTGTTATATGAGCCAGGGCATTACAAAACCTACTATAAGACGTGCAACCAGGGAAGACTCAGATCAGTCTATGCATCAGTACAGTCTGATCAGTCTTCATTGATCACATGTGCCTTGTACAGCCTCCGAACTATCCAAAGAGGGATAAACGAGAAACCTTGTCATACTGGGTGGATGTACAAGCTGATCTGAGTCTTTGCTAGTCACACAGGTCTTATTGTAGGTTTTGTCATGCACTGTTTTTAAGTTTTAAAGAGTGCAGACCAAGATCAGATACCATGTTCTGTAGTAGTGACCAGGATAAATATGACAAGAAAGATAATATGTATGTGCTTGTGTTGGGCCTTAGCCCTTATACTGCCAGTCACAACAATTGTTGTCTGCTTTGTCGTCTGCTTGGGATTTTAAAAGTCATTTTGCAAACTATGGACCCAGATCAGACTGCTCCTAGTCTACCTAGAGGAGCAGTCTGATCAGGGCCCACACTGTTTGCCTGTATGCAAAAATAGGTTTGAAAAGTTTGCAAGAATATTCAGCAGACGACATAAACAGACGACACTTTCAGATGCAGGTTTTCTTGGCATTTTAAAGGTTAGATACCAAAGACAAGATGCAATACAGTGGAATGCAAAACAGTGATTGGTTATGGATGAGACTGTCGCAGTAAAAGTGCAAATTTAAATAATTTGTGATGTGTATATTCAAACTCTCTTCATCAGCTGCACCAATACCACAGCCACTTTTATGACTTCTGAAAGGTGGCTGTTGTGGGGAGATTGCACTGTATTTAATAATGCCTTCTTGACATGTTTCAGTGCTTTTAAAAGCAACACCCAGTAGACCGGATTCAAAACCTGAAGATAGTAGGCGGCAGAGAAACTCCAGGGTCAGTGATGCCAATGAAGGTCAGCCCAACAGAAGCAGAGATAGGAAGAGAAGCAGAGATAGAAATCTAAGCAGAGATAGAAACCGAAGCAGAGACAGAAACCGAAGCAGAGACAGAAACCGAAGCAGAGACAGACACCGAAGCAGAGACAGAAACCGAAGTAGAGATAAGGATAAAGCTGATGATTTACCACGTCCAAAAGGATCTTCTGAAAGTATGTTATTCAAGGAATTATTTATTTGTCCAGTTTTCTGTTTTTCTCATAAAAATCAACCACAGATTTTTCACTGGCTATTAGAGTCAGTCTTCAAATTTTGTACAAACCCTGACACTGGTGTAGTATGTTGTGTAAGAGAAAACCAAGATGCTGAGATTTTTTTCTTTTGCCCGTCCCTCTCATGCAATGGTAAGGGAAACTTGCATCTACAAAGTTTGTTCACCATACCCCTGATAGCTATGGCTGGGGTGAGGGGGGGGAGGGGGGGGTATGTGTGCTTTGCTTACTATCTGTTATATTTATTATATGTCATGACATTCCCCAGTTCAGTGTTTGCCCACACCAAGTATTTTGTGAGAGAATTTTTATCACCTGCGATGCCTTCTTACCTTGTCATTTTTGGAGGATTTTTAACCCTGGTCCTGCTGAATCAGGTTAAACCCTGCCTTTGCAAACAGTGTAGATCCAGATTAGTGTAGTCTGGTAAAGCCAGTTGATCTCAATTTGCACTGTTTGTCATTAAGTATGTCTCTGTATGCGAATTTTCTATCAACAGCCTGGATCAAGTAATCCAACAGGCTGAAAATTAGAAGCGGGCGTTGCATCATAATTTATTCAGCAGAGTAAGGTTTAAAAGGCGAGGGGGACATAACTTCTCTGACTTTGCTTGTTTCAGCTATTCCTGAAAGACCAAAAGGTCCACTGAAGGTTGAAAGCATAAAAGCTACAAGTTTACAGCTGTTCTGGAACAAACCCTGGAAAAAACCGGGAGATATGACAGAGGATAAGTTTGCTGTAGAGTACTGTGTCATTACTAGAAAAAGACAAGGGGAGTGGCACCCTCTAGGGACAACAAACATGACCAACTATATTGTACGGGAACTTCAGGAGGACACAACGTACATATTCCAAGTGAAGTCGGTCAGCGGAGATATTGAGTCATTACCCCTAACTGCCAATAGGATCAAGACCAAAATTAGTGGTAATTTTTGCTTGAATTATGTACAAATGAATCATACTGCTTAGCCCAGTGGGTAGTACGCCTGACTGCAGACTGAGGGGCAAGTTCCAATCCCAGTTAGGCCACATAACCTACGTGGAGATTGACCATTTTTCATAACTACCTATGCACAAACAGCTTTATTCTAGTCATTGTTTTTTTTTTTTTTTTTTTTTTTAAATCTAATATTTTCTCTTTTCCCAAAATGAATGCAAATTATGCAGAAATCTGTTGGGTAGGTAACTTGGAGGCAGATTTTCAACAAGTTCCACCTGTTCAATTTTTCTGAAATTTTCACAGTATTGTTATGAAACATCAATAATTCAAATATAGCAAAGAAAACTTAAAAATATTATTTATAGACAAAAATTCCAAAAAGTCACTTTACTATAGAAATTGCATAGGTCAGACCAATTTTTGGCCGTAAATTTAATTCTAGGGTACATATTTGAGAACAAAACACAGAAACAGAAAAGATAAATGGTTTATGATAAGATGTGGTCAATCAGAACAAAATATTTTCATTTAAAATATAATGCCAAGCAAAAAACATCTTTCTGAGATGTCAAAAGGACAGTAAATACAGGGAGAGATAGGCCCTTGCAAACAGCAGTATTTTAGACATATCAGTGGGTAGTAGAATGGACTATTTCAAATTTTAGAACAAGTATGGTAAGAAGATAAGATGTCCCAATAATTAGGTTAATTATGGTATCAGCAGGATAATAGGAGTATCCTAATAAACAGTTTGTTCTTCCCAAAAACTTGCATAATTTGGGACAAATAAGAAAACTTTTAGTACATTTTTGTTACCCTAGTCCTGCTGAACCCGGATACACATACATGCCATATCTCATACTGTGAGATAAAATCTCACAGAAGTTGACCCATCAGGCAGCATAAAAAAAATCAAATCTCATAGAATTATCAGACCATTTTACAACAGATTTTATGAAGAAATAAATATAATAAATCACATACTGCTGTGGTTTTCCCAAGCTTCTTACATGAAAAGAAAGGCTATATTGGGGGCGCTCCAAAGTGATGTTTAAGAAAATCTCACAGGATTTTGTCAAATCTCCCTTAAAATTTTGTCTTGATATCACAGATTTTAGTCCATTTATGAAGAAGCCAACTGATCTGGATCTGCACTGTTTGCCATTCAGTATATGAATTTACAACAGCCTGGATCAAGGAATCTGATTGGCTGACAGGAGAAGTGGGCTTGGCATCTTAATTTTTTCCAGCAAACAGTGTAGATCCAGATCATTTAGCTTCTGAAGAAGCCAACTGATCTGAATCTGCACTGTTTGCCATTTAGTATCTGAATTTATATTAACATTCTGGATCAAGGAATCTCATTAGCTGAGAATTATAAGTGGGCGTGGCATCTTAATTTTCTAATTTTCAGCCAATCAGATTACTTGATCCAGGTTGTTGATACAGATTCACATACTTAACCTTTGTCCTGCTGAACCCGGATATACCCTACCTTTGCAAACAGTGTAGATCCAGATCAGTTGGCTTCTGAAGAAGCCAACTGATCTGGATCTGCACTGTTTGTCATTAAGGATTTTAATTTGTATGAATAACTTGGATCAAGTATTCTGATTGGCTAAAAATTAGAAGTGGGTGTGGCTTCTTAATTTATTCAGCATGACAAGGGTTAATGACAGACAGTGCAGATCCAGATCATTTGGCTTCTTCAGAAGCCAACTGATCTGGCTCTACACTATATGCAAAGGCAAGGCATATCCTGCTTCTGCAGGACCAGGGTTAAGGTGACTTCTGAAATTATACTAATATTTATCACAGTCACTGTTGATCTGTTTACAGAAGAAACAGCTAAAAAGAAAGAAAACAAGAAAGTGAACAAGAAAGAACCGGCTAGAGCTAAAGATGGAACAAAACGTAAAACTGCAGAAACAAGTAGAGCTAAAGATGAACAGAAAGATCAAGCCAACAAGAAAGAAAAACTGGAGATCACAGTTACATTAGGATCCAGTAAAAATGATAGAGAGAAAAAGAAAAATGAAAAAGAGGAAAAGAAAAGAGAACATATTGATATAAAAATAAAAGAGGCTAAAAAGCTGAGTGAGAAAGCTAAGACAGGAGATAAAGAGGACAAGAAAGAAGCAAAGGAGGAGGGAAAGAAAAAAGAAGCTGAAAGAAAAGAAAGAAAGGAGACTAAGATTTTTTTCTATGAACAGCTTAAAGGAACTGATGATATACCTCTTCTAGGTAAGTAGACAACTACCAGAGGAATTGTTAAGCAGGAGTGTTTGGTGATAATTCTGGGATAATTTTTTCCAGTTCTCGATTAAAACATATGTTGTGGGTACTCTTTAGAAGTGCCTCAGCAAGGCACTTCTAATGAGTACAAACAAAATATGTTTTATGGTTGTGGGTACTCATTAGAAGTGCCTCAGCAAGGTGCTTCTAATGAGTACAAACAAAATATGTTTTTATGGAGAAAGAAGAAAAATTATCCCAGAATTATCACCAAATGCTCCTTCTTAACAATTCGTCTGTGCTACTCCTGTAAATTTTTGGTGACATTAAACGTGGTAGCGGATGACATCCAGTATTTTTTGTATTTTTTTTTTTTTCAATAAGGCTCAGTATTTCATGTGAATCATCTGCCTAGTGTAAGCCTTGATGACTCACTCCGATGTATGTCCAGCTGGTGATCAGGAGGTTGCAGATTCGATCTCTGCCCAGTCCGGCAACATTCTTTCATAGAGATTGATCATGAAATATTTTCTAAGGTTCTCTTCCTTCCAGCGATTCAAGAAGGGCAGTTGTCAGTTTCTGGCAAAAGAATGTGCACATAATATTGGTTAACCACCTAGAGGACTAAGCCTGCCCAGGAGAAATGTGATTAGGTAAACTGACCAGCTTAACATGATGCTGTTGGGTTGACTAGGCAGTTGAACCTAACTCAGTTAATCATTTGCCTAACAGATGATTCACATGAAGTGCCAAGCTTTATTTTTTATTAGAAAATTAAAAAAATAAAGAAACAAACAAAATCACTCACAAAAAAAAAGACGCACACACACACATGCACACACAAAAAACAAAAAACAAAAACAACATATTAAACACTGAGAATGTTGTTATTGTGACTGGTGCTTTAAGGAATAGCATTCTTGCATAAAAAAGGCTTTGACACATATGTCAAAAACAAACACCTTAACTCTTTCACTGCCACAGGCAATAATAACAGGCTTTTGCAAACAGCATAGATCCAGATGAGACGGCTCATAATGAGCCGTCTCATCTGGGTCTACGCTGTTTGACATTCAATCTTTCAACTTTACATATAAGCTTCTTTCCAAGCTATACTTTCTTTTAAAAAAAAGCAGAAGACAAATATCGTCTGAAATTTGGCACCGAAAGAGTTAATTATCATTTTCTTTAATAAAGACTATAGCTTCATAACATGTTATTAACCCTTTAAATGCCAAGCAAAATTTGTAGCAGACAACATTCTTTTTTTTTTTTTTTTTTTTTGTAGCGAAAACTAGGCTTGACATTTCATGTGAATCATCTGCTAAGCAGACAATTCATATGGAATGTCAAGATTTGTTTTCTCTGAAAATAATTAAAAAAATTAAAAAAAAATCAAAATTGTAGTCTGCTGCAGTTGTGATTGGTGCTTTAAGGGTTAATAGAGAAATAAGAATAATGTTCTTTTTTACAGCCAGAATTTATTGACTTTCTGTCTTATTTTTATACCCCGCCACACGATGGTTTCACATTGGACGTCGTGTGTCTGCCAGTCTGTCTGTCCATCCGTTTTTTGTTTCCGGACAATAACTTGAGTAAACAGGAGTGGATTTTCACCAAACCTGGTATGTGCATTGATATTAAGGAGATCTGGTTTGGTATTGCTAATGGGCAGATTTCGTCAAATTTTTACGGAGTTCTCTGCCAGTAATAATAATGGCGGGTTATTATAGTTTAACATTTTTATTTCACAAAAGCATATGTTGTGGGTACTCATTAAAAGCACCTCAATGAGGTGCTTTTAACAAGTTGCCACATCATGAATGAAGAAATAAGAAAAATATTTTCCTTTGTACCCCTCTTACTAGAGCTATGATGCTTTAATCAGAGGGGTATTCAGATGTTTTACTTTGTTTGCGTATGCTTTTAGGTACTAATTTGAAGCATCTCAGTGTTACCCAGGGCAAATGTCCTCATGCAGGAAATAAGAAAATATATTAAACTTGGTCCTGCTGAGCCTGGATATAGCCTGCCTTTGCAAACAGTGTAGATCCAGATCAGTTGGCTTCTTCAGAAGCCAACTGATTGAATCTGCACTGTTTGCCATTTAGTATCTGAATTTATATTAACATTCTGAATCAAGGGATCTCATTAGCTGAGAATTATAAGTGAGCGTGGCATCATGACAAGGGTTTAAGGGGACCTGACACATTTGAAGGACTTTCCACCATTTTTACAAGTGAGACTACTTCTGTAACTTTCTGTTTTGCATTTCTGCACACAAACTCCTTCTGAAAAGGGGTGTACTCTAAAAAGAAAGAATTTGCTCCCAGAGGGAGCAAATTCTTTCTATTTTGAGTAGACCTTTTTTCAGAAGTGAGGCAAAATAATTTTTGACAGTTGCCTCCCCTGATAGTGACAGTATATCAATTCCCCTTGACATTTTTTGTTGAAAAAAAAAGGAGCTTATCCTATTCTATACATTTATTTTTCAGGGTTGCAGTACATTGTGGAATGGCAGAACTATAATCCAAGTATTGGCTGTAAATACACATGTAAATTGTGTGACAGCTCTCTTACCAAGAAAACTATTCTGCTTCATATTAAAGGACTGCCACACAAGATGCTTTATTTTGTAAGTACAGTAGAACCTCTCTGTAATAGCCCAGGGTTTGCAATGACTCACATTTTTGCAGCTTTTAGCCCCAGAACCTATGCGGGTCCGACTGGTGATCAGGAGGTTGTGGGTTCCACCCCCTCCGGGGAATGCTTTTATTTCTTCTGTTTCTTCACTTTCATTCCTGTTCCTCTTTCTTCCCTGTCCCTCTCTTTCATTTCCTCTACTATCTCTTTTCCCCCTTTCTCTGGGAGATGACACAAAGTGACCCACAAGGGATGATGTGTCGTTAAACCCCATCACAGGCAATGATGGCAGTTCCACTATACAATATACACCAAGAGGAAAAGCAAACAAACCATGACACACAAACCAATGAAAAAAACCTCCTTCTTCCCCTTAGAGGTGATTACAGTTCCAGACCAAACCACCTAACACAACAGTTAGACAGCAAACAGGACAAAACAGGCATGCACATAAACAAAACCTTCAGCAAGTAGCAACAAGACCCCACAAAAAACAAACACTAGAAACAAAATTTTATGAACTTTTTGCATGCTGGGCAATTTTGCTTGCTTTTTTGCTGTCTGTGGATATGTTTTAAAATTAACTTTTTCAAAAAAAAATTTTAGGAATACCATCAGAGTGTCAAACAGTTTGCATCCAGATCAGGCCTGACATTTTGTTGGGCCTGATCTGGGTCCAAACTGTTTGCAAATGTTATCGGCAGACGACAAAAGTCGCCACTAGCGGGGAAAGAATCAACATTATACCCCTAGTGTACATAGTATGCCAATGGAGAGTATATGGTTTTTCTCTTTTCTGTGTCTCTGTCTGTAAACTTTTTTCTATCAAACATTTCTCTGGAATTACTACACCTAATATATTGAAATTTGGTACAAGTTATGGTCCATTTTTTCTTTCCACTAGTAGTAGATGGTAATTTAGAATATTCTTGAGAGCTGAAAAAAAAATTCTTGATGAGAGCTCCTGCTCTTTTTTACAGAAAAAATATTACCCGGACATCCATGACCTGTTGTCGTTAATCCAAGGTAGTAAGGAAAAAGGAGCTGCTGCAAATAAACATGGGAATGTGGTTCAGTGTAAAGAAGGTCGGGCCGCTATTAGCTACATGAAGATGGAGAATCCAGCGGACCATAACGGCAAGATAGTATACAGTGACCCTGTAGTAGGACCAGGTAGAATTTATGTTATCCGTATATTATCTATGACGATGATAGGTGAAAAATAAAATGAATTTAAAAAAAAAAGATTGGAAATGTAATTGTAATGTAATTGATTACATTTCACAAAAGAATTGAAAGAAACTAATTACCTTTGCAAAACCCAAGTAAATGTAATTGTAACTTAATTGAACAAGTTTAGAAGCAGTTGAAATTCAATTAATTACTTATGAAAGTAATTGATCCCAAGTCTGATCCACACCCTGAGAAATGTCATACCTCCAGATAAGGCACTTTTCTCTACAAACATTATTGTTTTTTTCTTACTTCTTCACAAAAAAAAACCCCAAAAAGAAACAAGTTATGGTACTCATTGTTTCTGTGTTTTGTTACAAATATTTACCCTAAAACTAAAGTTATGACCAAAAACGGAGTAAAAAGAAATAAAAATTTTTATCTTGAGCTATGCCACATGACCATATCTCCAGAAAAGAGGGACTGGTCTCAGTGGCTCAGTCAGATGTGCATCGGACTGGTGACTTGGAGGTCGGGGTTTTGATCAGCACCGGGTCTGGCAACATTCTCTTGTAGAGATTTATCATGAAATAATTTCTAAGGTCATTCTCTTCCTTCTGCTGATCCAAGAAGGGCAGTTGTCAGTTTCTGGACAAGAATGTGCACAAATACTGGTTAACTGCTTAGAGGACTAAGCCTGCCCAGCAAAAGTGTGGTTAGGAAATCTGACCGGTGAAACATAACCTTAATGGGTTGACTAGGCAGTAAAACCACAGCTCAGTCAGTCAACCAGATAAGAAGTGGTATCCACACATTAATTCACCCCAAAAACATATGTTGTGGGTACTCATAGGCCTAGATAAGAGTGGGAATCAGGTTAATATGTTTTTTTATTTCTCCACAAAAACAAATGTTGTTGGTTCTCATTAGAAGTGCCTCAGCAAGGCACTTCTAATGAGTACCACAACATATGTTTTTGTGGAGAAATAAGAAAAATAATACTTTTGGACTGAAAAAAGCGCCTTAACTAGAGCTATGGACTAGAGCTAGAGGCGCTTCTAATGAGTACCTACAACATGTTTTCATGAAGAAATAAGAAACAATGTCTGACAGTATTTTTCGGTTGAAAAAAAGTGCCTTACCTGGAGCTATGCACATGACACAGCCTAATTGTTTCAGCTCCTGAGTTTGAAAAGCCGAACGAGCAACCCTCTATGGAAGATGCCGAGTTGGAGGTTGCTGAAATATTCACGCAGAAAGAGGTTCCGAAATATGCCTTGCCAAGTGGTGAAGTGATCAAACAGTTTGACAGGCTTCTACAGGATGAAGAAGTGAAACAAATCAAGAATGGAGAGAAAGTAGAACCAGTCTTAGGTTAGTGTTGAGAGGGTTACCACTTTTCAGAGCTATCTAGAAACTCCATCACAAAAACATGCCTGTATAGTTTTGACCCCCTTAAACCCCACTTTTATACAGTAAAACTGGGATTTACAGGGTATACATTAATTTCCTTATTACTGCTCAAAAACATAGATTGTGGGTACTTGTTAGAACTACCTCACCGAGGCAGTTCTAACGAATACCCACAATCTATGTTTTGAGCAGAAATATGAAAAAATATCAGAACTTTTATCTGAAAACTCGTTTTTTGGTGGTGAAATTTTCAATAAATTTGAATAGGCATGTTTTCGTAATGCACAATCATAAGACCTGCAGAGTGAGAAAGCCTACCTTTTGACATGTGCAGGTGACAAAGACTCAAATCAGTATGTGCCTCTGTGCAGTCTGATCGGAGTCTTTGTTGTCTGCATGAAGAAACACTGCGTCCTTGGCTATCTAATATGTGCCCAGTGCAGTTTCTGATCAGACTGCACAAATGTGCAGGTTGATCTGAATCCTCACTGAGATCACATGTCAGAAGGTACGTTTTCTCGCATTGTGGCTTCTATATTGAAAAAACACCCAACCTCAAAAATCCACATGTTGCTCTCCTCAGAATTACCAAAAAGTAAAAAAAAAATGTTTTTTTTTTTTTATGCTTTTTGGGTAAGAATTTTGGCAGACATTTTTAGCTCACCTGAGCATAAGCTCTGGGTGAGCTATTGTCATCACCCTATGTCCGTCGTCCGTTTTCGTTCGTCGTTCGTCGTCAACAATTAGTTTGTTAACACTCTAGAGGTCACAGTTTTGACCCAATCTTGATGAAACTTGGTCAGAATGTTTGCCTCTATGAAATCTAGGTCAAGTTCGATACTGGGTTACTTGGGGTCAAAAACTAGGTCACCAGGTCAAATCAAAGGAAAAACTTGTTAATATTCTAGAGGTCATAGTTTTGACCCAATCTTGATAAAACTTGCTCAAAAGGTTTGCCTCTATTAAGTCTAGGTCAGGTTCGAAACTGGGTCACTTTAGGTCAAAAACTAGGTCACCAGGTCAGATCAGCAGAAAACCTTGTTAACACTCTAGCGGTAATCATCATAAATCTTGCTCAAAATGTTTGTCTTGATGATTTCTAGGTCAAGTTCGAAATTGGGTCACTGGAGTCAAAAAGTAGGTCACCGGGCCAAATCAGCAGAAAACCTTGTTAACTCTCTAGCGGTCACATTTTTCAAGCAATCATCATAAATCTTGCTCAAAATGTTTGTCCTGATGATTTCTAGGTCAAGTTTGAAACTGGGTCATTTGGAGTCGAAAACTAGGTCACTGGGCCAAATCAGCAGAAAACCTTGTTAACACTCTAGCAGTCACATTTTTAAAGCAATCATCATGAATCTTGCTCAAAATGTTTGTCTTGATGATTTCTAGGTCAAGTTTGAAACTGGGTCACGTGGGGTCAAAAACTAGGTCACCAGGCCAAACCAGCAGAAAACCTTGTTAACACTCTAGCGGTCACATTTTTGAAGCAATAATCATGAATCTTGCTCAAAATGTTTGTCTTGATGAGTTTTAGGATATGTTTGAAACTGGGTCATGTGGGGTCAAAAACTAGGTCACCAGGCCAAATCAGCAGAAAACCTTGTTAACACCTAGCGGTCACATTTTTGAAGCAATCATCATGAATCTTGCTCAAAATGTTTGTCTTGATGATTTCTAGGTCAAGTTCGAAACTGCAACACCTTGGGTCAAAAACTAGGTCACCTGGCCAAATCAGCGTAAAATCTTGTTATCACTCTAGCGGTCACATTTTTCAAGCAATCATCATGAATCTTGCTCAAAATGTTTGTCTTGATGAGTTCTAGGTCAAGTATGAAACTGGGTCACTTGGAGTCAAAAACTAGGTCACCGGGCCAAATCAGCAGAAAACTTTGTTAACACTCTAGCGGTCACATTTTTTAAGCAATCATCATGAATCTTGATCAAAATGTTTGTCTTGATGATTTTTAGGTCAGGTTCGAAACTGGGTCACATGGGGTAAAAAACTAGGTCACCTGGCCAGATCAGCAGAAAACCTTGTTAACACTCTAGCAGTCACATTTTTCAAGTAATCATCATGAATCTTGCTCAACATGTTTGTCTTGATGATTTCTAGGTCAAGTTTGAAACTGGGTCACTTGGGGTCAAAAACTAGGTCACCTGGCCAAATCAGCAGAAAACCTTGTTAACACTCTACCGGTCACATTTTTGAAGCAATCGTCATGAATCTTGCTCAAAATGTTTGTCTTGATTTCTACGTCAAGTTTGAAACTGGGTCACATGGGGTCAAAAACTAGGTGACCTGGCCAAATCAGCAGAAAACTGTTAACACTCCAGAGGTCACATTTTTGAAATAATCATCATAAATATTGGTCAAAATGTTTGTCTTGATGATTTCTAGGTCTAGTTTAAAACTGGGTCACTTGATATCAAAAACTAGTTCACCTGGCCAAATCAAAGGAAAACCTTGTTGATGCTCTAGAGGCCACATTTTTGAAGTCCGGAATCTTGCTCAAAATGTTTTTCTTGATGATTTCAAGGTGATGTATAGTTTTCTGTCTAGTGACTCTTAAGTTTTTCCATTTAGGTCAGTTTCTCAGTAATTATTGGTCCTACAGAGTGATATTTGGTACTTGTGAAGTGTTTGTGTTTAGGTCAGTTTCTCAGTAACTATTGCTCCTACAGCCAGTGATATTAGTACATGCATAATTCTTAGCATGGCCTCTTGAGTGCAGTCATCCATATTTGACCTTGACCTTTATTTCACAGTCCATTAGACATGCTACATTGTCTTACTTGTTAATATAATCATTTTGAACTTTGATCTTTGATCAGAATGTTTGCCTTGATCAGTTCTAGATCAGGCTCTCAAAGTGCTATGTTGCTCAGGTGAGCGTTACAGGGCCATGATGGCCCTCTTGTTTATACCTGGCCACACGATAGTCATAGGTATTATGGTTGAAAGTTAGTGTCTGTGTGTCTGTCTGCCCATCTGTCGTACGTCCATCCATCCGTTTGTATTTTCATTTCCGGATGATAACTTGTTTTGTTTGTGTTGAGGTTTTACGGCCCAGTCAACCCAATGGGGTCATGTCGAGCGCGGTCAGTTTACCTAACCACACGTTTACTGGGCAGGCTTAGTCTTCTAAGCGGTTAACCAGTAAGGATGATAACTTGAGTAGATATCAATGGATTTTCACCAAACTTGATGTGTGCATTAATATTATAGTTTTGGATTGCCAATGGGCATATTTCAGTAACATAAGGCAGCGCTGTCTGACCATGACATGATAATGGCAGGATTTTATGGTTTCATGTTTTATTTATCAGTCAATGATGTGATTTTCTCCAGTCAAAGCCTTTTGCTTTAATTACCCTAAGTATTGGGACTAACAGCCCTGAGCAGACAGTGTAGGTTCTGATCAGATCATAGCTCTTGATAAGATGCTTTTTTATCAGTCCAAAAGTATTGTTATTTTCTTATTTTTCCACAAAAACATACATTGTGGCTACTCTGTACTCCTTGGCAAGGCATTTCTAATGGGTTACCGTGACATATGTTTTCATGGAGAAATAAGAAAAATATTTACCTGATCCTCTCTCTTATCCAGATTTATGATTCCGAGTCCATTTAATGATTAACTATATCTTGTATTTCAGGCTTGCAATATGTGAAAGAGTTGTTGCATCCAGAAATGGCGGAATTACCTCGCTACCAGTGCAATCTTTGTAAGAGTAACCTTGCTCAGACCAATATTCTCAATCATATCTGGGGTAGGAAACACAGGTTGAACTACCTGGTGAGTAATTTGAGCCAATATAATAATAGCTTCAGATAAGAGGAGCCAATTAAATAATTGTTTCAAGTAAGAGGAATAAATTAGTAGTTTCAGTTAAAAAGAGACAATAGAATAATAGCTTCAGATGAAAGGAGCCAATAAAATAATTGCTTATAATAAGAGGTGCTAATAAAGGAGTCAATAAAATCATAGCTTCAGATAAGAGTAGCCAATAGAATAATAGTTTCAAATAATAGAGGGTTCCAGATTAGCATTTACCACTCTCTGGATTAATTCAGCAGACAACAAATTGATGATAATTTTTAGCTCACCTGAGCACCAAGTGCTCAAGGTGAGCTATTGTGAACGCCCTGTGTCCGTCGTCCATTATCAACAGTTTATTTAAATCACATCTCCTAATAAACCAATGAATGGATTTTGAAATAATTTCACAGGAATGTTCCTTGGATGACCCTCTATCAAAATTGCTAAAATAGTTCCGCTCAGACCTAAAAAAGAAAAAAACTTTAAACGACATCTCCTTCTAAGCCAATGGCTCGATTTCAAAATAATTTTATGGAAATGTTCCTCGGATGACCCTCTACCAGAATTGCTAAAATTTTTCTGCACTGCTGAACAAAATGGCCACTAAAGTTAAAAATAGAAAAACATTTAAATGACATCTCCTCCTAGGCTAATGGCCCAATTTCAAAATAATTTCACAGGAATGTTCCTTGGGTGACACTCTATCAAAATTGCTAAAATGGTTCCGCTCTGCTGAACAAAATAGCCACCAGGGCTAAAATTAGAAAAACCTTTATGCGACATCTCCTATGCCAGTGGCCCCCATTTCTAAATAATTTCTAAATAATGTTCCTTGGGTGACCCTCTACCAAAATTACTAAAATGGTTCCACTCCACTGAACAAAATGGCTTCCAAAGCTAAAAGTAGAAAAACCTTTAAACGGCAACTCCTCTTAGGCCAATGCCCTGACTGCAAAATAATTTCGCAGAAATGTTCCTTGGGTGACCCTCAGCCAAAACTGCCAAAATAGTTCTGCTCTGCTGAACAAAATGGCCACCAAAGCTAAAAATAGAAAAACCTTTAAATGACATCTCCTCCTAGGCCAATGGCCCGATTTCAAAATAATTTCACAGAAATGGTCCTTGTGTGACCCTCTACCAAAATTGCTAAAATTGGTCCACTTTGCTGAACAAAATAGCCGCCAGAGCTAATCTTAGCTCAGGTGAGCAATCCAGGGCCATCATAGCCCTCTTGTCTTATTTGTATCAGAAAATTGGCTTTGAAATTTCATGCAAATTGTCACCTTAAGGGTTACTTTGCATGAAATGTCAAAGCCTATTGTCTGGGAAAAATATTTGAAAATGTCATGTGTAGAAATTTTTACCAAGCATGCTAAGCATGCTTAAGCATTCTTAAGCATTCTTATTTGTCCATGAACGCATGTACATATATTTCATATAGTTCTTTATGTCCCCACATCTACCGGGAGGGGGACATATTAATTTTGGTGCGGATTCCAATGGCATTGGCATCATCCGTTCTTGTCTGCTCAGTACCTTGTGAACCAGTGGTTGGATTCTTACCAAAGTTTCATGGATATATGACTGGGATATAACAGATAACATTTTGGTGCCCTTGACACAATTTTTAAGGTCACAGCTGTAGAAACATTGAAAATTCACGGTGGGTGTGGGGTTGGGGGGACAGTTGTTTTCTCTGAAAACACTGTTACTTGTTACCATAATTTTTATGTATTTGGACAGACAGGCTTGAGCAAACAGTATAGACCCAGATCAGATGCTGCAAGTAAGAGTGGGTATCAGGTAAATATTTCTCCACAAAAACATATGTTGTGCCGGCCTCGGTGGCTCAGTTGGATGCGCCGTCCGACTGGAGACCAGGAGGTCGTGGGTTCAACCCCCGCCAAGGTCGGCAACATTCTTTCGTGGAGATTGATCGTGAAATATTTTCTACGGTCATTCTCTCCCTTCCGCTGATTCAAGAAGGGCAGTTGTCAGTTTCTGGCGAAAGAATGTGCACAATACTGGTTAACCGCTTAGAGGACTAAGCCTGCCCAGTAAATGTGTGGTTAGGTAAACTGACCGCGCTCGACATGACTCCATTGGGTTGACTGGGCCGTAAAACCCCAACACAAACAAACATATGTTGTGGGTACTCATTAGAAGCGCCTTAGCGAGGTGCTTCTAATGAGTACCACAACATATGTTTTTGTGGAGAAATAAGAAAAATATCAATACTTTTGGATTGGAAAAAGTGCCTTAACTAGAGCTATGGATCAGGGTCTACACTGTTTGCCACTCATCCAGCACTTTTTTTAGACACATAAACAGGTAGTAAAATAGACTTTTTCAAATTTTAGGGCAAGTATGGTAAGGAGTTAAGCTGTCCCAATACTTAGGGTAAATATGGTAGTTTACAACAGGATAAGGGTTAACCGTTTAACTGCGAGGAACAACAATTGTTGTCTGCTTTGTTATCTGCTTGTGATTTTAAAAGTCATTTTTGCAAACAGTGTGGACCCAGATCAGACTGCTCCTCTAGGAGCAGTCTGATCGGGGTCCACACTGTTTGCCATTATGCAAAAATAGGTTTGAAAAGTTTGCAAGAATATTCAGCAGATGACATAAACAGACAACATTTTCAGATGCAGGTTTTCTTGGCATTTTAAAGGTTAATATGTATGAGTCCAAAAGTGAAGAAACATCGAGTCTGATCAGTCTTTGTTGTCTGTTTGAAAAAATATGAGCCAGCGCACAACAAAACCTACGATAAGACTTGTGTAACAAAGACTCTGATCAGCTTGTACAGCCACCCAGTATTGTAAGGGATCTTGTTTATCCCTCATTGGATATCTTGGAGGCTGTAGAAAACATGAGATCAGCGAAGACTCTGATCAGACTGCGCAGATGCACAGGCTGATCTTGAGTCCTTGCTGGTTGCACAAGTCAAGGGTTTTCGTTGTGCACTGGCTGATATAACATCCTTGGCTATCCAAAATGCACCCTGTGAAGATTCTGTACAGATTTCATGGTTGGCAACATTCTTTCGTGGAGATTGATCATGAGATATTTTCTACGGTCATTCTCTCCCTTCTGCTGATTCAAGAAGGGCAGTTGTCAGTTTCTGGCGAAAGAATGTGCACAATACTGGTTAACCGCTTAGAGGACTAAGCCTGCCCAGTAAACGTGTGGTTAGGTAAACTGACCGCGCGCGACATGACCCACTGGGTTGACTGGGCCGTAAAACCTCAACACAAACAAACTTCATGACTGCGCAGGCTGATTTGAGTTTTTGCTGTGCCCAGTTAACTTTCTGAAATTGCAGCTAAGAGTAGGATAAGGGTAAATATAAATGCTTTGAGAAGAGGCATTAAAACTAAAAAAAAAAAACAAAAAAAAAACAAAAAAAAAAAAACAGCAACAACTCTTTTTGTTAAAGCTCAGGGTTTTCAGTAAAATTTTTTAGAGGAGGCAAGAGCAGAGTTTGAGGCAGCCAAAATGGCTACTGCCTACTGAACCGTATTTTCATATGTATTCGGACAGACCGGCATGAGCAAAAAGTGTAGACCTAAAGGAGACGCCACAAAATACTTTTATTCTATTTTTATTTTTCAGAAAGAGAAACATGCAGATATCCACAATGAAATAATAAAGATTGGCAAGAAGAAAGAAATGAATGAAGCTATAGACTACCACTCTCAAGAGTTGGAGGAAAAGATAGGAAGGGAAACTGTAACTGCCGTCAGGGCAAAGAATACAAGACTTTGGGACTGGGCAAACAAAGTAGCAGCAGATGCAGGTAATTTGGTTTAACCTCTTGTACATACTTAGCTTAAATAGTTGGGCACCCTAACTCTGTACCATAGTAGAGGAGTCATTAAGGAGGAGTATTTGGGAATGAATTTGGGATAATTTTTATTTTTTCATAAAAACATATGTTGTGGGTATGTTTTTATGGAGAACTGGAGAAACTTTTCCCAGAATTATCATCAGACACTCTCCTTAACATGTCCTCTGCCATAGACCATAGACCTAGATAAGAGTGGGTATCAGCTGAATATTTTTCTTATTTCTATGAGCTATTATGATCACCCTGTCTGTTGTCTGTCGTTGTCCATCGTCCATCATCGTTCATCGTCCGTCATCGTCCATCGTCAACAGTTAGTTTGTTAACACTCTAGAGGTCACAGTTTTGACCCAGTCTTGATGAAACTTGCCCAGAATGTTTGCCTCTATGAAATCTAGGTCAAGTTTTGATACTGGGTCACTTGGGGTCAAAAACTAGGTCTCCAAGTCAAATCAAAGGAAAAACTTGTTAACACTCTAGAGGTCACATTTTTGAAGCAATCATCAT
The DNA here is from genome assembly GCA_964016985.1 of Anodontia alba. NCBI lineage: Eukaryota > Metazoa > Mollusca > Bivalvia > Lucinida > Lucinidae > Anodontia > Anodontia alba. The sequence goes on along the minus strand of OZ024833.1, from coordinate 70,733,845 downwards.
GAATCTTGCTCAAAATGTTTGTCTTGATGATTTCTAGGTCAAGATTGAAACTGGGCACTTGGTGTCAAAAACTAAGTCACCAGGCCAAATCACAGGAAGACCTTGTTAACACTCTAGAGGTCACATTTTTTAAGCAATCATCATGAATCTTGCCCAAAATGTTTGTCTTTATGATTTCTAGGTCAAGATTGAAACTGGCTCACATAGGGTCAAAAACTAGGTCACCAGACCTAATCAAAGGAAAACATTGTTAACACTCCAGAGGTCATATTTTTTAAATAATCATCATAAATATTGCTCAAAATGTACGTCTTGATGATTTCTAGGTCTAGTTTAAAACTGGGTCACTTGATATCAGAAACTAGGTCACCAGGCCTAATCAAAGGAAAACTTTGTTGACACACTCTAGAGGTCACATTTTTGAAGTGATCATCATGAATCTTGCTCAGAATGCTTGTTTTAATGATTTCTAGGTGATGTATATTTCACTGTCCAGTGATTTTCTTAAGTTTTTCCGTTTAGGTCAGTTTCTCAGTAATTATTGGTCCTACAGAGTGATTTTGGCATACATGCCATTAGCTGTTGACAGAAATCTGTGAGATTTCGCAAATTTTTAGGGGAGATTTAATGAAATTCTGTGAGATTTTTATGAAAATCACTTTCAAGCTTACATAAGTATTTTAAAGAATTAAGCTTGGGATAGCCATGCTAATGTGTGATTTATTTCTAGTTCTTCAAAAAGTAGCTTATTAAATGGTATGAAAATTCTGTGAGATTTGAAAATCTTATGGGAAATGGGGTCCAGAAGGGCCAAAATTCTGTGAGATTTTGTCTTACAGTGTGAGGTATGGCATGTATGTACTTGTGAAGTGTTTGTGATTAGGTCAGTTTCTTAGTAACTATTGCTCCAACAGCCAGTGATACTTATTACATGCATACACTTAGCATGGCCTCTTGAGTGCAGTCTTCCATATTTGACCTTGACCTCTATTTCACAGTCCATTAGACATGACATTGTCTTACTTGTTGATATAATCATTTCGAATTTTGATCAGAATGTTTGCCTCGATCAGTTCTAGGTCAGGTTCTCAAAGTGCTATGATACTCAAGTGAGCCTTACAGGACCATCATGGCCCTCTTGTTTTTTTTTGTTTTTTTTTTTGTTTTTTTTTTCCAATAAAATATTTCATCAAAGATATCTCAAAAAGCTACTTCACCTAGGATTTTGAAATTTCGTATAAACATTGGGTATGACTTCTTGTATTGTGTAAGAGAGAATTAGCATTCTCATGCTTATCATATCCTTTATTTGTTCATTTTTCTTTTTTTCCAATATAAATTTTTCGTCACAGATTTCTCAGCTCCTAAAACAGCCAGAGTCTTCAACTTTTGTATACACTTATAGAGGATTAAGTATATTGTGTAAAAAAAAATCCAAAAAACACAATGCTAAAATTTCTTTTGCCTTCTTTTTAGCTCACCTGAGCCACAGGCTCAAGGTGAGCTTTTGTGACTGGTCTTCGTCCGTCATCCATCGTTCATCTGTCAACAATTTATTTAAAAGACATCTCCTCCTAAACCGGTGAATGGATTTTGGAATAATTTTACAGGAATGTTCCTTAGGTGACCCTCTACCAAATAGCCTGTGGTTCCGCTCCGCTAAACAAAATGGCCGCCAGAGCTAAAAATAGAAAAACCTTAAAACGACATCTCCTCCTAGGCCACTGAATGGATTTTGAAATAACTTCATAGGAATGTTCCTTAGATTCCTTAGATGACCCTCTACCAAAATTGCCTAAATGGTTCAGCTCCACCAGAGCTAAAAATTGAAAAACCTTTTAAACGACATCTCCTCCCAGGCCAATGGCCGATTTCAAAATAATTTCACAGAAATGTTCCTCTCATGCCCTTTTACCAAAATTGCTAAAATGGTTCCGTTCCCCTGAACAAAATGGCTGCCAGAGCTAAAAATAGAAAAACCCTTTTAAACGACATTTTCTTCTAGCCAAGGGCCAGATTTCAAAATGATTTTACTGAAATGTTCCTCTAATGCCCCTTTACCAAAATTGATAAAATGATTCGGCTCCGCTGAACAAAATAGCCGCCAGAGCTAAAAATAGGAAAAGGGCGTAGAGTGTCAAGCGTCTGTCAACAATTTACTTAAGAGACATCTTCTCTTAAACAGGTTAATGGATTTTGAACTAATTTTACAGGAATGTTCCTTGAGTGACCCTCTACCAAAATTTCTAAATTGGTTCTGCTAAACAAAATGGCCACCAGAGCTAAAAATAGAAAAAAACCTTTAAATGACATCTCCCATGACAGTGGCCCAATTTCAGAATAATTTTAACTTCATAATACATTAACCTATAGATAATGTGCTATTCTATTCTGTTTTCACACCTTCCACAGAAAAAACGACCTTTCAGTCGTTAATTAAAGTCTTAAACCAGAAGGTCCCTTAGGCAGTTACCTGTGTGACGTAACTCTTCCCGCTCAATTGACCACGTGTCAGTTTCTTTTCTGTGGACAAAGAAATTCAACAAGGATTATTTACCTGTGATAGAAATTTGGATTATTTCTTTCCTCACGGATAAATTTATGTATCCTTGTGTTTCTTTTGTTTATTCATCACTCCTTTCACTTTCTGTGTTATTATTTAAAATTTTCAATTTTCGATTTCATGTATTTTTGACTGGTCTTTTTCCACATGCGTTTTGGCGACTCTCGCTTTTCGGCACAACGCTCGTGCGCGATCGGTTCGATAGTCGTGTTTATATATGCAGAATATTTTTGTTCTTTTCGTTCCAGGTTATTCAGCAATTACGATATGTTTTTTTCCTGGACTTTTGTTTGCAGAGATCTTCAGTTGGCTAAAGATTCTCATGGTGGAGAAGCTGATTGTAAAGAACTTGTCAACCCTTGATGGGTTATAAGACAATTCTTTACTGATGGGAGCCCCACCCCATATGGCTATACTGCCGGGGTAAGACCCATCAAGGTGGCATCTTTGGGTACTTAGTATCCTATAAAGTCTAAGTCCACCAGTCACCAGTCACCAGTCATCCAGTCACCAGTCACCAGTCACCAGTCACCCAGGCTCCAGTCAATCAGCTTCACCAGTCACCAGTCAATCAGGTGCCAGTCAACCAGGCACCAGTCACCAGTCATCCAGGTGCCAGTCAACCAGGCACCAGTCACCAGTCACCAGTCACCCAGTCACCAGTCACCCAGTCACCAGTCACCAGTCACCAGTCAACTAGTCTCCAGTCAATAATTTAATTATTTTCTGGAAAGACTTAGTTTCTGACATATTTCACCGGACAAAATAGTCACGTATACTAACTTCCGGTCATTATGTCTAATTATTAAAAAAATTTTTCACTGGGCAAAGTATCAGTAATATTTCTGATACTTATACCCGGTCATATTATTATATTATTTCTGATTTTTCACCAGGCAAACTTTTACAGAAAGTGTCTGGTCAATTTTTGCCTTATAATTAATTATCTTCGGGAAAAAGTTTCGAATACTTGTGCCCGCTCAGTTTTCATATATAATCTCCCTTTTTCATCGGACTAGAGTTACGAATACTACTATCCGATCAATTTGTCAAATTTCTTGTAACTTTACCGGGCAACAGTTACGAATATTAGTGTCCGGTCATTGTGTCGGGTAACTAGTGTCAAAATAATGATTACTAATTCCCGAACAATCTATTATCGTTCATAGAGCTCCATTCACGTTTAAGTCAATGGATATAGGTTATTAAGTGAAATACATAATAACTTTTTATACAAAAAATTCTGTACAGTCTTTCCCAAATCAGACTAGAATTTTTAATATTCCATTGACTTATTATAGGTGTGTAATTCCATTAATATTTTAAATTAACTTATGTTTTATCTCTTTTATCCGCTAGAAAGAGTTAAACTTCCGACTATAACAAAATTCTTACCGGGCAGCAGTTCGTAGACTAGTGCCAGGTCATTCAAATGATGTTTTATCTCTTTAATTCGCTAGACAGCGTTTAAATTCCGGCTCTAACGAAAATTTCATCGGGAGGCACTTGGTAGAGTAGTGCCAGGTCATTCTAACGAAATTCCACCGGGCAGTAGTTTCGTAGACTTTGTGTCGGATTACTAGTGTGTTCCAGGCTCAACATATATTCATATATAACCACTATAGACATGTATAGTCTTGGATTATAGGTTATTGAATGACAGCGATGGGTTCTAATACCTAGTAGCCATTTATATTGTTGAATTCTGTCCAGTTACTTTTGAACTTGACTTAAATTCTATATATATATTTATTATTGAAAATGAATTAAGAATTATCGGTTACGATCAAATTCGCAATTCATTCACTAAGTGTAGAAGATACTTCCAGCTATAATTATATCTCGTTTGTTCGCTACAAAGAGATTAACTTCTTACATATTCACCTTATTCGGCTCTAGGGCAAAGGTGAACTATAAAACTATCGTTATTTATAAGAAGAAAAATATACACGAAATATAAAAATTTTTCTTCTTTCCTCCCCTGTTTTTCTTCTACATGCTCCGATATGTAATCAGCATGTAATCTAAGGAGTAAATTGACAAGAAAGTAGCAATCGATCTTTTCTACTTTCTATTAATTTTTCATTCTTAAGGTATCGGAAATTTACACCAACCAGATAAATAAATTAACAGTTTATTTATTTATTCACTACCTCTCTAGATTACTACGATTTAAAATTCTAGTGAGGTACATATTTTCCTTTTGCCTTTTCTACATGGAAAATAGTTGATCCGATAAGCTATTATTCTATTTTATACTATCTTTTGATTGATTATATAAGAGTCTAGGTCAGTCGTGCTCTGTCTAAACTCTGCTATAAAATAATAAATAAGAAAAAAAAAAAAATCTTATATTTAGGCATAGATATAATTCGATACGTTCTTTACTTTGCCTGTTTTATTTTTTCTTCTGGATCATTTAAGACTACGATAGCAATATACCAGATATTTTTGCCTCAGTAAGAATCTATTACGCTGAAGATTCTTCATATTGGAATAATAATTTTATTATGATTATAATTCTAGACCCAATTAATCCTCGTATATTATAGGTCTACTTTATCTTATTGAGGAATAGTTTTGCTTCGACTAGCTCTATACCTCTAATATTTTATTTATAACTAGAGTCCATGTCAATCAAAATTTTCTTGCACTTTGGTATTGACAATGGATACATATTTAGTAAAGGCATTAATTATTCAGTACGTGACAGATTATTATTGCCTAAATTAGATTTTATATACAATACTTTCCTTTTGATATTTTGTTTTATTGACTTTGTAACTATTCAGAAACTGCCAAAGTCAATCTTTTCCTTCCTCTAAACTTACCGAAGCTCTAGATTATGTTGATATATATTTTTGATATATGCTTAGAGGTTAATTAACGAGAGTTTACCTCATAATAGCAGATATTATTATAATTATATTAATCAATCTATAGTCTAGGCTTAGACAAAAGGGAAAACATCCTTAATTACGAGCCGGTAAAGAATTAAGACACTCTTAATTATCTCTTTACTCCTCCTTTATGTTTACATTCGTTAAAGGGATCATAGTAATTCTCGCTAAGAGTTCAAGTTCAGTTTGCGAATAATGCAAAGATTAATATCTTGATTTCCAGTCCGTATCAAAAATGGTCTATATATATAGATAAATATCTTTCCGAAACTGGATATTTATTTATTTTTCCACACAATAAGTCATTTCAAGATGTCGATGTTTTTGAAATGCGCTGCTTCAATTTATAATATAAAATATGTTTATATTAACTTCACAACTTAGTAAGTGCTGCACCTACGTTCCTGGTCAGATCTTACTTTTGTGATACGTTTTTGAACATACTGAAAGTTTTCTCCGATTATACATTCGGTAAATAAACTTTCGAGTAGTATTTATGCCTTTAAACATTCAGATTATTTGATAATTGTTGGAGATAATATATTATTCCGATATTTATATATCTATCTTCATTATTTATCTTTCTCATCTTACTTTTAAATTAGATTGACCTTCTCGCTACGTTCCAGGTTTAAATCTAGCTAACATTGTGGAACAGTCACTTTTTTATTTCCTAAACAATATTTTAACTTTTTTCTCAGTATTCAGAGCATAACGACTTCATGAATACTTGAAAATAATTCAATTCTACGCTTGTTAAACTAAGCCTAAAACAAGCCCTAGTTTTTTAGAATGGATATTATCCTTCGATTCAGTTCATGGAGATACATCCTTTTAGATCCCATTATCTCTATTTCAATCATTCAAAATTCTAATGACTAAGTACTCCTTTTCTACGTACGAATACAGAATATCGAGTCACTGTTGCTGCATATTGGTTAAAGATTAAACAAATTTTATCTTAAACCTATATGACGTTAAATTAATTATTATCTCTTTCATATACATTTTTTTACCCTTCCGTCAGGGATCGCGGTAATAATATTATTACTCTCTATGGTTTACACATAGATCTCGAGAGTATATATATATGTATTTTCTTCCTGAACTCATTTGCGAGTACGTAATTTGATTTTTCAGGAATTACCAATTATGCAGACATAGATTTTATTCTATTAATATTCAATTCTAAAAATTTGATTGAATGTTTATCTATAAAATTTCTGGGCAGTAATTTTATAGAGAGTTATATGTTTAATAATTCCTTGCTTAAATAATAGTTACGCTTAACCTATGATTTATAGCGGGAATTTTGTTCAGTAGTATAATTTTTATTTAGTATTAATATATTTCTTACTATTCTTAAATATGCGTATAGAATAGTAATACTATCTCTTAACTTTTAAATTAAGTGTTTTTTGAGATTAATAATCAGTATTATTGTATAATCTTTCTTCAGAGATTATCACACTATTACTTTTTCTCTGAGTCCTTCTCTTTTTATGAACATTTTGATTCGTATCAAAGTGGATTTTTAACATTTCTTGATTTCCATGATTATTTACTCAGGAGTACTTTTCATGGCAATCTTCTGGTATAGAAAGATTCTATCCAGCTTATTTATTATTGCTTAATCTTATCAATACGGTAAGATTTAGCCAAACTATGACCGTCATACAATTTGCTGCGATCAACCTTATTCTTATCTCTTTTATTGTCTGTCAAACTCTTTAGTTATGATGTTGACAGTTTATTCTTTATTTTTTTTGTCAGGACATCAAACGCTTTTATATGTCTATGACAAAACTAATTATCAATGGTTTAAGTTGTTTTTTCTTCCCAGCAGTTATATGCAAACTCTGTATTATTTTATTGCTTGACTAAAAATTCGTTATACAATTAGTCTAGCAATAGTTTTAACCATTATGTTTGTCTATACCTTTTTTCTTCTGATGGATAACTTAGTTATAGTTAAGTTAACTCCATCTACTTTTATTATCTCCCCTTCTTTAATTTGATCAAGGGAAATAATTACACATTATGGTTATTTTGTGTCTGTTCATCGGAAACTGTCCTGTCGCTCCAATTAACAGAATTTAATTAGTTTATAATTCTAATAGCTTAGACTATTTCAATTACATAGCTTCACATATCTAGAATTTTATCCAAAATATCTACATATGTCAGTTATCTATAGGAAACTCCACCGAGTAGACTTTTCCTTATTTATTCAAGATCCTACATAGACTACTTACAGTGTATGGTCTTGGCTTTTTGTTTTACAAATTTTGTTTTCAAAATATTTCTATATTCCTAGCTTACTTTGCGATGGAATATTTATGTTATGTCTCAATGACTCCCTTTTCTTTTTGAAGCCAATTGTTGTTTCCCAAAAAGAAAAAAAGAGGGGGGGGCCGATGTTAGGTCTCTGAGACTTAAGAACTGGCTTCCTCTAGAGTCTACTAATATATATAAGGTTGTTAGATCATAACACCTTAAAGCTATTTTGTGAATCTAGACCATTCTTTCTATTAAATATAGAATTAGAATGTATCTGATTCCTTTGAGTTTCCTGAGTCTTAACCAGAAGTGGTGAGATATTATTGGTGTTAGAATTAGGAGAGCACCTCCCTCCTATTCTGCAAATTCTAGCACATTATCTATAGGTTAATGTATTATGAAGTTAAAATGAAGTTTTTTAAAAGTAAAACATATTTTAACGAGTAATACTTAACCTATAGATAATCAATTATCTCCCTCCGCCCACCCTCGCTTATCTCTCCTAATTGTGTCTATTGTTTTACACATAAAAGAAACTGACACGTGGTCAATTGAGCGGGAAGAGTTACGTCACACAGGTAACTGCCTAAGGGACCTTCTGGTTTAAGACTTTAATTAACGACTGAAAGGTCGTTTTTTCTGTGGAAGGTGTGAAAACAGAATAGAATAGCACATTATCTATAGGTTAAGTATTACTCGTTAAAATATGTTTTACTTTTAAAAAACTTCATTTCACAGAAAGGTTCCTCTAATGCCCCATTACCAAAATTGCTAAAATGGTTCCACTCTGCTGAACTAAGTGGCTGTGAGAGCTATAAATAGTAAAACCTTTAAATAACATCTCCTCTTAGGCCTATGATCGGATTTCAAAATAATTTCACAGAAATGTTCCTCTTATGTCCCTTGACCAAAATTGCTAAAATGGTTACCTTTGGCTTAACAAAATGGCTATCAGAGCTAAAAATAGAAAAAGGACATAGACTGTCATGCCTCTGTCAACAATTTACTTAAAAGAAATCTCCTCCTAAACCGGTTAATGGATTTTAATGGATTTTGAAATAATTTTACAGGAATGTTTCTTGAGTAACCCTCTACCAAAATTGCTAAAATGTTGCTGTTCTGCTAAACAAAATGGCATCCAGAGCAAAAAAAAAGAAAGAAAAATCTCCTCTTAGGCCAAGGGCCATATTTCAAAATAATTTCACAGAAATGTTCCTTTAATACCCTTTTACCAAAATTGCTAAAGTGGCTCTGCTCTGCTGAACAAAATGGCCACCAGAGCTAAAAATAGAAAAAACCTTTAAACAACATCTCCTCCAAGGCCTATGGCCAGATTTCAAATTAATTTCGCAGAAATGTTCCTCTGATTAAGTCTTGTTCTTCTTGAGTGCTGTGATACTCAGGTGAACGATATAGGGCCATCATGGCCCTCTTGTTACTTATTTCCTTTTTCCATCTCTCACTCCAGTGTAATGCATAGGTAAATTTGTGTCAAAGGTTTCTTGGGAACTGGTGCACCTAGGATTTTGAGATTTGGTACAAACATTGTGTAAAAGAGATTCAACATTCTCATGCTTATCATTCCTTTTATTTTCTTCTTCTCAAATGAAATTTTTCGTGATAGAATTCTAAGGAACTATGCCACCAAGGATTTTGAAATTTGGTGCAAACATTGGGTATGACTAGTTGTATTGTGTAAGAGAGAATTAGCATCCTCATGCTTGTCATTCTCTTTATTTGTCCATTTTTCTTTCTTTCTCATAAAAAACCATCATAGATTTCTCACCTGCTATTAGAGCCAGTCTTCAAATTTTGTATACACCCTGATAATGGTGAAGTATGTTGTGTGTAAGAGAAAATCAAGATGGTGTGATTTTTTTTTCTTTTTGCCCATCCCTCCCATGCAACACTTAGGGAAATTTGCATCTACAAAATTATGGTTCAATATACCACTGATAGCTAAGGCCAGGGGTATGTGAGCATTGCTCACTATTTGCTTTATTATGGTTGTGTGGTGACTCATGTAGTTAGTGGTTATCAGGGCTCGGGAAAACCGGAAAAATAGCCGGTCTGGACCGAAATTAAGAATTCTGGACCGATTTCAAACACCCCCAAACGCTAATAAATCGGTCCAACAGGTTGTGCCTTGAACCCCATTTTTCCCAAACCAACCAATTTTCACGAATCAATGATGTCTAAAAAATCACAAACGGTCAAGTCTTCCCAAACTGACAACGTCCGCGCACCTTTTAAATGCGATATTATGGTAGTTAAAAGGCTCTAAACTGTCATTTGACATGTATATTGGAGAGACAGCTGCATAAAGGCAACCTACCCGCAGCACAAATTAATTACGTCATTATCCAAACATTGTCAAAAAATCAACACTTCACTGACCTTTGTGCGGTAAACAAGCGATTAACACGAATCATCAGTAACGGTAGTCTGATAATTAATCCGTTTGTGTGACACATGTGAATACACTGAGACTGCAAAACATCCAGGAGCAGTTGGCGTGTCCAAAAGATCAAAGGTCGCTTTACGGAGAGTGATAAAAGAATGCACCGCTAGAACGCACACGTTTTCTCCCTCTTCTTTTTTGTTTTGATCAACACGGTTTGTCGGTCCCAGATTCGATAAATGAATTCCCAAACCGTGTACGTCCTGATCAGATGTCGCATACAACGGCGTCTGATCTGGGTATTATTGATTGCTTCTTTTTTTTTTTTTTTTTTTTTTTTTTTTTGTTGATTGCCGTAACACGCGAGTATAATTCAAGGTAGATTTCACGGTAAAAATAAGTAATGCACCACTTGCGCTAGACAAGATTGGTCAGTGCTTAAAATTTAAGCAGTCTGATCAAATCTTGAAACACTGAAAACTGCAAAACCGCCCGTGGCGCAGGCCTTTTTTATTAGACCTAATTAGGTCCATGAAAGTCGTTTCGTTCCTTCTCTCCTGTTTCCCGCCGTCTTCGCGCTTATACAAGACGGGAATCAGTTGTTTATAAATAGTTTAGGAAAACCCTGCGGAGGTGGAAATAACAACAAAACCTTTTTTTTTTTTTTTTTTTCTTTCTTTCTTTTTACATACCTGACTGTATTTATTGATGACGCCAGCTTCGATCATGCTCGTTATACCCGGACTTCCATCATATAACGGAGTTTAGGTGTATTATTTAAAAGGAGTTATAGGACTGCCAATTGTCATTAGTTTTCGTGACAGGTGATATATACCAGAGTTCTCGGAAACGCCAAATCCGGCGTATTTTTACGCCTATTTTTGCTTTTGTACGCGTAAAATTTCCTTCCAAGGATTCTCATTTACGCCACCGGACGCCCAACTGAACTTCAAAGACGTACCGCGGACTTCTGAAATTTCTTTTGTCCGTCGAAATCGATACCCGAGATGTCCAAAAATTGTCAAAATGCCTGCCCACTTTTAACGAGTTGTATGATGTTTGCCCCGCCTACTTATTGGAAATTCGCTACCTGTGTTGACTGAGCTTTAAGGACGTCCCACTTTCCGCTTGCGGGAGTTTTATTGACATCGGAGTCAAGCGTCGCGGCACCCTTTTGATGGCTGCGTGATCACTGTGTGTATTTGTCACACGTGCTGAGTTGATTAATTGATGTTTGTATAATTAAACTTTCTTCTGCGACATCCGAAAATATTCGGTGAAATTATATGAAGTCATTATTATTTTTAAATATTCACGTCTTAAAATCTTAAATTATTATTTTGCTAAGAACGTGTGTCGTCTGTAAACACCTCAACACTTCCGGGAGTTACCGAGTGAAATTAAATAAATAAATAACAATTATGCACAGAACGCAAATTTAAATCTATTCGAAGTTAGAAGCTTATGTTTGTCATGACAACAAAAGCAATTTTTCAAATGAGAAGAAAACATATTTTTCGAAAAAAGTTTTGGAAAACCCGTTTCTAAATTCATAGCCTTGTTCCGGCTGCGCTGTTTACCAGCGCGGAAAAGACGCAAAGTAAGTCTAAATATAGGCGAATTGCGATGGTTTTGCTTGCTATTCCCCGCGAACGAACGTATTGCTGTTGGTAACTCATCGAGAGCTGCCGTTTATTTGTTTGTTGTTGCACGAGTCGGAGCCGTTTTCCCGCAATATTTGTGAAGTAAGCAACTCGCTCGCTCGTGTTGATCAGCTTCAATCCGAGCAAATATTTCATTAAATACATTTCTGCAAAATAATTTCAGCATAGTTTGTTTTTAAGAAAACATGTTTTGGGTGTTTTCTCTCATGTATTTTCTTTTCTTTTTTCTTTCTCTGGGCTTTGAAACGAACGCGAAGTTGGACCAATGTTGATGCTTTCTCTAAGGCCGACATACAAGTACAGGCTTTCCAAAAAGATGCGATCGAATTTTAATAAGCGATAAGGAAATGTTTAAAACACATCTAAGAGAAGTGTATATCATGATGATTCTGTGTGACACTGAATTAAGAACCTCTGTTCTACTAAAGAAAGGGCAGACCACCGCAGCAGGGAAAAAAGTGGGACTTCCTAGATTTTCCTGTGGGACTTCCAAATTTGAGGGGTAGGAAGTCTGGGACTTCCTGAGTCTGGAAGTTAATGAAGTCCTGTCACTATTTCCTAAGCCCCAAAAGCTTTTGGATCCTTACCAGACACTCAGTGGTCGAGGTTAACTATGTTGAAAAATTAAGTTGTCCAGACAATGTCCTTAAATATTAAGTTTTCATATTTAGCCGAAAACTCCAAGTTTTCTAGGTCAAACTCCTATTTTTCAATTTTAACTCCAACTTTTCTCAGAGATGGATTCTTAAACTCCTGCTTTCAAAATCCTAGTGAGAACTCTGTATACATATTTTTTTTTTTTTTTTTTGAAATGGGCTCATTAATGACGTCATCGTCATCGGCTGGACCGATTCAGATTTCAAAATTTCCAGAGCCCTGGTGGTTATCTATGTGTATGATAACTTATGTTGTTCTTTTTAATTGTATTACAACCAAGGTGCTTCTTTGTTGTATTATAGAGAATATTATCCCAGAATAACAGTCGAACTTTGGCTCGAACCCCTTTGGGACTTTGAAAATTTGTTCGAGACATGGGTAGTTCGAGCCACTGAGGGTTAATCATGGTGCCAGGTCAGAAAGCAAATAGCGATAATTTAGGGATGTTTTTATTTCCATCAAAATAATTGTATGTTGAGTGTACTCATTAGAATTGCCTCAATGAGGCAAATCTAGTGAGTACACACAACATACAATTTCATGATAAAATAAGAAAAATTCCCAAAATGTTTGTTTTCTTGAGCTAGTGGAAGAATTTCGTAGGGACTCAAAAATGAGTTCGAATTAGCCATGGTAAACGAGCCATCGGTGTTTGAGCTATTGAGGTTCGACTGTATTATCAAATTCGACTTGGACCCCAATGTCATCATCTTGGGCTTTGGTGGTGACTTAAATGGTTGTGTGTGGTGACTTGTGTGGTTATGTATGTATGATTACTCATGTGGTGCTATCTTTTATTGTATTACAGAGAAAGCAAAAGCGGACAAGACAGCTGCAGCCGCCTTGAAAAAAACAGTTAAATCAGATCTGGTCAAATTTGGGTTGAAGGCAAAAGAACAGACTAACACTAATGTGAAAGAAGCAAATGTCTTGGATCAAAGTAAGTTAACCTTCTGTATACTGTAAATGTCCTAAAATTTTGAACACTAATCTATAGCTCTAGATAAGGCGCTTTTTTTCAACCAAAAAGTTTCTATATTTTTCTTATTTCTTGACGAAAACATATCTTGTGGTACTCATTAGAAGTGCCTCACCGAGGTGCTTCTAATGAGTACCTACAACATATGTTTTCGTCAAGAAATAAGAAAATTATTTGCCTGATACTCTTTCTTATCTAGACCTATGTTAAATCCAAACTTTTTGTCAAGATTTTGCTTTGTATGCAGTTGTTATACCCCCAACATATGAAATATGTCGAGGGATATATAGTTTTCGCTTTTCAGTTCGTTCATTCGTACGTATGTTTGTTTGTTAATTAGTCCTGTGTCATGTTCATGGATACCAGGGTCAAAGTTGTTGCATCAAAGTTTATAAGACCTTATACAGTCGAACCACACTGGCTCGAACATCTTTGGGACCATGGAAATTCGTTCGAAACATGGGTAGTTCGAGCCACTGAGGATTAATCATGGCACCAGTTCAGGAAACAAACAGCGATAATTTAGAGAAATCTATTCGATTTTCTACACAACAATTGTATGTTGTGTGTACTCATTAGAATTTCCTTGATGAGGCAATTCTAATGAATACACACAACATACAATTGCATGATAAAATAAGAAAAAAATCCCTAAATATTTTTTTTCTTGAGCTATTGGAAGAATTTTGTAGGGACTGAAAAAAGAGTTTGAATCATCCACGGTAAATGAGCCATCAGTGTTCGAGCCATTGAGGTTATACTGTATTATAAAGACCCTTTGATGGATTTCATTTATATTTGGCATGATGGTAGATATAGGTCTAAGTTGTGTGATTCTTGCCCCTTTGGGTCTCTTGATTATGAAAAAGTAACAACTTATCAATAATACAGAGCCATGGTAACATTCTTTTTTTATTTACAGGTCCAGCAAAGAAACCAGAGAGAGATTGGAACACAGAGAATGGTAAGTATCTTATCTTATTGATACCTAAACCCTTGTCATGCTGAGTAAATTAAGATGCCATTTTCACCAATCAGATTAGTTGACCAAGGTTTTTGATACAAGTTCACATATTAAATGACAAATAATGCAGATCCAGATCAGTTGGCTTCTTCAGAAGCCAACTGATCTGGATCTACACTGTTTGCAAAAGCAGGGTATATCCAGGTTCAGGAGGGCAAGGGTTAACAGTACTCTAGATAAGGCATTTTTGTAAATTAAAAAGCGTGGATATTTTTCTTCTGTCTCCATGGAAACATACGTTTTGGATACTGAGTTAGAAGCGACTCACCATCTACCATCATTACCTTGCCATTGAATGGAAAGCAGTTGGACAAACAAGTAAGATAGCCAGTTAACCCTTGTCATGCTGAATAAATTAAGATGCCACGCCCACTTCTAATTTTCAGCCATCATTTTACTTGAGCCAGGTTGTTGATACAAATTCAAATTCTAAATGGCAAACAGTGCAGAACCACATCAGTCGGCTTCTGAATAAGCCAACTGATCTGGATCTACACTGTTTGCAAAGACAAGGTGTATCCGGGTTCAGCAGGACCAGTGTTAAACTCTGGCTACTAGTGCAACCTGGTGACTAAAATAAAGTTGCCCCAGGGGTGTCTAGTTACATCTTGATCTTACTGCTCTGAGTAAAATTACATAATTCTAGTTATAATTCTAATTAAGGTTTCTTCAGACAAAAAGTATTGATATTTTTCTAATTACCTGACAAAATGGCGTTTTGTAGTACACCTTATTAGATGCATAGGGGGCCAGCATGTATGGGGTTTCAAATGTCTGAAATGGCAAAAAGATCAAAGTAGACTTGATAGGCTGTCTTGATTGTCAGTCAAGCCTACTTTGACCTTTTGGTCATTTTAGACATTAGAAACTCCATACATGCCGGCCCCCTTTGAATTGAAGTGCCTTGGTAAGGCACTTGTAATGAGTACACACAATGTATGTTTTTGTGAAGAAATAAGAAAAAAATTTTACCTGATACCCCATCTTATTTGGAGCTATGTACAAAAGATGATTTAGCTGTCAATCATAACTCCAAATAAGGCATTTTTTTCAACAGAAAAGTATTGATATTTTTCGAATTGCTCAATAAAACATGTTGTGGTACTCATTAGAAGCACCTCAATGAGGTGCTTCTAATGAGTACCACAACATATGTTTTCATAGAGAAATAAGAAAAATATTATCTGGATACCCCACCCCCACCCTTTCTTACCTGGAGCTATGTATTGCTGTTCACATATGCTTCAAAGCTAGGTTTTCTTATGGCCTATTTCTTGTGTGTTTCAGCTGAACTGCAAGAACGAATCAAGAATCAGTCTATCATCAAGAGTAACAGACCACCAAAGTTCAACACCGTTTACTCTTCCTTCTTCAAGAAGTTTCCTGTTATAGGTAGGTCTTTGATTTTATAGACAATTGATATACAGTAGGTGGACAAAAAAATTCTTCACTTTGTAGTATCTTTTAAACATTTCAAACAATCCATTTCCAGAAGTTTTGTAAAAATTACTGTCACAAAGTTGTTAATGGCAATGTTGCAAAACTTACAGGGATGAAAAGCAAATAAAAAATAGCAATATACAATAAAATATTAAGAAATTTCCACAATTGGTTTACAAGTATGGCATGTTTGAAATGAATATAGAATTAAAATAGATTTTGATTCACATTGATATCAATGTTAATTTTGACGAAAAATTGGTGTTATAATTATAGCCCTGCTTTGAAAAAGTGGGGCTATACTGGATTTGAGATGTCTTTCCGTGATTCCGTGACTGCAAAATTTAAATGCATTTTTCTTAATAACTTTTATATTTGTGGTCCTACTTAATGAAACTTATACTACACAGTCTCTGAGGTAAGTAAGGTATAGTCGCAGAATAGTGGCCAAGGGCCCATAACTCTTGGAGTTATTTCCCTTGGTATGTTTTCAAAACTTAAAATGCATTTTGCTTAATAACTTTTATGAGTGTGGTCCTACTTCAACGAAACTAATACCACACTTTGTCTCTGAGGTAAGGAAGGTGTATTGGCAGAATGGTGGCCAGGTGCCCATAACTCTTGGTTCTGTCTCTTGATAGGTTTTTAAATATTGCCATTCTTGAAAATTTTAGTAACAGATTTCTCTGGAACTGTGAAAGCTAGAAAGCTGAAAGTTTGTATAAACATGGACAATGATTGGATGTATAGTGTATACTGGAATAGGGGCCAAGGGTCCATAACTCTTGGAGTTCTGTCTCTTGATAGGTTTTCAAATATTGCCATTCTTGAAAATTTTCGTAACAGATTTCTCAGGAACTATGAAAGCTAGAAAGCTGAAAGTTTGTATAAACATGGACAATGATTGGATGTATAGTGTATACTGGAATAGGGGCCAAGGGTCCATACCTCTTGGAGTTATGTCCATTGGTAGGTTTTCAAACAATTAAAATGCATTTTGCCCAATAACTTTTATGTTTGTGGTCCTACCTGACGAAACTTATACCACATTGGTCTCTAATGTAAGGGAGATGTAGTGGCAGATTGGTGGCCAAGGGCCTATAACTCTTGGAGTTATGACCCTTCATAGGTTTTCAAATTTTGCCATTCTTGAAAATTTTCCTAACAGATTTCTCAAGAACTATGAAAGCTAAAAAGCTGAAAATTCATATAAACATGGACAATGACTGGATGTATTGTGTATACTAGTATAGAGGCCAAGGGTCTGCAACTCTTGGGAGTTATGTCCCTTTGTAGGCTTTCAGTAACATGTTTGTGGTCCTACCGTATTAATCCGCCTATAAGACGATTTGTTTATAAGACGGGGGCTGTTTTTGGGCCCTTCCCAGGCAGGATTTTGCTTTTACTTAATTATAAGACGGGTTAAAAAAAAGTCGCCTGTCGGAGATATTCCCTGCCACTCAGAAATTCCTAAAGTACATTAAGACATCGGCGATGATTGGTCAGATTTGTAAGTGAATTTATCACAGAGCAGCAGTTAAAAAAACTTCCAACACCACTTACAAGCATGCATACCGTATTTAACTATGTATAACACGCACCTTATTTACCCAGAAATCGTTTATAAAAATCCGATGTGTATTATTTATAGGAACACCAAAATCGGGACAGAAATTGCCAAGATAATCGGTCGCGAAAACTCATGACATTCACGATCGCCCGTTAAAAATGCGAAATAGAATGATTGCTTTAAGATATTCATGATTTTTCATACCTATCTCGCCCATACCAGGGTTCTGGCAGCTCAAAACAAGCAACTCGATCTGATTTGCAGTAATTTGATATCCTTTCATGTCCATGCTCTTTTTGTTTACGCTTTCTTATTTTGCTGATCATGTGATCTCTTCAAAGGGAAACTACTCAAACAGGCATATGCATATGAATCTGTATTGATTACCGGACTTTGATAAGACTCACACCGTAACTTGAATAAATCAGCCTGCACAACTGATTTATTGTAGTTCAAAATAGGAAATAAATTTGGTAGAACATAAATATTGGCACGAATGATCATACATTGAAAAAATAAAAAAAAGTATTTAAGTTTATGCAATTATTAAAATTATTGATAATAAACAAAACCAACTGGGCTTTTGAGGTAGGCAGATCGGTCATTTGCATATTATCTTTTATTTTCTTACCATATGTTTTTCTTTTTTTTTTCTTTCTTTTTTTTTTTTTTTTTTTTTTTTTTAACTTTTCTTCCAACTTACCAAAAAAATGTTTGAAATAAACAATGTTTATGATAAAGAAAAACAAACTACCAGCATACACTGAGCACTTAATTGGTTAATTGGCAGTCAGAATGACAACTAGTCGACTTGAGTTGTTGTTTGCATTGCCCTGAGGCACTGAGTTGATAATTTCACATCTCAGTTAAGACAGTGACACAAAGAAGGTCTTAATTATGAGAACACAAAAGAAATAACTATTATCATAGCGTCTGCAGTGGGGAAGCAAAGAACTGCCTACACTACATCAAGTTGCCTGAGGCCCATGGTAACAGAGCTGCACAACGAAAATTCAGTTAGCATCATCGTAAATTCGGCCTGTTTCTACTCTAAACCTTCTGAGTTCGGCCATTTTCAACTCAATCCAGGTGAAATTTGACACACTAAGTATCTGATAACTTAGTAAATAATGCATGGATAAATTCTTCGTGTTTTACATAGGAACATCTTTTTTTTTTATTTCAAAACTATTTAGCAAATATTCAGCGCGTGTTATACACGGGTGCGAGTAATACACAGAAAAATTCTGTACTTCACCTACAAAATTACCTTGCTGCTATTTCTGTCAAGGGACAAAGGTAAACATTATATCCTACCGGTTTCGAAGATCGGCTTTTTCCGTGACCACACGGCACTACCGGACTTTGCCAAAAATACCGATATGGCCAAAGACCTTGATTATAAGACGGGTCTGGATTTTTGGGGGCTTTTTTTTTTGAAAAATCCCCGTCTTATAGGCGGATTAATACGGTACTTCAATGAAACTTATACCACACTTGGTCTCTGAGGTAAGGAAGGTGTTATGGCAGAATTGTGGCCAAGGGCTCATAATTCTTGGAGTTATGTCCCTTAGTTACAGATTTCTATGGAACTATGAAAGCTAGAAAGCTGAAAGCTCGTATCAACATGGACAATGACTGGATGTATTGTGTATACTGGTATAGGGGTCAAGGGTCCATAACTCTTGGAGTTATATCCCTTGGTAGGTTTTCAAAAAAATTAAAATGCATTTTGCTCAATAACTTATGTATGTGGTCCTACTTCGATGAAACTAATACCACAATGCCGGCCTCGGTGGCTCAGTTGGATGCGCCGTCCGACTGGAGACCAGGAGGTCGCGGGTTCAACCCCCGCCGAGGTCGGCAACATTCTTTCGTGGAGATTGATCATGAAATATTTTCTACGGTCATTCTCTCCCTTCCGCTGATTCAAGAAGGGCAGTTGTCAGTTTCTGGTGAAAGAATGTGCACAATACTGGTTAACCGCTTAGAGGACTAAGCCTGCCCAGTAAATGTGTGGTTAGGTAAACTGACCGCGCTCGACATGACCCCATTGGGTTGACTGGGCCGTAAAACCTCAACACAAACAAAAAACTAATACCACACGGTCTCTTAGGTAAGGTAGGTGTAGTGGCAGAATGGTGGCCAAGGGCCCATAAATCTTGGAGTTATGTCCCTTCGTAGGTTTTCAAATTTTGCCATTCTTGAAAATTTTCCTAACAGATTTCTCAGGAACTATGAACATGGACAGTGATTGTATGTATTGTGTATTCCAGAATAGGGGCCAAGGGTCCATAACTTTGAGTTATGCCCCTTTGTAGGTTTTCAACAATTTATGTTTGTGGTCCTGTTTCATTGAAACTTATTAGCTGCTGAATTTGCCAAGATAATTGTTAAAGAAACAGATTTGGTCTGTGTTTTGTAGGTCTTCAGTGGGTGACGGAATTCCAGAAACCCGACAAGAATGAGGAACCATGGTACATGTGTTTCCTATGTCAGTGTAGAATACCCTGGAAATCTATCCTGGATCACATCACCTCAGTCCAACATAGGCTGGATTATATGGTGAGTAGAAATGGATGCAAGTGTGCCCAAAAAAGACTAAAATCAGCCTGTCAGACAGGTCATATTGTAGGTTTTGTCATGCTTTGGCTTATATCCATTATCATAGCTGTGGATAAAATGTTTGGTTGGAAATGTCTGGGTAGTCGAATGGTTAGTGCTACAGATCACAAGTACTTGAATTCAAACCCTTGAATTATAGGGGCTGCAGCTACATTTAAAAAAATAATTGGTTTCTGTGTTTGCTTCTGTATTCTTGTATTTATCAATTATTTCCAAATAACTGAATTGTTCACTTATGACTTCATGAGCAGTAGGCTTATGTGACATCATTCAAAATGGCATCCAACTTTATAACATTGAAAATGCCATTCAAAAGTAGTTTGGCAATTTTCTGACTGTCACCAGGGAAGTTTGAAGAAATAGGGATGGTTTCAAAATAGTAGTTTTTCTTTTATTTATAAGTGGTAAATTTGTTATTGAGATCCACATACAGTCGAACCTCGTTATCTCGAACTCGCTTATTTCGAATTACTGCTTATCTCGAAGTGAAAATCTGGTCCCTGTTTTAACATGAAACTATGACAACAGGTAACAAAATAAAGTGGAAAAGAGGAGAAATTGCTCCTAAGGAGCAATTTCTCCTCTTTTCCACATTATTTTATATATATATTTCTAACTTCAGGAGTCAAATTACATATTCATTTGTTAAATGTGGTTGTTCAATTTATTATTTTACTCACTCTCTCAACTCTGATATGTCAAGGTATGGATATCTCGAAGTGTTACAGTGAGTCCCTTGGAATTCGAGATTACGAGAGTCGACTGTACTTTTTGCACAAGAGGCTGAGATGCATGTCCACAAAACTGGTGTTACTAGGCATATGCTGTGGTGGTTACACTGCACTGATGGAACTTTTACATAATTGTGGGGAATTGATGCGCTTTCAGGGGAGACAATTTGGTCAAAACATTTTGCTTTCCTTCTAGAAAAGGGTTCTACTCTAAAAGGAAAGAATTTGCTCCCCCATGGGAGCAAATTCTTTCCTTTTAGAGTAGACCATAAGTGAGCAATTTCTTTCCTTTTAGTGCAGACCTCTTTTCATATGCAGGGAGGCAACCAGGAAGTGACAGAAGTTGTCTCCCTTGTCAAATTTGAAGTAAAAAATTTACCAAGTGTGTCCAGTCCTCTTAAGACAGATTGTACCATATTAATATGTATTAGGATAGACAGGCCTCAGCAAACAATGTAGACCCAGATCAGATGCCACAAAATGTGACATCTCATCTTGGTCTGCACTATTTGCCATTCAGCCAGGAGTTCTTAAAGACATCAAACAGATTGTAAAATGGACTTAATCAAGTTTAAGGACAAGTATAGAAAGGAATTAACAGAGTAATTGTTAAGGAGGAGTATTTGGTGATAATTCTGGGATAATTTTTCATTTCTCCATACAAACTTATGTTGTATGTACTCATTAGAAGTGCTTCTAATGAGTACCCACAACATATATTTTTATGGAGTACCTACAACATATGTTTTTATGGAGAACTGGAGAAAATTATCCCAGAATTGTTACCAAATATTCCTCCTTAACAATTCCTCTGTAATTAAGGTGTCCCAATATTTGGTGTTAGTACAGTACCTTTCTTCGATCATCCTAAATTTGAACCAGTCCACTTTTTTGACAACTTGATGTTGTGTCAAAAAGTGCTGGCGGAATGGCAGGCAGAGCAGGCTTGGATCAAACTGCTCCATTTGCTCCAGTATTTCTGTTTGAACAACATGATCTAAAGTATTGACTTGGCCATAAAACTCTAACTCAAACTTAGGTATTTCTGTCTGGGCCCAGTTGTTCAAAGCGTCGTTAGCTTAACAAGCTTGTTAAGGGTCATTTCATTAACTGTTTTAGCAGATTCAATATACAATATTCTGATATTTTTTGCTGAAAAAATGTGAGTAGCTTTTGTACTGCAAAAGCTACTCACATTTTTTCAGCAAAAAATTTCAGCATATTTGCGTATCACTCAGTGTAAATTTTAACGAATCATTAACTAACGACATCATTAACTTTGAACAACTGGACCCTGAATCTATGCTGTAAGTACATACATATTTTTTTTTTGTTTCATTGCTCACAGAAAAAGAGTTACTCCAACATGTACAATCTTCTGTTGAACACAACTAAGAACAATAAAGCAAGCATGAAGACAAAAGTTGAAGGATACTCAGCAAAAATAGCAAAAGTGGAGGAACAACATTCCATGGAAGTGATGTTGGAACTGAACTTTACAAAAAGTCTATTGACAGTGGCAGGAGAAGCCAAGAAAGGGTATGTTATTCGAGTTTCAGCAAACTTTATAAAGGTCTTAAGTCATCAGAGCTCCAGATAGCTTTTGTCTTTTTTCAACCAAAAAGTAATTCTGTGTTTTCTTACGTCCCCGTGAAAACATATGCTTTGGTTATTCTGAAGTACTTCAGTAATGTGCTTCTAATGCTTACCAAAATATATTTTCATGGAGAAATAAGAAAAAAAAAACATAGGTCTAGATAAGAGTGGGTATTAGGTAAATGTTTCACTTATTTCTCCATGAAAACATATGTTGTGGGTACTCATTAGAAGTGCCTCACCAAGGCACTTCTAATGAGTACCCACGACATATGTTTTCATGGAGAAATAAGAAAAATATCAATACTTTTGGATTGAAAAAGCATCTTATTGGGATCTATGAAAAATCTGAATACCCCTTACCTAGAGCTCTGAGTCCTGCAGATAAAAGAATACACAGATCAGCCTTTGCATCCGTACAGACTGGTCAGTGACTTCACTTTTCATCAGAGTTGATTATAGCATATGCCTCTTTTCTTTTTGCCTTAATTATCTAAAAAAACAAAGGCATTTTTATGACAACATCAATGCTATGTAACAATATAATAACAAAACTGTACCTCCTGCATGTATTAAAAAATTGAACAAACCCTTTTGATACTAGGTGTGTGTCTAAATATTGTGAATGATGATGATGATGATGATGATGATGATGATGATTTGGTGTTAAAATCTCTTTCAACATTATTGAAGTCCTGTTGAGAGGATCAAGGTAATGATGAAAAGATTCAAATCACTCAGGAGGTAGAGTTCATTGTTCAGAGCTTTTCATTATCACCTTGATTCTCTCAACAGGACTTCAATAATGTTGATTGAAATACCAAATCATCATTATTATCATCAGTATCATCATCATCATCTGTCACAATATTTAGACACACACCTGGTATCAAATGGGTTTGTTCAATTTTATGATACATGCAGGAAGTACAGTTTTGTTATTATATTGTCATTACAGCACTGATGAGTTGTCATAAAAATGCCTTTGTTTTTTAGATAATTAAAACAAAAAGAAAAGAGCATGTGAAATCTTGTTTATATTCTCATCTTGTGCCATGCTGTTTCCTTACTTCAAATATATGTCCAGGAACAACCACGGTCACATAACATAAGCCACCGATGACCATAGGTCTAGATATGAGTGGATATCAGATAAATATTTTCCTGATTTCTCCACAAAAACATGTTGTGGGTACTCATTAGAAGCACCTCATCGAGGTGCTTCTAACGAGTACCCACAGCATATGTTTTCATGGAGAAATCAGAAAAATATCAATATTTTTGGACTGAAAAAGCATCTTATCAAGGGCTAGGAGGTTGCGGGTTCGATCCCCGGCCGGGTCATACCAAAGACTTTAAAAATGGTACTAGCTGCTCTTTCGCTTGGCGCTCAGCATTAAGAAAGTAGAGCTAGAACTGGTCAGCTCAGTGTCAGTATAATGTGACTGGGTGGAATATCATGTCAAAGTGTCTGGGGCGTGATATTTCAGTGAGGCAGCACTCTAAAAGTGAGCATTGAGCTCCCTGCCACATCCAGACACCGTCGCGATATGACTGAAAAAGGTTGAAAGCGACGTTAAGCCCAAATCAAACAAACAAGGGCTAGGAATGACCCTGATAAACGTTAAAAATTGGTTCCATGCAATAATTTCAGTGTGTTTCATCATATTCAATTTGAATATGTGTGGTAGCTTTTTAGTTCCAGGTAAGATACTTTTTTCCTCCGAAAATATTTGATATTTTTCTTATTTCTTATTTACAGAAATGTATGTTGTGGCTACTTATGAGAAGTGTGTCACAAAGTACCTATATGTTTTCATGGAAAAATAAGAAGAACATATTTACCTGATACCCACTCATATCTGGGTGATTAAACACAGATTTAGTTGTTAACTCTTGCCTTGCTGAATAAATTAAGATGCCACGCCCACTTCCGATTTTCACCCAATCAGATTACTTGATCCAGATTGTTGATACAGATTCAGAATGTTAAACAGTGCAGATCCAGATCAGTTGGCTTCTTCAGAAGCCAGCTGATCTGGATCTGCACTGTTTGCAAAGGCAGCGCATATCTGGGTTCAGCAGGACAAGGGTTAAAAAAGCAACATTCATCGATAGCCTCTGAAGAAGCATTAATTGCTGGTTTCCATGCAGTAATTTCACTTTTTTTTTCTTCTTTGATTCAGTTGAATTTTATGAAAGAAAAAGCCTAAATATGTGAAGATTTTCACATATTTTATATGCCTTCTACAGAATTTCTGCTCATTTTAAACAGAGTTTAGCTCATTCCACTTTTTCTGCAAGATGTTTTTATGGATTTCTGCAGGAAAGAATTAGCATGTTTCTCCCAACATTTGTCCATCGGAGATGTGTCTGTGATTTTCAGATTTGCAAATAAATGTTTTTTTCACAGGATGTAGGTTTAGCCCTTCAGCAGAAGAAGAATATGATTGAGAAATCCTAATACAGAGCTCTGACGCAGACAGAGTTTCAAAAGCTGCAGCTAGTTAAAGCTGCTTTCATAGGAATCCTATGAATTTATGCATTCCAGGTCATACAGAGACTTGTACAAAATAGAAAAGAGATCAGTTCTACTTCTCAGTTAAATGTGCAGTGCTGGAAGACCTAAATTTCTCACTGCTTCATTAGTTGACTGCAGAAGGAATAATGTGCCAATACAGTGCTCTCCTATTTTCAAGGGTGAATACAAAATCAAGTCATAACACTCATTTCAGTTTATTTATTGTTCTTTGACTTAAACAAGAAATGACGATGCATACTGTAAAAGATGGTTGCCTAAATCAAAGAGAATACAGGAAACAGTAAATTTCTTTTAACAGATTATTGTCGAGGTCCATAGCGCATTCCAGTGCACGTCTGATTGCAGATCCAGGGTTCACAAGATCAATTCTAATGCACTCGCGTCTGTAACGCGACGTCTGATTGGATAACGTCAAAAATTTGCGACGGTATATTCTGCGATATACTGTCGCAAATCCGACGTCATCACGTAACGTCGCATCTCATTGGCTGGCGTTTGGTTTTACTGCAGCTCACAGCACTTGCCGTTTTGTGCAAATAGTACATTTTTTCAATAGAAAAAAATGAATAAATGCATTAGAATGGGGATAACTGCATCAAATTTGTCATTTGGGGAGGTAAATCGGCGGTTTTACGGTCGCAAATTACGTTTTACGGCTCCGCTGACGCGTCGCCGTAAAACGAAATTTCCGACCGTAAAACCGCCGATTTACCTCCCCAAATGCCAAATTTGAATGCAATTATCCCCTAAATCTAGCTCGGCCACATAACTTGCTTGTAGATAGATCATGAAATCATTTCTATTGTTATTCCCTCTCACTGATTCAAGGAGGGAAGTTCCAATTTACTGGTGAAAGTATGTGCATAAGTACTGGTTAACTGCTTAGATGACTAAGCCTGCCCAGGAAAAGTGTAAGTAGGTAAACTGAATGGGTTGACATGACCTTAATGGTTGTGCCTGGGCATTAAATCAGACTGAAACAAACAAACAGATTATAAATCACACAACTGGGTTTAAAGCTGCAGTAATGAATGTCCAGTAATATAGACATAGGCCCAGATAAGAGGGGTATCCCAATTTTTTTTTTTTTTTTTTTCTATAAAACAGGCTGAGATTACTAATTAGGGCTGTCCAGTGAAGTAAGCTGCAACCCTCTCTAGATTAAGTCTTGAGTAAATCCTTTCTTGAGAGCTACCATTTACACTGTGGTTTCTTAGATGAATATCAGAAATCAAAGTGGAAGTTCACTATTTATTTGTGTTAATATAAGACCCAGATTAGATTCGTTGAACAAGACTTTTTTTTACATGATTAATAAAATTTACAATGGTTGCCCTTGGAAACACCAAACAGCTAAAAGAAAAAATTCAGAGACTTATTTATGGCAGATATGTAGTTTTCAGGACTGCATACACACCCCTCCCTAGAATGGGCTCAGATCTTGAGGAAAATAAAGATAAAATAAAAAAAAACTGAACTTGTTTTGGGGGGGGGGGGGGGGGGTTTAAGCTGAATTTTATGTTTTGTTTCATCTCATCTTTACCAAATCCCATTTGTATATAATTCATTGATAAATTTCTTGCTTCTAAAGGACACACAATTACTGAACACACACACACACACACACACATATATATATTTCAATTTTAAAATTTGGTTGAAGCATAATTTATACAAAATGCAAACAATAATTCAGTTTCACTTATGCTAACTACTATTTAAGATTAGTCCCCGCCAAAGTCAGCAACATTCTTTCGTAGAGATTGATCATGAAATATTTTCTACGGTCAATCTCTCCCTTCCACTGATTCAAGAAGGGCAGTTGTCAGTTTCTGGGGAAAGAATATGCACAGTACTGGTTAACCGCTTAGAGGACTAAGCCTGCTCAGTAAATGTGTGGTTAGGTAAACTGACTGCGCTCAACATAACCCCATTGGGTTGACTGGGCTGTAAAACCTCAACACAAACAAACAAAATTTAAGATTAGAATAAAAGTGTAAGCTTATTTAGCACCTTTTAAATATTCTTCCTATAATGGACTTTTTTTCGATAGTTCTTTTTTTTTTCCTAGCTGTTATTTTGAAATTTCATGAATTCATTTTACATATTACCAAACCAAAACAAAAATTTACCACTGTTTATCCTTTTTTTTTTTTTTTTTATATATCTGTAGTTTGATTTAAATTTAAGACCAACAAAAATTTTTGGGTATGTTTTCATGTAACTATCTAAGGATAAGTTGCTTTTTAAAACAATTTTGGCCTTCTCTGCAAGGGTGTACCAAAGAATCTAAATCATTCACTCACTGTTTACTTTTAATAAAGTGAGGCATTATTCTTACCGTATTTACCCTAAGTATACGGACACGTCAACTCCTTACCATATATGTTCTAAAATTTGAATCAGTACAATTCACTACCCGATGTTGTGTCTAAAAATTGCTGGATGAGTACGCGGCGTCTCATCTGGGTCTGTACTGTTTGCTCAGGCCTGTCTATCCGAATACATATGGTAAATACGGTACCTATTAAAAAGGCATTGCACACACACACACACACACACTCTTTTTATGGATCTGGAAGTTTGCTAGTATCAGAAAAGTGGCAGTTACATCTATTACAGCATAGTGCATAATGTTTATATCTTGATAGATTTCATTGACATGTTACTGGGGAGTTGGCACGATGAACCCACAAAGTAGAATGAAACCATAACAAGTAATACTCAAAGAAAGAGCAAACTTTCTTGTTCAACAGCTCCTTGAATAAAGTTTGCTTTTTTATTTCTGTTCCAGGGCTTCTCAGACAGCAAGTAAGACCACAGCAACAACTGTGAAAGAACCAACAGAACAGAAAGCTGATGGCACTACTGCCCAGGGAACAGTATTCTCATCAAGTTTTTCTACAGCAGCAGAAAATGTAGAAAATACAACAACAGTGACAAATCTAGTGACACCGAATCTAGCAGTGCCAGATTCAGGTGTTGGTCCGATGCATTTTGCAACTCCTGAGGAAGAAGCTTTGTATAAAGCTCAGTTGGAAGCTAAAGCTAAGCTCAGTGAACTAGAAAATCCTGCAGATGCTGCTCTATATAAAGCTCAGTTAGCTGCTCAAGCTAAACTAAATAGAGAGCAGCCATCTGAAGATGCTGCTCTTTTGAAGGCCCAGTTACAAGCCCAAGCTGAGTTAAGTGGGCAAACACTTCAGCCTGACCAACTGTCTAACCAAATGTATTCATCCAATGCTGGTATGCCAGTGCCCATGGATACTACTATGCCTATGCTCCCAGTCACTTCAGCAACGCCTGCAAATGCTGGTTTTGCTGCAAGCTCATCTCTTTCAACAGCACAACCAATGGAGTCAGTTCAAGGAGAGCTTACTGCTTCGATGGGACAGATGGCTCCTTCTCAATCAAGCCTAGGGCAGCCTATGGTGCCACCACAGAATCAACCCAAATTTCCACCACTAAATCAGTCTTTACCTCTTCCACTCAGAATGGGCCCTCATTTTGGAATGAGAGGAAATTCAGCACCATATCAAAGATTTCCTGGAGCCAGGTCCAGCTCTGCAAGGCCTGGCTTTCAAACTAGATTTCCCAGGCCACAAATGTCTGGTCCAAATGCAGGCACTCCAAGGTTGGAACATGAGACTAAACATCAGGACCTTGACAGACATAATAAAGTCACCTCTGAATATAAGGCTAAAAGTAGTAGTGCGGAAGAAGCTCTCAAGAAATCCATTAATGCAAAATCAGATGACTTCAGTCAAAGTGGTGAAGGTAGAAGGGGGTCCAGAGTGAGCAGAAGTAGAGGAAACAGTAAGGAAAAGGATTTTAATCAAACTGATGATGACTTGCACAAAGGAAGCAAAAATGATAATTCAGATAAGAAATCTTTCAGTCAGCAGGATGATAATTTGGATAAGCGACCATTTAGTCAGAGAGATAATATTTCAGATAAGAAGCCTTTCAGTCAGAGAGATAATGATAATTCAGACAAGAAACCTTTTAGTCAGAGAGTTAATGATAATTCAGATAAGAAGCCTTTCAGTCAGAGAGTTAATGATAATTCAGATAAGAAACCGTTCAGTCAGAGAGATAATGCTGATTCAGATAAGAAACCATTCAGTCAGAGAGATAATGATAATTCAGATAGACAACCATTCAGTCAGCGGGATAGTGGTCATGGTGAGAAAAGGAAAGACCCAGGCAGCAGATCACCAGATTCTCATAAAAGATTAAGAGGTGGGGAAAGAGAGGACAAAAAGAGCCAAAGAAGAGGCTCCCGAAGTCCAGGAAGAAGGAAAATATCAAGAAGTCCTGATAGTGAGCATGGGCAAAAGAGTAGAGGCAGGTCAGGTTATGATGAATTTGATAAACCTCCTAGAGACAGGGAAAGGTTTGTAAAACACAGAGGTCCAAGAGATAGCCTTCATGAAAGACATAGGACCAGTAGCAGCTATGACAGGGAATTAAATACAGATCATTTAAATGACTTTGAGGAAAGATATAATAGGCAACAAGAAAATGATATAGAAAACTTTGTGAGAAATACTTTTCAGCAAAATAGCCATGAGCAAGATGAATATGTTGATCTTGAAAGCTTAGAAAGACAAATGCTTGAAGCAGACTTGGAGTTAGGCAGAATAGGTCATGGGAGTGAGATAGCAGAGCATAGAGGTTCAAGTGAGAGATTCGGTGATAGCTTTGATAGGAGAGCTAGAAAAAATGAATGGAGAAGATCTAGATCACCTACTCATAGAGGGCATTATGATGATCGAAAACCTGGTCATAATAATAGATCAAGGTCTTCTGACAGGTACAGTGATTATAACAGAGACAGATATAGGGTATGTATAAATGAGTATTTATTGGTGTCATTCTTTAGTGAGTACCATATTTGTGGTATTTTTCTTTTACGACTGGAGTAGAGATATGCTGTTTATTTATTTATTTTTTTATTTTTTTTTTCAGATGATTATAGTCCTTTGTCAGTAAACGTACTGTAGGTTTATTTTATGGAGCATCCATTCGACCTTACATCTGCAAACAGTTATCTTGAAATTGCATTGCATCGTCTATGAAACCCGAAGGACGATTTTCATGAAACTTGCTAGGGATGTACTTTTGTGGTCTAGTGGTGTCTGAATAAAAATGTTCCGGTCCTTGGATCAGTTTCGCTGCTTGCTGCTGTGTTTGTTTTTCTAGTTTTATCAATTTCTTTGGAACCATAGGAGAAATTTTATCAGAACCATGCACATGCGTCCCTTCTGTGGTCTTGTTTTATCTAAACAAAACCCATTCAAGGAAGCCATTTGACAGCCACTCCAGGGCCATCTTGAACACTGTGAAACACCACTTACCAGCTTGAATTTCAGTCATTGGTAGGCTTTGTATTGAGATTGTGGCTCTTCCTGGATAGCTTCTATACTATTGTCTTATCTCATCTTATCTAAGGCCACTGTGGACTGATTCTCACGAATGTTGCCCAGAGTTTAGTCGTTAACCTTTGTCATGCTGAATAAACTAAGATGCCATGCCCACTTCTGGCCCCTATCGCAATCTTGTCTGAATTGCTTCTTGAAACTTACCAGGGATGTTCCACTAGTCTTGTTGTGTCTAAACAAAAAGGATTCCAATCGGTCAGCAAAATCAGTGATCTCTAATTGTTGTTGCATTTCCTAAACTACTGGAGGAATGTTTTCTTACCAGGGATGTTCCACTAGTCTTGTTGTGTCTAAACAAAAAGGATTCCAGTCGGTCAGCAAAATCAGTGATCTCTAATTTTTATTGCATTTCCTAAACTACTAGAGGAATGTTTTCAAAGCCTGACATACCTAAAATTGAAATTTGACTCTTGCAATATGTAGTCCGTGGGAGCTTATTCAGTCTAAAATGGGTAAATGTTGATGGTATTATAGTTCCTAAAGTTTAGTTGTACCATTTCTTTACACAATCATTTATCTTGAACTTTGTGTGAGTCTTAGGGTATTGCGCCTTCCTGCTGAAACTTTAGAAGGGTTGGCCCTGCCATCATTTGCTATTGACAGGATGGTTCTTGTCTCACTTGAAGCTATTTGGGCCTTTTTCTCATCTATCCTATTGTTCTTTTCTTTCTCCCTTCCTCTGGACAATAGCTCAGCAAAACTGAAATATTGTTGACTTGGCCACTAAACCTCAACCTTGATTTTGTGTGTTCTTTGTTTCCAAAGCAATTGTTTTTGGCTTATTAGACAAAGAAATCTTCAAATCTGTGGTTTATTGCTTGGTCTTTACAGATAGCCCTGTGGTTCTTTACAGATAGCCCTGTGGTCCTAAGCAGTATGTTTGAATTTGATTAAGAGTTTGTAAGTCAATGAAAAATTTTGTTAATAAATAAGGCTGAGCTCCATAGTGCAGTCAGTAGTGCAGCTGACTGCAGATCCAGGGGTTGCAAATTGAATCCCAGCTCAGCTACATAACTTTCATGAAGATTGATCGTGAAATCAGTTCTATGGTCATTCTCCCCCTTCCGCTGATTCAAGAAGAGCAGTTATCATTGCTAGTGAAAGTATGTGCACAAGCACTGGTTAAACATAAAGAGGACTACTTGGAAGCCTCTCAGGAAAAGTGTTTGTTTAACAAAGTATGTCAAGAGTTTTGCCTTTCTGTTCATTGGTTCATTTGTCTTTCCATCACATTTGTGGACACTAGGGTGAAAGTTTTTGTATCGACATTTATAAGGCCTTACATAATAAAGACCCTTTGATGGATTTCAATTATATTTGATATTTGACATGATAGTAGATATAGGTCTAAAGTTTTACTTAGTGCCATCTGCGGGGCGTAGGTCAGTTTGGTCATTCTACAGTTATAATATGTAAATGTAAAATGTTTCACCATCCATGATATGTATGTGCAAAAAGTTTCATCAATCAAACAGATGGATCCAAATTTACATGTTTAACAGATATCAAAATATATTTATACCCCTGACATATGGAGTATGTCGAGGGGTATTTAGTTTTCGCCTTTCAGTATGTCCATTTGTCTTTCCATGTTTGTGGACACTAGGGTCAAAGTTTTTGTGTCGAAGTTTATAAGACCTTACATTATAAAGACCCTTTGATAGACTTCATTTATATTTGGCATGATAGTAGATATAGGTCTAATGTTTTATATAGTGCCATCCCCACCCCAGGGTGTGACCTTGAGGTGTTAAATCATTCAAACAGATTATTGGAATTCAGATGTTTAAGCAGGCCTTGATGGCTCATTTGGCTGCACGGCTGACTGGTGATTAGGAGGTTGTGGGTTAGACCCCCGCAAGGTCGGCAACGTTCTTTTGTGGAGATCGATCATGAAATATTCTCAAGGTCATTCTCTCCTTTCTGCTAGTTCAAGAAGGGCAGTTGTCAGTTTCTGATGAAAGAATGGGCACAATACTGGTTAACCACCTAGAGGACTAATCCTGCCCAATAAAAATGTGGTTAGGTAAATTGACAGCGCTCGACATGATCGCAATGGGTTGACTGGGCTGTAAAACCTCAACACAGACAAATCAGCTGTTTGAATTATGTTGGAGTTCTACAAAATCATCTGGGTCTGATTCTAGATTGTTGACCTATCAATCAAACAATCAAATTGCTTTCCAGTGCATTAATATGTAAGAAATTCAAGTCCGTTGAATTCTATGGAATGCTATTTGGCATGTCCAAATACTTACAATTCAATGTTAGCTTAGTACCAAGCTACAATAATGACTTTGGCCTTTAGTCATGTCCCCTTGAATGTCCGAAAGACTTACAGTGAGAATGCCAGTGATAAGGCTGGGCTTCATAGCTCATTCAGTAATATGTCTGACTGCAGATCCAGGGGTGCATGTTTGAATCGCAAAGGGTTCACACAGACCTGGAAAAGTCATGGAAAATGAGATTTATTTGGAAAAATCATGAAATCTTGATAATTTGGATTTTAACTGCATAATACATTAACCTGTAGCTAATGCGCTATTCTATTCTGTATTTCAAACCTCCCACAGAAGAAATGACAGTTCAGTCGTCTTAAAAAGTCTTAATCCAGAAGGTCCCTTAGGCAGTTACCTGTGTGACGTCACTCTTCCCGCTCTTTTTATCATGTGTCAATTTATTTATTTTATTTATTATGGAAAAGTGATGGAATTTCAAAAATTGTTATGGAATGTTGAAAAAGTATCCTTGAATATGACTGGTAGTGCATAAAAACGATCAAATCTATTGAAATGTAATAAAAAAAAAAAAAAAAATCAAAATTGAGAGCCTAATGGTGGACAGACATGTATTGCATTTATAATACACCAGTGCTAATGGTCTAGAATGGGTGGATTTGGGGTGGTCTGGTTTCAGTGGACCATGAGAAATGTTAAAATTTACTATAACACTGGTTCCGGTTTAGTGCTTGCAAAACATGACAAAAAAAAAAAAAAAAAAAAAAAAAAAAGGGAAATGAGTAAGAGCAAAGGAATTTGTTGGTATAACCCAAAATGGGACACTGACGAACAATACAAAGACTGGTTGAAGCCATTTAAATCAGATAGTCACAAAGCATTGTGCATAGTGTGGTGCATCGTGCGTGACAAACTTTATTGATTTATCAAATATGGGTGAAAGTGTGTTGAAGTTACACATGAAAAGTGGACAGCATGTTGGAAGTATTGCAGCCCACAATAAAAAAACAAGAACAGTTGCTTCAATGAAATCGTATTTCAAACCAGTTGAAACAAACAATGAGGAAACTGTCCAGCCAGAGTTTATTCTGGTTCCCCCACAGCATCCCAAACCAAGTGGCTCATTAGAATTATTTGTTTCTAAGTTTATTCTTGGATGGTATCGCAGAAAACTGAACTATGTCATGGAAAAATCATGGAATTCTGGTTTCAACAGTTTGTATGAACCTTGATCCCAGCTTGGCCACCAAGTTTTGTGTCAGTGGATCATGAAAAGTTTTCTAGCGTCATTCTTTCCCATTCCACTTATTAATTAAGAGCAACTGACAGTTAGTGGGGAAAGTGTATGCACAAAGTACTGGTAAAACTGCTTAAAGGACACAGTAAATAAGTGAACTCAGGACTTGATGCAGTCAGATCCACATCAAGCCACCAAGGGAAAGACAGACAAAACAATTAAGCAGCCACAAAATGAACAGATGGCAAGCATAGTTGGCAACTTTCCCCAAAAGGTTGCAATTCTGTTACCCAAACTTAAATGAATATATCTTAAACTTGCATAATTGTCAAAAGCAAAACATTAGAAAGTGAAACACTACATAACAATACTGCCTTGCACAAAGCCTGTCCAGAAAAAATGTGAGTAGGTTAACCGACTGGCTGACATGACCTTATGAGTGTTGCTTATGAAGTCTCAATAAAAAAAAATGGAGACTCCCATTTTCTAAGACATGGTGTGTTCTTTGTTTCCAAAGGCAGTCTTTTTTACGTTTATTTTACTACACTGCAGCTGGTTTTAGTGCAGTGTGGAGGCAGTAGAATGTCTCCCCATACATCACCATAGTGCAGATTATATTCCATTTCCTTTGAGATCATTGGGCCCATTGTGGTATATTTGAAAATGGAGTTCTGCTTATGTATAGGCTAGAGGGTGTAAGCAGTGTTGCAAACTTCATTTCTGCTTATGAAGAGTCTCAATAAAACTGAGACTCCCATTTTCTAAGGTGTA
Source organism: Anodontia alba (assembly GCA_964016985.1). Lineage (NCBI taxonomy): Eukaryota > Metazoa > Mollusca > Bivalvia > Lucinida > Lucinidae > Anodontia > Anodontia alba. Next base: position 70,699,184 of record OZ024833.1, on the reverse strand, counting down.
GTGTGTTCTTTGTTTCCAGAGGCAATCTTTTTGACGTTTATTTGATTGGGCTGTATAACTCCTACTCAGGCAAACATATGTTTGTGATAAGCATAGGTTAGCTTCTTGTCAGATAATCAAGTCAGGCATAAAATCTCAGACAAGTTTGTTAATTGGTCTATTCCAGTCATAAGTGTTGGAATTCCCCCATAGACATCATGAGGAGATGCTTGTAAACAGTGTAACCCTTTCACTGTTTACCAGGTTTGGCTTAAAATCTCAGAATCTGGTTGGTTCTGATATTAATATCAGTGTTATGTATTCTCTGTGGTTCAACTAGTAGTTTTCTCGATCTCTTGCTGTCATTGTCTGATGTGTTTGCCACAAGCCTTCATCCATAGCACTAGTTAAGGCACTGTTTTCAGTCCAAAAGTATTGATATTTTTCTTATTTCTCCACAAAAACATATGTTGTGGGTACTCCTTAGAAGCGCCTCACTGAGGCACTTCTAATGAGTACCCACAACATATGTTTTCGTGGAGAAATAAGAAAAATATTTACCGGATACCTTCCCTTATCTAGACCTATGCTTATTGTTTCAGTGATTTTAGTTGATTTACATTCATGTTTTTCTGTTATGTTTCACTGATTGAGTTAGGTACCTCTATGTCATCCAAACAATTATCATGTATATGTTACATTTGGAAACAATAAAATCAGTTATGATCACCTCATTGGGGAAGAGGGAGTCACTTGCATTGCTTTTTGCTAGTTTGTTAGTTGTGCTGTGTGTAAGTTTGGTTACTCTTTCTATTGTTGTCACTGTGATTGTGAAAATCTCAGAATCTGGTTGGTTCTGATATTAATATCAGTGTTGTGTATTCTCTGTGGTTCAACTAGTAGTTTTCTCGATCTCTTGCTGTCATTGTCTGATGTGTTTGCCACAAGCCTTCATCCATAGCACTAGTTAAGGCACTGTTTTCAGTCCAAAAGTATTGATATTTTTCTTATTTCTCCACAAAAACATATGTTGTGGGTACTCCTTAGAAGCGCCTCACTGAGGCACTTCTAATGAGTACCCACAACATATGTTTTCGTGGAGAAATAAGAAAAATATTTACCGGATACCTTCCCTTATCTAGACCTATGCTTATTGTTTCAGTGATTTTAGTTGATTTACATTCATGTTTTTCTGTTATGTTTCACTGATTGAGTTAGGTACCTCTATGTGATCCAAACAATTATCATGTATATGTTACATTTGGAAACAATAAAATCAGTTATGATCACCTCATTGGGGAAGAGGGAGTCACTTGCATTGCTTTTTGCTAGTTTGTTAGTTGTGCTGTGTGTAAGTTTGGTTACTCTTTCTATTGTTGTCACTGTGATTGTGACTCTTCATGGACATCTTCTTTATCATTTTATAATGGGAGAAGCTGCCCCTTTATTTTTCTCCATGTCTGGCATAAAATCTCAGATATTGGTTGGTTGTGATATTAATGTCAAACTTACTCTTCTTGAACTTCACATAGACATAATAGGAAATACTTGTGACCAGCATGGCCTCTGAAGTTTTTATAACCATGGCATACTTGTATGCCGAGGGGTAAATAGTTTTTGCATTTTGGTTCATCTGTACATTCGTTAGTTCGTCTTTTCGCCACGTTTGTGGATACCAGGGGTCAGACTTTTTGTGCCAAAGTTTGTAAGACCTTATATCATAAAGACCCTTTGATGGATTTCATTTATATTTGGCATGATGGTAGGTATAGGTATCAAGTTTTAATTACCACCATCCCTGTCTGGTGGCCTGACTATAAGGTCAAGGTCACAGACATAGAATTTGCATCCTACCTTGAGATTTCATTTTTTTTACTTTCAATCTCAGCAACTATAGTTGATAGAACCTTCAAAGTTTTCTTAATGAATCTTCTTGACATACTGGCTCAATATACACCTTGACCCAGTGACCTTGACCTATATTTTGAGATGTCTTGAGATGTCATTATTTTTTACTTGCAATCTCAGCAACTATAGTTGATAAAACCTTCAAACTTTTCTTAATCTTCTTGACATACTGGCTCAACATACACCTTGACCCAGGGACCTTGACCTAGATTTCACACTCCATTGACTTTGTCAGATTATACAATGACACTTGTGATCTCAGTAATTTAAATGCCTAGAACTGTTAAACTTCACATAATGTTTCTTCTTGACATGCTGACTCAACATACACCTTGACCCGGTGACCTTGACCTACATATGTATATTTCACACTCCATTGACTTTGTCAGATTATACAGTGGTCCTTGTGATCTCAGCAATTAAAGTGCCTAGAACTTTCAAACTTCACATTATGTTTCTTCTTGACATGCTGAATCAACATATATCTTGAGCAAGTGACCTTGACCTATATTTTATGCTCTGTTGATTTTGTCAATGGCCCTTTTGATATCAGCAACTATAGTGCCTAGAACCCTTAAACTTCACATAACGTTTGCTCTTGACATGCTGACTCAACATACTCCTTGATCAAGTGACCTTGACCTATATTTCAGACTCCATTGACTTTGTCAGATATACAATGGCCCTCCATTCATTGATAATATCAAATTAAAAAGCCTGTTTTAGGCCATAGCACTGGCTAGCAGGTCACTTGCTCTACAAACTTAACAAAATGTTTCTTCTTGGTATATTGTCTCAGCATATGCTTTGACCCAGTGACATTGACCGTTATTTCAAGCTCCATTGACTTTGCACTATGGTGAAGCACAGCAACCACACAGCACAACACCAGCTGCAATTAAAGCTGTCAGATTTCAGATTTTTACTCTACATCTATCAAAATACAGTAGTCATTTACATTATCAGTAGGCTATATATTGGAAAAATCAGTGCTATAGACATAGCAATGTCCAGTAGAGGCAATGGCACTGGCCGGAGGTATATGTGTCCCATGGGGCACTTTGTCTAGTTTTTTTTTGTTTTGTTTTTTTTGGGGGGTGGTGGTGGGGGGGGGGGGGCTGATGACTTGTTAAGTAGGAGTATTTGATGATTGATAGTTCTAGGATAATTTTCTTCATCTCTCTTTAAAAAGCAGTGATGTGCTTCTAATGAGGAGTACCCATAACATGCTTTTGTGGAGAAATGAGAAAATTATCCTAGAATGATCACTAAATACTCTTCCTTATCAACTCTTCTGGAAATAGAATTCACAATTTAGGTACATACTGTCAGTAAAGAAGTGCTACCAAAAACTTCAGTGATATGTGTTCTTATAGTGACTAGCATATAGTTTGGGCATAGTGTTTAACAAACACTTGATGTGATGGTAAGGTAGTGATAAGGACCTGGTGTACTTGCAGCAGGTAGGCAAAGGGGGCATGTTAGAATTTCTTTCTGTTTTTAGATTGTCGTTCACCTTTTCTTTCATCCTTCTCTGTTTCCCTCCTATACTATCCCATCTGTCCCTTCTGCACAAGGGTTAACATGTTAAACAGCAGGGCCCAATTGTTCAAAACTAACGATGTCATTAGTTAACATATTGTTAAAATTTTGATCATTAAATATGGCATATATGCTAATATTTTTGCTGAAAAAATGCGAGTAGTAAAGCTACTCACATTTTGTCAGCAAATATACTGTGAAATAGATATTGTACTTCCTAGAACACTAAACATTTTGACCACTAACGAGCTCGTTCAGCTAATGATGCTTTGAACAACTGGACCCTGGTCTGCATAGCACAGTCAGTGGCATGGCTGACTGCAGATCCAGGGGTGGCAAATTCAAATCCCAGCTTGGCCACATAACTTTTGTGGAGAGTGACCATGAAATCATTTCTACGGTCATTCTTCCACTTCTGCTGAATTCAAAAAGGGGAGTTGTCAATCCCGGGTGAAAGAATGTGCACAAGTTCTGGTTAACTGCTTAGAGGACAGAGTTTGCCAAGATAAAAGTGTGTGTAGGTTAACTGACTGGCTTGATATGACTGAACAGTGTTGACTAAGTGCGTAAAACTCCAACTCAAACTCAAGGTTACATGGAAATGTCTGGGATCATTCAGGAATTAGATACAATATTGAAGGTATGTAATGCTATGGTACTGCCAACTTTCCTGTATGCTTGTGAGACATGAAAGTCTGCCAGTGCCATGGAAGAAGGCTTAGCAACTAAATATCAAGTGGCTGGCAAGATACAAGCTACAGGAGTGCTGAAGAGGACAGAAAGGACAGACATTTATGGGCCTCTAAAACAGGCTTTGAAGATAGGGTGGCCATGTGACTTGAATGCCAGATGATTGGTTGCTGAATAAAATTTTCTGTGGGAAGATTGACAATGAAAACCAAGGTGGACAGAAGAAAAAAAAAAACCCTGAAGATATTTAAAATACCAAGAATGCTGTTCAAGAACACGATGTGGCTTCATTGGAAAGAAAGTTTTGCTTTGTAAGAGGAATAGATACACAGTCAGGAGTGGCAACTCTGGGACCACACTGTTTGCAAAAATGACTTTTAAAATCACAAGCAGATGACAAAGCAGACGACAGTTGTTGTGATTGGCAGTTTAAGGGTTAAGTATGGAGAATGTGCCAGCAGAAACAGAAGTACAAAGCCAGATCTACAGTAAAATCCCCAATTCATCTGTCATCCTCGGATCTGTCCTGCACAATGTGGTAGACCTTTCAGAGCAGTGATTCATGGATTAGTTAGCCATATACAAATGCATAAAAGGCACTGCAAGAGGTGATGGAGATGGTCAGATGCTGGTTGTTGCCTCAAACAGCCATATAGTGGCCATCTTGAAAACTGAATAAAGCTTTTTGAAGACCTATATTGCATGTCTTCTGATACCACTGGGTAGACTCTCCCAAAACCCCACAGATAAGAGGGGGCATCAAGAGAAGATTTTCCTTATTTCTCCTTAAATATCTTATTTGACGTAATTAGCGCACATGCTCCTGTTAGCACACAGTCAAGCATTTGAGTAATCTTTAGATTACAACTAGTGTACTTTTATCTACTTCTATATAAAAACATATGTTGTGGATACTCATTTGAATTGCCTCAACTTGTCAAATGAATACCAACAACATACGCTTTTAAAAAGACAATCAGTAAGTAATGTGGCATAGTATTATGTTAATATGCTCCACATGAAGTCCTCTACTGATCTTTCTTTTAAGTGCACCCTTATCAGCTTGAGATTTTACTACAAGTGTTTCTGGTAATTTTGAAAAAAAAAAAAAAAAAACCTGCGCGCACAGTGCGGTAATTAGGTCGAATATGGTATGTATCTTGTGGGTACTCACTAGAAGTGCCTTGGCAAGGAGCTAATGAATGTTTTTGTGCAGAAATAAGAAGGATATTGTATGTTTGGTATGTCAAAAGGGGTAATTTAGCCATGTTTGATGTCAAGCTGAAAACTACCAGGACTGCTTACAATATGACATACACCGACCTGCCGCCTGCCTCGGTGGCTCAGTTGGATGCGCCGTCCGACTGGAGACCAGGAGGTCGCGGGTTCAACCCCCGCCGAGGTCGGCAACATTCTTTCATGGAGATTGATCATGAAATATTTTCTACGGTCATTCTCTCCCTTCCGCTGATTCAAGAAGGGCAGTTGTCAGTTTCTGGCGAAAGAATGTGCACAATACTGGTTAACCGCTTAGAGGACTAAGCCTGCCCAGTAAAGTGTGGTTAGGTAAACTGGCCGTGCTCGACATGACCCCATTGGGTTGACTGGGCCGTAAAACCTCAACACAAACAAACACCGACCTGCCCCTCAAAGAGAGCTTTAACCCTTGTCCTGCTGAATAAATTAAGATATCACACCCACTTCTAATTGTCAGCCAATCAGATTGCTTGATCTGGATTGTTGCTATAAATCAACACACTTAATGACAAACAGTGCAGATCCAGATCAGTTTGCTTCTTCAGAAGCCAACTGATCTGGATCTACACTGTTTGCAAAGCAGGATATATCCAGGTTCAGCATGACAAGGGTTAAGGGTCAACTTTCATATATAGCCAAGTTTTGTGTCAGATAAAGATTAAATAGGAGACAACAAATCACCAGGACCTAGCTGTTAGTCTTGATACTTACCCATGAATTCGAGCCATATTTGGTGCAAAATCCAAGGTCTTAATGAGAACTGAAGCAATAGAGAATTTGACTGCCCTTAGTTCTAACCTCACCCTCTTCCAAACACTGTCATGTTTGTTATCAAATTGATAGTCATAATTAGAATTTTAGCATTAGATGATTTAGATCATTTCACCCACACCTAGTCTTGAACCTTACATGAAAAGGGGTCATTTAGGATCAGGTTTGATGCATAGCCATGTTTAGTGTCAAATTAAAAGTCCTGATGAGAATTGTAACAATAGATGACAGAGTTTCTGACCTATACCCAGCCTGGATTCCATCCCTGAATGAAGTCCATTAAGGCTAACCGCCAGATAAGCCGTGTTTGGTATCAAATTAAGCCTTAATTCACCAAGCAAAATTTGTAGCAGACGACATTCTTGTTTTTTTTGTTGTTTTTTTTTTTGTCATAGAAAACAAGTCGTGATATTTTATGTGAATTGGATTCACATGAAATGTCAAGACTTATTTTGCTATGAAAAATAAAAAAAAATATATAAAAATGCCATCTGCTGCAGTTGTGATTGGCACTTTAACTCTTTCCCTTCTAGTGGTGACTTTTGTCTTTTGCTGATAACCTTTGCAAACTATTTGACACTCTGATGGTATTCCTAAAAATTATTTTGAAGAAGTTAATTTTTAAAAAAATCCAGATGACAAAAAAGCATGCAAAATTACCCAGCATGCAAAGAGTTAAGGGTTAACAATAGATTACCTAAATGGGTCTTGCCCACATCCATTCCAAACTCCATCCTCTCCCACTAGAGGCAGAGTTCAGCTTTTATCTGTATGACATTTCATTGCAGAATGCCTTTCGTTCGTTGTCTTGATATGATTTAAAAAGCATAGAAAAAGACATAAAACATCAAATCATCATCATCACCCTCATAAGAAAGTTTCATTAGGGGCCAAAATCCCAAGATAGTCATGTTAAGTATCAAATCAAAAGTTTTGATGACCCCCGTGCCCTCCCCTCCCCCCCCCCCCCCCCCCCCCCCCTCCCCCACAAACACACACATCACTGGCCAACAGACCTGCAGATCCATGTCAAAACTCTTGAATTACATTCCTACAGGTAATTCGATCATATTTAAAACAACTCTATAGCGCCAATCACAACTGCAACAGACATCTTTTTCATTTTTTTATTTTTTTTTATTTTTCGATGAAAATAAATCTTGCAACTTTTATGAGACTATTTATATAAAATGTCAAGACTTGTTTTCTCTGAAAGTTTAAAAAAAAAAATTTTTAGAATGTCTTCTGCGACAACTTTTGCTTGGCACTTTAATACTAACAGTGCCATGGGCAAATTCAGCAGATGATAAATTGGTGACATTTTTTCTTATTTTTCCCAGAAAATAGGATTGGCATTACATCTTCTAAGGAGACAGTTTACATGAAATGTCAAATCCCACTTTCTGGGAAAAATAAGAAAAATATTTGAAAATGTTGTCTGCTGAAATTTTTAGCCAGCTTGCTAAGGGTCAAGGGTTAAAAACTGGCAGTTATTTTGCTGGAAATAACCAAAAGTAATAGTGTTTTTGTTTTTATTCTTCTTTATCAGGAAGGTGAGACTTCTGGTAACCCAGGTCCTATGAGGCATGAAATAGATAATCTTTTGGCTCAAGTGGTATGTATGTTGTGTTATTTATTTATTTATTTTTTATGCCCATACCACAAAGTGGAAGAGGGCATATAGTTTTAACCTCTGTCATACATCCATCTATCCATCCATGTGTCCATCCATCACACTTTGTAGTACTGTTCCTGTCTCTGCAACTCATCCTACAGTTTTGAAGATAATGGTTCGAAACTTACACCATAGTAAAGAGATGGACTGAGCATGTGCATAAAGGTCACAGAACTCTGATGGAATTATTATTGTTAGAGTTACATACCCTTGATTTACTTAAGAACATTTGTCAGTTTCTAGCGAAAGAATGTGCACAATACTGGTTTACTGCTTAGAGGACTAAGCCTGCCCAGTAAACGTGTGGTTAGGTAAACTGACCGTACTCAACATGACTCCATTGGGTTGACTGGGCCGTAAAACCACAACACAAACATTGTCTTATACATATGGCATAGTAAGGTTCATGTCTCCACAACCTTTCCTATATCAGAATATTGTATATTGAATCCAATAAAACAGTTAACGAAATGACCCTTAACGAGCTCGTTAAGCAAATGATGCTTTGAAAAACTGGACCCTGATGTTGTGAGTACTCATTAGAAGCATCTCACTGAGGTGCTTCTAATGAGTACCCACAACATACGTTTTCATGGATAAATAAGAAAAAAATATCCCAGAATTATCACCAAGTCTTCTGGCTAAACTTTATCTGTTTATAGCTGTATAGAGGTGACTGTTAGTGGAGATTTCGTCTGTATCTGATTTCAGTCCTCAAAGATGATGATGATGCCAGAAGAAGATCAAGAAGCTATGCGAGCAGAGCTCCAGAGAAACCTCCCACAGGTATGCTACTTATCATGTGGCAAGAGTAAGAGTTAAGACCTGTAATGAAAACATTTAGATTGATAAAAAGTCCGATTGGAGACCAGGAGGTCGCAGGTTCAACCCCGCCAAGGTCGGCAAATTCTTTCCTGGAGATTGATCGTGAAATATTTTCTACGGTCATTCTCTCCCTTCCCCTGATTCAAGAAGGGCAGTTGTCAGTTTCTGGCTAAAGAATGTGCACAATACTGGTTAAACCGCTTGAAGGACTAAGCTTGCCCAGTAAATGTGTGGTTAGGTAAACTAACCACGTTCGACATGACCCCATTGGGTTGACTGGGCCGTAAAACCTCAACACAAACAAAAGTGAAAAAAAGTCTAAACAGCTTGTAAAGAGAGATTCATTGGAAGCAAGGAGCACAAATTATGGCTCATATTTACACTCTGGAATAATTGGCTTTGTATTAACAAATGTCATAGTTCCGGGTAAGGCTTTTTTTCACACAGATAGTATTGATAATTGATAGTTCTCATTCCTCCGAGAAAACGTGGGTTACTTGATTACATGCAGTTACTCGATGAGTGGCTTCTAATGAGTTCCCACATCATACAGTTAACTCTCTTTATCTCGACCTCGCTTATCTCGAATAACCGCTTATCTTGAAGTGAAAATCTGGTCCCTGTTTTAACATGGAAATCTAACAACAGGTAACAAAATATTGTGGAAAAGAGGAGAAATTGCTCCTAAGGAGCAATTTCTCCTCTTTTCCACAATATTTTCAATATATCTCTAACTTCAGGAGTTAAATTACATATTCATTTTTTAAATGTGGTTGTTTGATTTAATGTTTTCCTCGGTTCAGCAAATCTGATATGTCGAGGTACGGATATTTCCAAGTGTTTCAAAAAGTCGAAGATAACGAGAGTCAACTGTATATGAAAACTATACTATTCCGTTGAAAACAGTATACCTTACCTAGAGCTATACTTATTGCAGGTGTTTTTTTGTTGTTTTTTTTTTTTTGTAATCAAATTTCTTCACCTTTATTCACCATCAATCTAAAAAGAACCAGATAGACAGCTTAATACATGTATTTAATTTTTTACAACTTAACTATTAAAATAAAAAAAAAAAAATGAGAAAATATATTTTCCTTAAATTAAAATTTTCTGAGTAGTCAGCTGTGAAAATTCTTTCCCATCATCAGTCGGAAGAGGCAACAGTGACTGAGGGGTGGTTGGGTGAGGCTAAGTTGTCGTGTATCATACATCACCAGGGTGTCCAACTGAGATTGGCATACAGTTGGGCAAGGCCTGCTATCCTTGTAGCAGGTAAGGGTAGAGGGGAAATGTTTTTATTTCTTCTATTGCTCCACTTTCATTCATTTTCCTCTTTCTCCCCTGTCCCTCTCTTTTATCTCCCCTACTATCTCTTCTGTCTCTTCTCCCTTTCTCTGGGAGACGACACAAAATGACCCATAAGGATTGACATGTCATTAAACCCCAACACAACCAAAAGCAACAGTGACTGATGAATGGGACAACATTAGTATGGACATTAAAGATTTTATAAGCAAACTATGTAGACCCTGAACAAACTTTAGGTGCAGAGACTGAGCTGGGTTTACACAGGTCACATATGCCAAATGGTTGTTATCTGTTTACAGAGGCACAAATGTTCACAGCTAGATTTCTACTTAAATCTACATTAGACCATTATTGACCCAAAAGGAATTCTGTTGGGCCAATAATGTCTCAATATATTTAAGTAGAATGCTTGCTGGGTTGAAATCTATATTGGACCATTATCAGCCCAACAGGATTCCTGTCTGGCTGATAACGGTCCAATATAGATTTATGTAGAATGCTAGCTGGATTGAAATCTTTATTGGAACATTATCGGCCCAACAGGATTCCTATCTGGCTGATAATAGTCCAGTATTGATACAAGTAGAATGCTAGCTGGGTTGAAATCTATTTTAGGACCATTATCTTCAGGACAGGATATCTGTTGGGCTAATATTGATCCAAGATAGATTTAAGTAGCATGCTAGCTGGGTTGTTTTGCTTTTAGGTTGCACTGAGCAGTTCAGAGAGGGACCAGCATGATTATGACGAGGATTACTCAGAGTGGGAGGAGATGCCAGGTAGGGATTGGAATGCAGAGTACTCAGAGAGAGAGGAGAGGCCAGGAAGGGGCCGGGGACACCCAGGGGGCAGGGGATTTAGAGGAGGTTTTAGAGGAAGAGGAAATAAACCATTCAGGGGTCGTGGTTTTTCAAGGGGCAGATGACCCACCTCAAATTCATAAAATGTGCTACACTGTAGGGACAACCTAAAGTAAAATCAGTGTCACAGATGTATACAAACAGGAAGTGACATCACTAAGTGACTGGTCACCTGCTACTGTGAGCTGCAGGTCAAAACTCGTGAGATGGAATCCTGCCTGAATCAGAGGCATCATACAGGCACAGGCATCATAGTTTCAGTTAAGGTACCTTCTTCAACCCAAAAATACTGATATTTGTCTTATTTCTCCATGAAAACATATGTTGGGGGTACTCATTAGAAACTCTATTGAGTACCCACAACATGTTTTCATGGAGAAATAAAGAAAATATTTATATGAATGCCCCTCAGTGATGAATGTTCTATCTCTATGATGAATGGTCTATCTGTATGATGAATGTTCTATATGATGAATATTCAATATTTGTACAAATACCCCTAACTTTGTGGCTATAGTCCCTATAATAATGCACTTTTACATACAGTCAAACTTCAATGGCTCCAATATCTTTGGAACCATAGAAATTTGTTGTTGGAGCCTCTTGAGTACTAATAATAGTGAGGAGGCAAATGGGGATAATTTAGGGATATCTTTTGGCTCTTGTAGAAAATAATGGTATGTTGAGAGTACTAATTAGAATCACCTCAATGAAGCAATTTTGATGAGTACTCACAGCATACAGTAAAATAAAAATGTTATAAAAAATGATAAGAAAAGTCCCTAAAGTATCCCTTAGTACTTTTTTTTAGCTGTTGGAAGAATCTCCTAGGGTCTCAAAAAGGAGTTCAAATCAGCCCCGGTAAACCAGCCATCGGTGTTCAAGTCTTTGAAATTTTACTGAACTTGTTTTCTTTAGGAAAACATTAAACCTTAAAAAATGACCATATTTATCCTAAGTAATAGGATAGACAGGCCTGAGCAAACAGGGTAGACCTAGATCAGATGTGGCAGAATCCAGCATCTGATCAAGGTCTACACAGTTTGCAACTAATTTACAAGTTTGTTTGCTTCCTCTTCGTGTCATTGGTTCTCTGTGTTCTGTGATTGTGACTCTTCCCGGACATCTTCTGTACTATTTTTAGACACATCAACAGGTAGTTAAATGAACATGTTCAAAATTTAACCTTGTCCTGCTGAATAAATTAAGAAGCCACACCCATTTCTAATTTTCAACCAGTCAGATTACTTGATCAAGGTTGTTGATATAGATTCGCATACTGAATGGCAAACAGTGCAGATCCAGATCAGTTGGCTTCAGAAGCCAACTGATCTGGATTTTCACTGTTTACAAAGGCAGGGTATATCTGGGTTCAGCTGGACTAGGGTTAAGACAAGTCTTGAAAGGAGTTAATGTGTTAAGGTAAATACGGTAAATAGTTAAAGATTTATGCTTAGTGGATTCTTCCATTGGTAAAATTGGACTAATCTATTTACTATATATTTTATGCTTAGCATAGTGAGTAAAAATTTCAGTGGATACCAGAAAATGTTTTGACATGTCATGCAAATTATCTCCTTAGGTCAAAACCTATTTTCTGAGAAAAAAAGAAGAAAAAATAAAAATAAAAATAAAATCAGTTTGTCATCTGCTGAAATAGCACAGTGAGTGGCTCCATACCACAGTCAGTAGCACATCTGATTGTAGATGCAGGGGTTGCAAGTTTGAATCCTAGCTCTTCCACATAACTTTTGGTTAGATTGATTATGAAATATTTTCTGCAATCATTCTCCCCCTTCTGCTAATTCAAGAAGAGCAGTTGTCAGTTAGTGGTGAAAGTATGTGTACAAAGTACTGGTTAACCACTTAGAGGACTAATCCTGCTGAGGACCTTAATAAATGTTAACAGGGCGATTAAATTCTGATTCAAACAGACACTAGCTGGTCCACAGCAAAGCCAATGCTGTAAGTCTACAAACAACAAAGATTTATATCAGACTGTGTGTTCATTCTTTCTGATCTGAGTTTTCCCTGTTTGCATTGGTCAGTGTAAAAAGATCATGAGAAATCCAAAGAGAAGTTCCGCGTTTAATGCTTTCTATAATTTTTTCTTAGGAAATAGGTTTTGACAATAGGAGAATTTGCATGAAATGTCAAGTATATTTTCTGGGAAAAATAAGAAAAATACAGTCGAACCTCGTTATCTCGAACTCGCTTATTTCGAATTACCGCTTATCTCGAAGTGAAAATCTGGTCCCTGTTTTAACATGAAACTATGACAACAGATAATAAAATAATGTGGAAAAGAGGAGAAATTGCTCCTCCTCTTTTTCACATTATGTTATATATATATTTCTAACTTCAGGAGTCAAATTACATATTCATTTGTTAAATGTGGTTGTTCAATTTATTATTTTCCTCACTCTCTCAACTCTGATATATCGAGATAAGGATATCTCGAAGTGTTTCTGTGAGTCCCTTGGAATTTGAGATAACGAGAGTCGATTGTATTCCCAAAGTATCACCTGCTGAAATTATGAACCAGTATGTTAAGTATTTATGTTTAGCATAATGGTGTTCTTATCTATAATGTTTAAATGCTCAGGGTAAAATTTTTAGCAGGTGTATTTGTGGTTAATATGTGGATTAGCCCTTCTTTTGCTGAACAGGACATGCCCTGCTAGCTGTTTCCTGTCCTAGCAAATAGTGTAGATCCAGATCAGTTGCCAACTGATCTGGATCTACACTGTTTGTCATTAATATATGAATTTCTATCAAAAACCCAGATCAAGAAATCTGATTGGCTGGAAATTAGAAGTGGGCATGGCATCTTAATGTATTCAGCATGACAGGTGTTAAGACCCATAATATTCTGACGCTATAACTTCTTACCATACTTATCTAGAAATTTGAACAGGTCTATTTGACTAAGATAAATGTCCTTAAATTTTGAACACTTTATTCCTTACTTTTTTCCGTAAAATTTTGCTTTTATGCAGTTGTTTCTGATTTTCTTCAAATATTTAGTGAATTGGCAAACAGTGCTGGCCCTGACCAGTCTGATCTGCATTTGCACTGTTTCCATATGCCATTTTGTGTATGAAATTATAGAATATTTACTTGTGATGTGTCTATAAAATGCTGATGGCTGGCAAACAGTGTAGACCTGGTTTCAGAGCAGTTTGAGCTGGGTCTGCACTGTTTGCTCAGGCCTTACTTTTGGAATTTTTAGGGTAAATGGTATTTGTTTCTGTTGAATATAAAGAAAGTTTTATCGCCTGTACATTGTAATTATTGGCTCCAGTTTGACATGGGTCTTCAGTGTTTGTATGACTGTCAGAATTTTGAGGGAGAATTGGCTATAGTTTCTAGTTGAACAGGAGGAGCTTTTAATTTTTCCTTGATTGTTTCACTTGTACAGCTATGTGTTTAATTGTGAAATAAAATCTTGTGCTCAGTTAGAAGTCTTCAGATATGTTTTATATGTCCTTGATTGCCGGGCTCCATACCCTAGTCGTAGCGTGTCTGACTGCAGATCCAGGGGATGTAACTTGGATCCCAGCTCCACTACATAACTTGCATGGAGAGTGATCATGAAATCATTTCTACAGTCATTCTCCTTCGGTTGATTCAAGAAAGACAGTTATCAGTATGTGCATAAGTACTGGTTAACCACTTAGAGGACTAAGCCTGCTCTGGAAAAAGTGTGAGTAGGTTAACGGACCGGCTGAACATGTCCTTAATATATTGTGTTGACTGGGCAGTAAAACTTCTAACTCAAACAAACAAATTATGTCTTTGATTAGACGAGAAACCAGTAACGGTAGTTCATTTGGTTTGCTTGCATACAAAAACCTTACAAAGTATCATATTTTTGCAAACGATAAGTGTTATTGGATACCCCTAGCAAGCAGAAACCAAAATATAATGGATGAATGGATGGACAACGTAAACACAGTTTGCAGGGAGTATAATAACTTGGTGAATATTGTACAAGAATTTTTATTAAACCCGGGGGGTGGTTGGGTGAGGCAAAGGAGTTGTGTATCTTGCATCACCAGGGCATCTAACTGATATTGGCTTACAGTTGGGCAAGTCCTGCTGTCCTTGCAGCAGGTATGGGTAGAGGGGGAATGTTTTTATTTCTTCTGTGTCTTTGCTGTCATTCTTTTTACCTTTCTCCCTTGTCCCTCTCTTTCATCTTTGGGGTCCATCTTTAAACCATAATTCTATATATAATCTATACATTTTTGTTCTGATACAACACTTTTGGGGACCCTCTTTAAACCATCTTGTATCCAAAACTGTCTTATAATGAACTAATAACCTTTACCACTCTCTGGGCCAATTCAGCAGACAACAGGTTGATGATATTTTTTCTTATTTTTCCCAGAAACAGGATTTGACATTTCTTGCAAATTGTCTCCATTAGAGACAATTTGCATGAAATGTCAAAACCGGTTTCCTGGGAACCAGTGGAGACAATTTGCATGAAATGTCAGATCCTGTTTTCTGAGAAAAATAAGAAAAAAATATTTCAATGTAGTCTGCTGAAAATTTTATTGCTAAGCAACAAGGAAACTCCAGTGTATCAGGGGCCGTAACTCCTGTCAGAATCAAAGCCTAAAGTAGAAAATCAACTGAGGTCATCATATCATTTAGGTCAAGTGTATTAGGTCCATTTACAATCTTATTCAAGGTTTTGAGTGGAAACTGAAAAGGTGAGACCAAAGACGACACCTATTGTGATCTCAAATTTTCTGCTATGCAGATAGCTCAGAAAAGTATTGTGAATTATTGCTAAATACACCACAACGTCTTTATAACACTATTGCTGGGACATATAATAAAAACCATGTTAGCTAAACAAACGTGTTGTATTCAAACAAAATTGTACAGATTATATAGAAAAATGACCATAAATGGGCATTTTTCTATATAATCTATACATTATTGTTTACGAGTATTCAAACAAAAATGTACATATACAGAAAAATGACCATAAATGGTCATTTTTCTATATAATCTATACATTATTGGTCCCGTGCTGGACCCGGGTATAGAATAGGCCAGACATACCCTTTGCGTGACGTACAAGCCGCCTAAAAGAGGCTGTCCGTGACCACCCGGGCCCTCGAAATAGGTGGCCTTCCGTTACTGTGGCAGTTGGGTAAAAACCCCAACATTACGCAGCTATCTGTTCAACCGGTATAATTTCTGACTAGAAAATTAAATTTATTGAAATGCATCTTAAACTGGAATAACCTAAATAAATTTCGCGAGAGCTATCCTTTTAAACCTTTCCTATCTCATGTTACTAACATGCTACATTTGTTTGTGTATCATCTTGTGCCAGTGGGTCGCACATGGGACGAAGATTATAATCTCATCTGTATTTAACATTTGTGTTTGTCTTGTGTTTGTGTGATTTTTCCGAACTCTAGCATTCTCCACATTAAAATGTTAAAAGATGCATTTAATATTGTTAGATAAGAAACTAGCCGTTTTGTTGCAAAGAAAACCATATAACAATCATTCAATCATTAGCTACATATCATATGAAAGCTACATATCATCTAACACAACTTGTCTGTTTGACTCTTCTAAAAATTGAATCCTTTTATTAACAAAACTCTTTTAATCTAAACTTGTAATCTCCTTATGATAAAAATAACCTTTTTATTACCCAGACGTTTTCGGCCTCCCTTGTCTGTAGGGAATGAAATTTGCAGATCACTTTCCTTCTGTAGTGGATAGGGTGTAATCCCCTATTAAAACAGGAACCACAAGTTTGCCGTGGGTGGCGTCTCGTATGCTGGAAGAGGGGAACCTGATGATTGAGGAAAGCCCAGGGATCTCCAGCTTTTCAACACATCATTTTGGCTCTTATTTCAGATAGAAGAGCGGTTTGGGCTAGATCCGGTCTGAATCAATCGGCTCAGTCGTGCCAAGCTGTAGAAGCGCAGAACTTGTTCTTATATATAGCTTCTTTCTCTCTTTCATACGTATCTTTATGGTACCAACCGGGCTTATTTTTCTCTTATTCCTCTTAACTTTTAGTGAGTTTCAATGGGCGGCGGCTGATGGGTCAATTGGTGGGCTTGTATTGGGTCTTTGGCGGAAACCTCTGTGAGAGCGCGGATGTGGTTAGTGGGGATGAACTCAACTGTTCATAATTTTTTTATTGGAAATTTAGATGAATAGGTGGAGAGTCGTATAAACATGAGGCCGAGCTGAAGACTCTGATCTTGACACCGAGTATAATAGCAATGTAGCATTGGCGTTAGAAATAGGAGATCCATTTCTGTTAAACATCCCCTTGTAGGGCTCCATGGAGGGTGGGGCGCATAGCTATCGAACCAAAAATTTATCACCATGGCCTTTCGAAAACGATTCTTAGCGTTCGACTCCGGAGACGAAACGCAACCGATAACATCTACATTCAAGGCAAACGAAAACTTCGCAAAACTTTTAGTGATTCAGAGTAAAGAAGAAAAACAAATTACATCATTGTCACCATTCATAATAGAAAAGCAGATAGAATCCATTATTGGTACTCCAAAAAATGTAAAAAATTTAAAAAATGGAACACTTTTAGTCGAAACAAATAGAAATTCTCAATCGGAAACTCTCTTAAAAATTACAAAATTCTTTAACCTAAATGTCACTGTCACGGAACATAAAACACTCAATAGCTATAAAGGTATTATCCGTGACAGAATGCTAAAACATGAAACTGAAGAAAATAACACTGAGTATCTCAAACAACAAGGAGTAACAGCTTGCAAACGTTTTACAATTAAAAAAGACGGAAACCTGATAGAAACAAATACACTTTTAGTAACATTCAACACAGGAACTTTACCTAAATCACTAAAAAAATTAACAGAATTATACCGGTTGAAGTCTACATTCCAAATCCTCTGCGGTGTTTCAACTGCCAGAGGTTTGGACATCATGAGAACAGCTGTCCTGAACTACCTGGATCTGTCTGTGAGAAATGTGGTATGGGTGATTTTGACCACCCTACGTATGCTTGTAAAAATGAAGCCAAGTGCGTGAACTGTCACAAAAATCATTTATCAAAATCAAATCAATGTGAAATTTGGAAAAAAAGAAAGAAATTATGAAAACTAAAGTAACACAAAAAAATCACCTATTTGGAAGCTAAAAAAATTCAAGAAAACCAACCTGAAGTTACTTTCGCAAAAGTTGTTCAATCACTAAATACCAAACCTGAAACAAACTACTCAATTTAACGAAAAAGATTCTGTCATTAAACCAAATTCAAAAGTCATTACTGCTACTCGAAAACCCAAACTTAAACCTACATCTACCCATCAGTCTAGACCACAAACAAAATCATCTCAAAGCAGTTCACAAACACAGCCGAATAAAGCAAGTGGATCACAACAGAGATCCAGGTCGAGGACAGCTGATCAGAAAGAAAAAAAAATGGAAAAGGAAACGATAAAGAGAAAGAACCGAATCCATACAATAAAGCGGGGTTGTCAGCATTCAAACAGATGATCTGATCCCCCTCCCCCAATTAGACGCAGTAGAAATCATCACTCATTGACTTTTCAGACCCCCGCTGTAAGAACTGACGTTTACAAGGGCTCATTCTTTCTTCCCTCAAACCGCCAGAGATTGGAATGCCATTCTAGATTCGATTTTAACCTCTGTTGAAGGTGCATGTTGCCCCGATGCCTTCCACTGAGTTTCCGCTCCGACCGACTTGCGGTTCGGGAGCAGATAACAATTAAAGACTTTCAAGATGGCGCCATGGTTACCATTATGGATATGATTCTGATGGAGATGACAAAAATGTGAAAAAATACTGACGGACATATGGATGAGGGACGGACCATAGTCAACAGACAACGGCATAAATGACCTGGAGCAAAACTCCAGGTGAGCTAACAAAAGAAGATCTTCAAGATGGCTAATGTGGCAGCCATAGTGGATATCATAATAAAATTGGTTTAGCAATTTTGAATCTCCATGTCGCCCCAATGCCTCCCACCAAGTTTTGGCTCAATCTGACTTACCATTCGGGAGCAGATGAGGTTTGAAGATTTTCAAGATGGCCACCTTGGGGGCCATCTCAGATATCGGAACAGAATGATTTTAGCAATTCTGAATCTCTGTGTCGCTCCGATGCCTCCCGTTAAGTTTGGGCTCAATTTGCATTTCCGTTTGGGAGGCGATGTCGTTTGAAGAATTTCAAGACGGCCATCTTTGATGTCGGAATGGAACAAATTTAGCAGTCCTGAGTGTCCATGTCTCCTCAATGCCTCCCACCAAGTTTCAGCTTAATCCGAATTACCCTTCGGGAGCAGATGTCGTTTCAAGATTTTCAAGCTGGCTACCATGGCAGCTATCTTTGATATTGGAACGGGACGAATTTAGCAATTCTAAATCTCCATGTCACCCTAATGCCTCCCACCATGTTTGGGCTCAATCCGACTTACTATTCGGCAGCAGACGTGGTTTGAAGATTTTCAAGATGACCACGCTGAATATTGGAACGGAACGATTTAAGCAATTCTGAATCTGTATGCTGCTCCAATGCTTCCCATCAAGTTTCAGCTCTATCCAACTTACGGTTTGGGAGGAGATGTCGTTTGAAGATTTTCAAGATGACCGACATGGCTGCCATCTTGGATATTGGAACGGAATGATTTTAGCAATTTTAAACCTCCATGTGGCACCAATGCTTCTCATCAAGTTTGGGCTCAATCTGACTTAGCAGATGTGGTTTAAAGATTTTCAAGATAACCGCCCAATCCGACACGGTTTGGGAGGAGATGTCGTTAGAAGAATTTCAAGCCATCTTGGATATACAAACGGAACGATTTTAGCAATTCTGAATCTCTGTGTTGCTGTGATGCTTCCCATCAAGTTCCTGCTCAATCCGACTTACGGTTTGGGAGGAGATGTCGTTTGAAGAATTTTAAGATGGCCGCTAGGGCGGCCAGCTTGGATATCGGAACGGAACGATTTTAGCAATTCTGAATATGAATCTCTTTGTCGCGATGCATCCCATCAGGTTTCGGCTCAATCTGACTTACGGTTTGGGAGGCGATGTCATTTGAAGAATTTCAAGATGGCCGCCATCTTGGATATCGGAATGGAACGATTTTAGCAATTCTGAATCTCTATGTTGCTCCGATGCCTCTCACCAAGTTTCGGCTTAATCTGCAGACTTATGGTTTGGAAGGAGATGTCGTTTGAAGAATTTAAAGACGGCCATCTTGGATATCGGAACGGAACCATTTCAGCAATTCTGAATTTCCATGTTGCCACAATGCTTCCAACTAAGTTTCAGCTCAATCCAACTATGGTTCTGAAGGAGATGTCAAAAATGCGAAAAGCTAATGACGGACGGACGACGGACGAGAGATGACGGGTGATGGACGACAGATGACGGACAACAGGCCATGGCTTAAGCTGACCTGAAGCAAGGAGCAAAAAGTATATATATATATATATATATATATATATATATATATATATATATATATATATATATATATATATATATATATATATATATATATATATATATATATATATATATATATATATATATATATATATATATGGAATCGAGTTTGTTTGTTTTTGAAACTTTACCTCGGATTCTGTTAAACTAACTACAGGCAATACGTGTAGGTGCCAGACTTTGAGCACAGCTGTTAGACTGAATATACGACCTCCTGGTCTCCAGTCGGACGGCGCATCCAACTGAGCCACCGAGGCCGGCTTAAGTAACTCGTCGTTTGTATTTGTATGTATGTTGTTTTGTTGAGGGCCCCAAGGAAGATTGGTAAGACCAATTGGGCTACCCTCGTAAAATAAAGAATTTACATACTTACTTACTTACTTACGAAAGGTCTTCTCAGATTAGTACATGAGAATTTTTACGCCTGCCGCTACGTCAGGAAACGTACATTCGGGCATGTCCGCCCAGCGAAGATTCAGATCTGCCTGCGCATTCGCGCAGTCTAATCTTCACTGGTCACATTTTGGATAACCAAGGATGCAACGTTTTATCATGTGGAGGGCGAAAACTGATCAGATTGCGCGGATGCACAGGCTGATTTGAGTCTTCAATGGACGTATATATCAGCGGGTACGTTTTCTTATTTAAGCTAATATCATTAAGCAGTTTGCTTGAAACTAGAATATATACGACCTGATGGCGCCAAAGCAGGGGATATGTTGTCATGAGAGCCTATCCTTCACCTTCGTTATCTCTTAACCCTTAAAATGCCAAGGAAACCTGCATCTGAAAATGTCATCTGTTTATGTCGTCTGCTGAATATTCTTCCAAACTTTTCAAACCTATTTTTGCATACAGGCAAATAGTATGGACCCTGATCAGACTGTCTGAAAAAATTACTTAAAAATCACAAGTAGATCACAAAGCAGACGTCAATTGTTGTGATTGTCAGTTTAAGGGTTAACTCAAAAAACGTCAAGCGAAATTTATTGTAGACGACATTCAAATTTTTCTTCTATAAAAAATAAGTCGTGACATTTGATGTGAATCGTCTTATTTTCTGTGAGGAATAAAAAATATTTAAAGACATGGTCTGCTGCAGATGTGATTGGCGCTTTAAGGGTTAGCATGCGAGACGCGCCTTTAATTGATACGACTGCATGACACTCTAGACACCTTACCTGTTGGAATTTTTTACTCAGGATGTATGGAAAAGTATCGGCTAACAAATTCTAAATGTCAAAATAGTTAAATTTCTGATATTACACGGATAATTGCATTAATTCCTCTCATATTTCTGTTCTGATTAAGATGATAGTATTTTTTTAATATAATTTTTTGTTATCTTTCTTCTAATTTAGTTTTAAAATCACTACTCATTATTTAATAGTATATAGAGATAACAACCAAGTCAGGGGCAATATCGTTTGATAGATAATATAACGGCATTTAATGATAATATCTTCTGAATTTCCTATTGCTACAGTCCCGACACCGGTTAACCTATCCATTTTACCGGTCCCTGCCCCCAGTCGTTCAGGTAAATAGCATCGCTCCGTTCGATTCATTCCAATCCGTTTTATAATCATGTCCCTCATTCCGTTCCATTCCATTCATTCGTGTTCGCGTTGTTATGAATACGATAAAAATCATTCAAATTGTTTACGTACTATGAATTTGAATTAGACAGAAGATAAAGGATTCCAAAATCTCTCTCACCACCAATTGCCTCATTTATCAACCAAATTATAAACTTACTTTTTTGTCTGAACCCCGATTTCTCGTGTTTCTTTTTTTGTGTTTTATAATCCCATAAAAAATCCGATTTAGTGCCGTTTTGTAGCGGTTTAAATGTTTTCAAACTTGTGCTTAACTTCCTTTTATGCGCTGGGTTTGAAAGTTTATTTTGTTCATAGGCTTTTAAGACGCCAAAGTCGTTTTACCTTGTAATTGCATGATTGTCAATAACATCGGAAAGGCATTTCTACCAAGTTGGTTCACCAGAGACCGGTAAATCCAAGCTGACATTAATTTCATGATTTATTGCTAAATAAATAAACTACAGCGAACCTATCATTATGTACTCACCCAATCCAATCTAAAACAACCAACTTTTATTATTAATTTTTAAAGAATTTTGCAATAGTATCGCAATGCATCACCAAATACTTGCTGAGTGAGAAATCAAACCTATAAGAAAATACTTTATTTGTATTAAAACTATTGACCAAAATATCTAAACTTAAACTTTGACCAAATGGTGGACCGGATATACCTACAGAGCACCAATTAAATAGAGCAAATTCTACCGATACCGAGGCACATTTTTTGGATTTGAATCTATGTATTTCTAATGGTACGGTTTCCACCAAAATTTATGATAAACGGGACGATTTTGATTTTGATATAGTCAATTCCCCTCTTCTGGATGGCGATGTCCCCCGGCGTACCTTATATGGGGTATACATATCTCAACTTATTAGATTCGCTAGAGCTTCTTCAAATCTTAATGACTTTAACTACCGTAATAAAGCCCTTACTGCCAAACTTCTTAGGTAGGGCTATCGTTATTTTAAACCGTAAAGCGTTTTCGAAATTTTATCGCAGACACAGTGCCTTGTTAGAAAAATATAGCGTCAGTCTGAAAACACTTCTGCAACAAGGTATATCGGAACCAGAATTTTACGGTGACTTAGTGTACAGCAGATTTAGAAAAATTGTAGGTAAATCTAACTTTTCGGAGCAATTCAGAAAAGTTATTAACCGTTATAAAAGAATTGGCTATAGCCTGGATATTATGTGGCAGACTGCATGCCTAGTTGTCAACCCAATCATTGTTGATGGCTATGCTTCACTCTTTAATTGCACGACGGCGGTTCGGGCCTCAGACCCAATGACGGCCTCTTCCTAAAACTTTAACCAGTGGGTTGGGGCTTGACAATATTGACGCCTTGGTTCAACTATTGGTTTTCATTTACTCTGGCATACAGTAGAATTAGCCATGAGTACTCGTCTTTGTTTATTATAGTGATTAATTTGATTTTTGTGTTTTCGCTTTGATGCATTGACTGAGTTGGGAGCCTTTATGTGAACCGAATTTTTATGTGTTTCTGTATTAAGAGTAGCATCGGGACCTAGGGTGAAGTTAGTTAGCTGTAAAAGTGCTTTAAACCCCACGGTGGTTTGCTCTACTGATCGTTCTAAGGCGGTGGTCCCGGTGGTTGTCTTACTCTTTGTTGCTTTGTGGTTTATTCTACGAGGCGATTTGTTGTATGTCTTTCCATGTGTCATTTTGTTCTTGTGTTTTTCAGTCCTTTTAGTATTGCGATTACCTCGCTTGGGGAAGAGAGGGCTAATCTTAGTGCTTTTCGTACGTTTGTTCGATTTGTGCTTGTTTGGATTTGTCGGTTTTCTCTTCCTCTTGGTGTCTGGGAAGGGCTGCAGTTTGTGATTGTGGCACTCCCTGGACTTTTCTCTTACCTTTTTTTAAAGTAAGAAAATATAATAGCACGGTAATTAGTGCACTTGCCACTAGCGCTAGAGGTCCGGGGTTCAATCAATCAATCAATCAATCAATCAATCGATCGATCGATTTGTTGGCTTTGAAGACATTGAATAAGCATCCAGTGTGCTTCTGTTGATTAAGGGCAACAGAATTGCCATTAAATGTAAAACAATATGAGATAAGCAATTATTGAACTAATTAACGGGTTGATAAATACACCACAACCTCTTTATAACAGTATTCTGGGATCCTAACTGTAAACCGTGTTAGTTAACCAACCGTGTTGGTTTACGAAGTTTAAACCAAAACTGGATATATTATGTAGAAAAAATGACCATAAATGTTGCAAACAATGCACATAATGTTCATGCGGTGAGGTACCAACGGTATCACGAATTTGTTCTGATGCAATTTTAATAAATTTTATGGGATATACGGATACTACCCGCAGTTATCATTTTGAAATAAAAAAAAATATTTATTCAATTAAATAAAATGACTGGAGACCATCGAAGGTTAAGATCAGCCTGCGCATAGGCACACCTATGTGATTTATGTAAAATTTAATGGCCCTACAATGGTGTTTATTACGTGATCAATCTACATTTTCTACTCAGAAACTGGTCGCAGGTACTCATTTGAGGCTATTCTAACCAGTAACTACAAGCTCTTTTGATCAGAAATACGAAAACAATGTATACACTTACAAATCCAATTTCTGCTTATTTAAAATTGGGTTTACTGGGCTATAAATTCCATGGACTTGTAAACGTGATATTTGCCGATGTCTCTTATCAGGGTGTGTCTGTGCCCTGTCTGATCAGAGCCTTCACTGTCAAAGCAAAGCTTACAGGAAGTTTATACAAGTCGCATTAATGCCGATGTAACGCCAATTATTTATTTAAAAATAAGCATTGAAATTTCAAAGTATATCATCAAATATAATAATTTTTAATGAAATTTCTATTATAGAAGACACTTGCCCGGTGAAATTTTCCAAAATGTGACCCAGGTTTGACCATCCTGAGGTGCTTCTAATGAGTAGCCACAACATATGTTGTCATGGAGAAATATGAAAAAAAGGTAAGAAAAAAGTCCAGAGAGTGCCACAATCACAAACCGCAGCCCTTCCCAGACACCAAGAGGAAGAGAAAACCGACAAAACCAAACAAGCACAAATCGAACAAAAGTACGAAAAGCAGTAAGATTAGCTCTCTCTCTTTCCCAAGCGAGTAATCGCAATGCTAAAAGGACTGAAAAACACAAGAACAAAATAACACAAGGTAAGACATAAAACAAATCGCCTCGTAGAATAAACCACAAAGCAACAAAGAGTAAGACTAACACCGGGACCACCGCCTTAGAACGATCAGTAGAGTAAACTACTGGGGGGATTTAAAGCACTTTTACAGCTAGCCAACTTCACCCTGGGTCCCGATGCTATTCTTAATACAGAAATACATAAAAATCCGGTTCGCATAAAGGCTCCCTACTCAATCAATGCACCAAAGCGAAAACATAAAAATCAAATTAATCACTATAATAAACAAAGACGAGTACTCATGGCTAATTTTACTGTATGCCAGAGTAAATGAAAACCAATAGTTGAACCACTGCGGGCCAAACCAAAGACATATCGTCAAGCCCCAACCCACTGGTTAAAGTTTTACGAAGAGGCCGTCATTGAGTCTGAAGTCCTAACCGCCGTCGTACAATTAAAGAGTGAAGCATAGCCATCAACAATGATTGGGTTGACAACTAGGCATGCAGTCTGCCGCATAATATCCAGGCTATAGCCAATTCTTTTATAACGGTTAATAAGTTTTCTGAATTGCTCCGAAAAGTTAGAGTTTTCTACAATTTTTCTAAATCTGTACACTAAGTCACCGTAAAATTCTGGTTCCGATATACCTTGTTGCAGAAGTGTTTTCAGACTGACACTATATTTTTTCTACCAAGGCACTGTATCTGCGATAAAATTTCGAAAATGCCTTACGAAGTTTAAAATAACGATAGCCCTGCCTAAGAAATTTGGCAGTAAGGGCTTTATTACGGTAATAAAAGTCACTAAGATTTGAAGAAACTCTGGCGAATCTATTTAGTTGAGATATGTATACCCCATATGAGGTACGCCGGAGAAAATCGCCATCCAGAAAAGGGGAATTGATTACATCAAAATCAAAATCGTCCCGTTTATCATAAATTTTGGTGGAAACTGTACCATTAGATAAAATAGATTCAAATCCAAAAAAGTTGCCTCGGTATCGGAATAATTAGCTCTATTTAATTGGAGTTCTGTAGGGTATATGCTGTCCATCATTTAGTCAAAGTAAATATTGTCAATATTTAATAAATCATCAAGGTATCTTGAAGTTGAATTGAAAGCCTCAATAATGTCAGCCTGATTTTCACGTGAGAGAGACTTCATGAAATCTCTCTCAAAACCACTTTGTGGATACCCCCTATAATCTGGAGCTATGATGCTTAAACACTCCGCAATTTTCAAGCTTATGTCCCTAGTTAATTTTGTTATATATTCTTCCAGAAAACCATGGTACCAGTTAATCATGGTTTATGAATCACCGTGGAAATTTGTCTCTTAATAAAATATTAGAGCAATGGTTAAGCATGAGAACCCGTTATCTCAATCTTGCTCATATTTAAGAACTTTAATTCATAGCCCTAGAGAGCGGGTTATCCAGATAAATGTTTAGCTTAATTTCTTCAAAAAAAGCATACCAGTTTGCTGTGCCGCGCGGTATGAGAACCAGTTATCTCAATCTTGCTCATATTTAAGAACTTAAATTCATAGCCCTAGAGAGCGGGTTATCCAGATAAATGTTTAGCTTAATTTCTTCAAAAAAATCATACCAGTTTGCTGTGAGTATTCATTATATGTACGTCGCGTACTTAACTCTCATGTGTATCTACAATATACGTTTTCATTGAGAAAATAACATAAAATATTAGTATAAAAACGTCCTACCTGGAGCCGTGAATTATGAAGGAGAATTTCGTATTCTAGCAAAGGCTCAGCATTTTATGGAACATCTGACCATGAAACAATGGCTTTTTTTAAAGAAATATTTCTTTCATAAAATAACACGCACTTAGTGCAGTGACAGTGCGTCATACTCGAGATTCATAGGTACGAAGTTTGAATCACACAACTTTCGTACCGATGTAATCCTTCAGCGAACACTTTTATTCCTATTGCTTGCAGAGCCCTCAGTTTTCCTCGTTCCCTTATGAAATGGTGATCTTTAAACTCTGGCAGCCCGATCAGAGTCTTCGCTGTCCCACCTGAAGACGCCTAGTATCCTTGACTACCCACATAATGCCCTGCGAATGATCTGATGGTGCGGATGCATACTCTGATCTAAGTCTTCGCTTCGCCGACCTTATAAGCCTGAAACTGTTCCATGAGTCTATGCAGCAGTTCCATTTACTGAACTGCTAAATTTATCTTTACGCTCCAAACATTCATCATCCTTTGAAGCTCCAACGTTATTCCAGTTCATAAACAAAATAGCATGCCAGGCCCAAACAATTTTTTTCCTGTTATGTAACGAAAGTAAACTCATAGAAAGATGCATACATAAACATTTAAATAAATATTTGATAGAATATAACATTATTTCTCCTAACCAGCAAGGATTTCAAAGCGGCGATTAAACTGTTAATCAGCTATTATATATGCAAGATACATTTCTTAAAGCTTTAGAAGAAGGTAAAGAAATAAGAGTGGTGTTTTGTGATATTAGCAAAGCATTTGATCGTGTTTACTTTTTAAACTTAAAAGCATAGGTCTGTCCGATGAATTGATAGAGTGGTTCTCTGATTATCTAAGTAATAGGCGCCAAAGAGTATATATAAAAGGTCATTTTTTTAATCTTGGAGACATGTTACGGCAGGAGTTCTACAAGGCTCTATATTAGGACTTACGCTCTTTCTCATCTATATATATGATATAGTTAAGGAATCAAGTGCAAACGGTAGACTTTCCGCTGACGATACGAGTTTATATGTTATACTTGAAGATCCTATATTAGCTGCAAATCATTTTAACAACATCTTTTAAAACATTCATCTTGCGCCGTGAAATGATTAATAAAATTTAATCCTGTTAAAACATAATGGCTTGTAATAGCACGACGTAGAAACAAACGCTGCCATTCTACACATTATATGGAAAATGTAGAGATTAAAGGAATAGACTCCCATAAGCATTTAGAATTAACTTTTTCAGATGACTTAACGTGGAGTGAACATATAGCATCGATAACCTCAATTGCATGGAGAGGAATAGGCACATAATAATAAATTTATATTAGACGAACGTTCCCTTAATAGGACTTATATAACATATATACGACCCCTCTTGGAATAGGCAAACAAAACTTGGGATAGCTGTTCAGTAGAAAATAAACGCTCGCTTGACAAGGTACAGATGGAAGCGGATTGAATTACCACCGGAGCCACCAAGCTCTGCAGTATTCAAAACCTCTACAATGAAACAGGATGGGACACTTTACAGTCGCACAGAAATAAACACAGACTATTTCAGCATACAAAATCATCAATGGATTAATGCCACAGTACCTGCAAAATATACTTCCAACCAGGGTCCTTGAACTTACCAGATACCGACTACATAACAAAGAAGATTTCGCAATATCAGTCTCGCGTACTGCTGTCTATTACAAAGCGTTTATTCAATCATCTGGGAAAGTGCTCACTACAAAGTTGTTGAGCCAGGGGTATCAAAAAACCAAACTGGTACCAACACTTCAGATGTTCTAGGAGACATCATGCTCTAGTCAGTCCCTACAATGTGGCAGTTTCCAGAATTGCTTCTGATGTTTTTGCCAGTGGCGCGCCTTAAGTAGACTTCCAAATCCCGGACATACGCTTCTACCGATATATCCTTCGTTCATGCCTATGGGCATGGTGGGCGAAGCTTGCTTACCAAGTAATGCTTACTATCCGCGGACGCCTGATTACACCTTTTGTTCTGGGGTCCATGTCTGTTGGTCTGAACATTCTGATTCGTCATTCGTTTATAGATTTATGAGTTTGGATTACGGCTTTGGTACCATGATCGCAACTACTGTAAGAGGCTGGAATGCACTTAAGCCCGCCGTGCGAAATTCAGTAACACTAAATACATTCAAAACTCATATTAACAACAACCAAGCAGTGAGAAGGAGGCCTCCTAAATAATTTGATAATGTGAATTCAAACCACACGAGAAGGTCAAATATATCAATACTCGACTGCGACTTCAATGTAGCTCTTTAAACCAAAAGTTACAACCGCGAAAATAGCAGCTTAGCAATAACAGTTTTTCCAACGCCTCTTTGGATGACAAACGCGACTAAAGTCAAAGACATACAGCAGGACATTTTGGACGAATAACTAAACTGCTGTTTTCGCGGTTGTATATAGCAAAACGTCGTTGAGGTTTCACTGTGTTTATGTGGACTTATTGAAGACGGCCCACTACTTATTAGCGTGCCCGAAATACCGCGCTATTCGACCATGCTACATTTATATATTTCAACATCCTCTCATAGCGTCTTGTGTTATCAAATGACATTTTGAGATTACGTGATGAAGTAAATGATCAAATATTTAGACACGTGCAATTATTCATCTTAGCTTCAAAACGATTTAGCAACACTGAACAATGACTCCGTACGACCTTTATTCCACAACAAAAGTCACATAGTGGCAGTCACCTTCATAAATATGCACAAGAAAGACATTAAAGAATCCTGTCCCGTTAGACCTTTGACCATAGCCCCCTAGTACCTCAGCAGATGGCCGAACTACTTGCCATGAGCTGAAATGTTTAAACATAAATGCTTACTCTCTTACATTGTCTCCTGTAAAGCGTTCCAATTCATTGTACGCAAAAAATCGTCTTTAGAGGAGATGAATTTTACAACCAAGATCCTTTCGTTCAGATCCTCAATAGTTCATTGTGAGAAGTTTGTTACACTCAATCTGTTATTGTTGTATTCCTTATTGAGAAAAAGAAATAAATGTTTAAACCAACATAGAGGAAAAAGTTCATGGCATAATTACATGTTGCCAGAACAGTGAGAGAATGTATGTAGAGCTAAGTAAAACAATGAAATTTTTCAGATAAAAATGCTGATACTTTTCATATTTCTGCTCAAAACATAGATTGTGGTACTCGTTAGAACCGCCTCGGCGAGGCGGTTCTAACGAGCACCACAATCTATGTCGTTAGAACCGCCTCGGCGAGGCGGTTCTAACGAGTACCCACAATTTATGTTTTTAAGCAGAAATAAGAAAAATACACCCCCCACCGTAAATCACACTTTTACTATATAAAAGGGGGTCTAAGGGGTCGACATTATATAGGCATGTTTTCGTGATGTTTCGTACTTTGGAAATTTGTTCTAGACATTGGAAGTTCGAGCTACTGTGGGTTAGTCATAGCGTCAGGTCAGGAGACAAAAGGGTATAAGGAGATATTGCAGGATGGCGAGGATTTTTCCTATTTGGCCCAGGTCTTGAAGTCCAGATTTTAGAAATCACAACATTCAATTTTTCATTACATATTCCGGTAGCCCGATGTCTGAATCATAGCAGAAAAGAAGATTAATGCTTCTGGCTTATGATGATGGGGAGATAATACAATCATGTTTACCCCACCCCAAAACTCTTAAATTAATACCATGTTCAAAATGATGGGAATTAAATTTAGTAACCTTTCTCTTTGGGAAATAGTTCTTGCATCAGAATGACGAAAACACAACACTGACGGGAAATAATGGTTAAATGAATACAGTCAGTGCGCGTGTCCGGTATATCTGACTAGAATTCGCTTTCTCATTTCCGGTTAAAATGCAAAATTGAATATGTTTATAAAAGTTGTTAGAAAAATATACTTTTATAACAACTTTTATGAAACACATTACATTTTGAACTTTAACCGGAAATTAGAAAGCGGATTCAAGTCACATATACCAGACATGTGCACTTCATTTAACCGTGTTATGATCTCGTCATTCTGATGAAAGAAGTATTCATCAAAGAGAACGGTAACTAAAAATAATTGCCATCAGTTTGAACATGGTTTAAATTCAAGAGTTTTTAGATGGGATAAACAGGACTGAATTATTCCCCATAATCATAAGCTAGAAGCAAACAATTTTCCTTTCTGCTGATTCAGACATGGGGCTACTGGAATATGTATTGAAAATTTGAATATTGCATTTTCTGAAATCTGGTCTTCAACAACTGAGCCAATTAGGGAAATCCTTGCCTTACTCCAATATCTCCTTTAGGGATGTCTTTTCGATCTTATATATATATATATATATATATATATATATATATATATATATATATATATATATATATATATATATATATATATATATATATATATATATATATATATACATGTATATATATGTATATATATATATATATATAGCGATCGGAAGAATTTCCTAGGGACTCAAAAACGAGTTCGAATCAGCCAGGGTAAACGTGCCATCGGTGCTCGAGTCATTGACCCAGTAAGCATTCTTTATAAATGTATAGCGGGCCGTTATCGGTCCGTCAGGGTAGCTGACGGGCCGATAACGGCCCGCTATACATTTATAAAGAATGCTAACTGGGGAAGTTTTACTGAAATCGACCATTTCATGCTGAAACAGGGCAACAAGCTGTTCTGAGATTATGGCGGAATCGGGAGCCACTGAGAACATAGAGGAAAAAGTTCACAGCATAATTACAGTTCGCCAGAACAGTGAGAGCAAACTCCGTTATTTGTTCCGCATCATTTCTTTGAATATACAGATGTGGTTCTCGTGTTTTGATGACGTAGAACAAAGATCGAGGAGCTAGAAGTAGAACGTAGGTAGCGCTAAGTAGAACTGTGATGAGCAAAAGCTGTCTATTCCTAATTCGCGATGCTTCAGACACATTTGTTGTCGGCATTGACCATGTTGGGGCTACCGCATTACGAACCTTGTATATTTTAACTAGTATCGCAGTGTTAGCGACGATCATAATTAATACAGGTAAAATAATATACAGAGATAAATCCATCCACATCCAGATATGTACTAAGAATTCTGTATAATGGTAGTCCGATATAAAGCAAGCTGTAGAATTTCCATTCAAAACTATTTCAAACCCGACGAGAATGTGGCAGTTGACTGCCACCGACAGTCCAGTAATAATTCCCACTATTATCATTCCAGCTTGACGGCTGTATATATTTTTAAATTTTGTTGGAAAGTAGACGCTCAGTAGTCGCTCTAAAGTCAGTTCAACAATCAACCAAGATGAGATTTGAGGAAAAAGATTATAACAGAACGTAAAAATCTTACACAGTAGTGTATCGATTTGTTTATATTCAATATCAAAGATATTGAAATAATAACATGCACAAAGCAGATTGCTGTGCAAAACAAGTGTGTCTGTGACTGCTAACGCAGCGAGATATATAGTAAACGACGATTTCTTGCAGTGTTTGGTAGTAACAGCAACTAATGCTAACACATTACCAACTGTCCCAACTATGAGAACTACCAACAGAATGATTAAACACGCTTTCAGGAAATCTTCTGTTTGGTCTGAGGTTTCCATAGTTTAATTTTTCTTTTTATAGTCTCATTCAGAGTTATGTTGTAATTTACACAAATTAGGTGCTATATCTACAATTCAAAATGATTGTTTCATATATTTCTTTTTTCATATTGTTTTACTAATCAACTACATGTATTTCCAAGTAAATGAATAACGCCACTGTCTTCATATGTCGCCATCGGTGTAAGGGTTATATGGCGTTAAATCGCGTCCAAATATACTACAATATTAAAAAAGCCACTTAAACTGTTTGGCGATTTTCCAGAAAAGCATGAATAAATAAAGACATATATATATATATATATATATATATATATATATATATATATATATATATATATATATATATATATATATATATATATATATTTTTTTTTTTTTTTTTTTTTTTTTTCTTTTTTTTTTTCTTTCGTTTATAATTAGTACAACTGTTATTTTAAAGCGCAGAGTTTTGCACTAAAACAACTGAAGTGTACAGTGTATGTCCATAAAAATGGCGAATTAGTCTATAACTGTCAGAAAATATGACGTCATACCGCGGTTTTGAATGTTCTGTGTTCCATGTTCTAAATACCGCACATATCTAGAATAATCGTTTCCTGGTAAGCACTGCAAACATCTGAATATATATGAGTTGTGTCATTAAGTGAAAATGAACCTTTGGGCATGTGCGCACAGCAAATGCGCAGATCAGACTGCGCATAACCGCTGATCTGGGCCTTCGTTGTCCGCTTACAGAATCGTTAGACACTGAACGTATGAATAGAATATATCGATGTATAGCGAAGGCCAGTATCAGATTGTACGACGTTGCTAGCTGATCTTTATCATTACGCTTTACGTATGACCCGACGACTTCTTTTGTCATGGCGTGGCGCATAGAAAGAGAATACAACACAATGGACATTTAATATATTACTCCCGCATTTAGCCTAAATATTCAGACAAATTAACTTCTCATCCTATTTATTCTAACATTTGAGCATGTCCATTCGACTGCTTGGTGATGTATGACATTTTGTGACGGATTAGCAATCAGCGTAAACCCTGATCAAAATGTTCCTAAAGGTTTGGTTTGATCTGGGTCTGCATTGTTTGCTGATGCCTAACTGTCCGGGTATTTAAAGTAAATACGGTAAACTGGTAATTTGTTACTGTGAGATCTGGGTGTGGGATTTTTCATTACCGTTTTGTAAACATGTGACACCTGAGGAGTGATATTTCTATTTTGCACTTTGATTAACAATTATTGTCACGACTGGCGCAAAAAGTAGAGCTCAGAAATATAGATCGCTAATTTATGTAATACAATATAGTTTATTAGTTTATTAGAGTCTCGTCCAAATGTATAGCATCGCATACATATACAGTCGACTCTCGTTATCTCGAATTCCAAGGGACTCTCTGAAATACTTCGAGATATCCGTACCTCGACATATCAGATCTGCAAAACTGAGGAAAAAATAATTCGAACAACCACATTTAACAAGTATATATGTAACTGAACTCTTGAAGTTAGAGATATATTGAAAATATTGCGGAAAAGAGGAGAAATTGCTCCTGAGGAGCAATTTCTCCTCTTTTCCACAATATTTTTTACCTGTTGTTAGATTTTCATGTTTAGGCAGGGACCAGATTTTTCACTTCGAGATAAGCGGCTGTTCGAGATAAGCGAGGTCGAGATAACGAGAGTCAACTGTATGTATACATTTTAGGTATTATTACACTAAGCCATTCTATATAGAATTATGAGAGACCATTATAACGCAGCCTAATCACATACAAAATCAATACAAAACGTGCATGCAAGTTTTACTAGAATGTCGCCCAAACTATGGCACAATGGACCAATTGAATCGACTCCTCGATATATGATATATACTGATTTGACGGGGAACAGCATTTCCTACAAGATTGCAAGTGCGCCGCGCAAAGACTCAGATCCATCACGAAAACATGCCTATATATATTTGACCCCCTTAAACCTCACTTTTATATAGTAAAACTGGGGTTTACGGGGGTATACATTATTTTTCTTATTTCTGCTCAAAAACATAACTTGTGGGTACTTGTTAGAACCGCCTACTCGATGTTTTGAGCAGCAATATGAAAAATATCAAAAAAATTTATATTTTTTTTTCGACTGTATACTGAATATTGGTAAAATATTCAGTAAACAGTAGAACCTCGTTATCTCGAACTCGCTTATTTCGAATTACCGCTTATCTCGAAGTGAAAATCTGGTCCATGTTTTAACATAAAACTATGACAACAGGTAATAAAATAATGTGGAAAAGAGGAAAAATTGCTCCTAAGGAGCAATTTCTCCTCTTTTCCACATTATATTTCATATATATATTTGTAACTTCAGGAGTCAAATTACATATTCATCTGTTAAATGTGGTTGTTCAATTTATTGTTTTCCTCACTCTCTCAACTCTGATATGTCGAGGTACGGATATCTCGAAGTGTTTCAGTGAGTCCCTTGGAATTCGAGATAACTAGAGTCGACTGTATTTGAATAAGCGTGTTTTCGTAATGTAAGAGCAGATCAGAATCCTCGCAGTCCACTTTGTGAATAGCCAAAGATCCAAAGCGTCTACAGGACTCTGATCAGCCTGCGCGGCTGCGTGGATGCGAAGGCTGATCTTGGTCTTCACTGGGCGCACATGCAATCTGTAGGGAAATGCTGTGTTCCAATTATGATATACTAGAATTGCTAATCAATCATTATTTTATCACACGTATCTAAAATATTCCCTTAGCCACAGCTTTAGGTAAACCAATACATGTATTTTAACGAAGAATATTGATATTGTATGATTTCTCCACAAAAACAAAAACAGAACAAAACAAAAACCCGTATGTTGTGAGTAGTCATTAGAGGCATTTGATTTTTTGGCAAATCAGAAAAAAATCTTGATACCTTTCTTATCTAGCGCTGTAAGGCATTTTAACTTTATATTATGGGGAATTGGGAATATTTTGGTTATTAAGCAAACTAAAGCCGATTTATGCGGTAGGAAGGTTGCTAGAAGAAGAAGAAGAAATCGAAAGCTTGTTTAAAAACTTCTGAAAACCTTGCCAATAATGTAGATCCCTGCCATCACGAAAACACGCCTATATAATGTTGACCCCTTAAACCCCACTTTTATACAGTAAAACTCGAGTTTACAGGGGTATACATTATTTTACTTATTTTTGCTTAAAAAACATAGATTGTGGGTACTCGTTAGAACCGCCTGGCCGAGTACCAACAATCTACGTATTGAACAGAAATATGAAAAATATCAGAATTTTTATCTGAAAATTTTCATTTTTTGGTGGTAAAATTTTCAGTATATTTGAATAGGCTTGTTTTCTTAATGTTGTCCCTATATATCATGGAGGAACATGCGGTATAGCTTGCATCGACTTGTTAACGTAGGTTTAGTGAACAAGCGTGATGAATTTTATAACTATCAGTTTGCTTTCAGGCACACCGAATTCCTTTTGAAAAGGAGTCTACTCTAAAAAGAAAGAATTTATTCCTATTGTGTACCAGCTCTTTCCTTTAAGAGTAGACCTGTTTTCAGAAGGGTAGCAAAATATTGCTTACAGAGTTATGCCCCTGAAAATCTATTACCGATTAAGCACTATATGAAGCCGGCTGTAGGACAACCTAAATTTTCACAATTGTGAACAAAAACGTTCCAGCCAGCTTGCATGACCCAACGTTCATTGATGTTCCTTCTATAACTTTTCTCGTAGACAACTTGAGCTGCCAAGCGCATATCTTACACTCCTCTGACAACAAGCAGTCAGCCTGATAATCGGTTAGTTCCCTTAGTCTGCAAATCCGCTTGCATTTAACTGACGCCTTTGCTGTGTAGCTGATCGTGAAGTATACATCTTTGACTAAATGAGTTTGTGCAAGAAACTTTAAACAGTAAATTCCGCTATTGAGACCACTCGAAAATAAGACTCTCCGCTATTAACCCTTCTCATGCTGAATAAATTAAGATGCCACGCAGACTTCTAATTTCCAGCCAATCAGATTACTTGATCCGGGTTTTTGATAGAAATTCACATATTTAATGATAAACAGTGCAGATCCAGATCAGTTGGCTTCTTCAGAAGCCAACTGATCTGGATCTACACTGTTTGCTAAGACAGGGCATGTCGTGTTCAGCAAGAGAAGGGTTAAGACCAACTTTTGCCAGTCCCAAATGGGGTTTTCTTGGTATTGTATATAGCTCCGGACAAGAGGGGGTATCCGCATAATGTTTTTCTTATTTCTTACTGTATTTTTTTTCACAACTTTTGGACCCAAGAATTCGATGTTTTGACATTAAAAGACAGAGTCTAAAGGTTCTTGCATTTGAGAGGTCATAAAAAATTGTGGTAGTATCAATGTAATGTTGTATATAAGCTAATACGCATTATAACGTTGAGCAGTGCATGGAAAGTAGGATTGGGCCAACCCGTGACCCTTCACAAGTATAAGCTTTCATAAAAAGCTTGGTCTATGCTTCGCGTACAGTAAATGTTCACTGATTTTAATACGGAATAGTCTTGGGTTCTTTACATGGACATTTTTGCTAAATCGGCTAAATTCCATAATGCAAAAGCTGAATACGAGAAGTCTGAATGCGATCTCGCCCTGTTGGCCTCTACAAAGTCAAGTCAAAAGTTCTTTATTCTCTCAAGAATGACCCTCACGTTAAAAAATAATAACAGCTTATTTCACATCGCTTCTTAGGCTTACGTCATCGATCAAAACTAAATATGTAAGAATATCAAATTTGTATCACGGTTTCCCAGGAATGCTATAAATTACGTTTAGCAGTACTAATGCATCCACCCACTTTAAAAATGGAATTGTCAAAATTGATGTATATTCCAGTAACCTATTGATAAAGTGCTGCAACGGTAACCTTTTTTAAATATCTACATAAGTGTGGTGTGCCGAAGCAGTGCATTTCAATGGAGACCACCTTATGTATATGTAGGCATTCCGATTAATATCATTCTATTCTATTCTCTTCAGTGCTGCAGCTAGTTCCGAGTTTTACTTGTAAACAACAAACATAAGGTCAATTATGCATTGCGGTCAACAACGGATTCACTTCCGTGTCCCAACCAAACTATGTAGTTGTCACCGCCCATGGGCGTAGAAAATAAAGTGCTTGCGGAGCAATGGAAAACTGAAATTGCCTGTGCCTGTAGACACAGACAAAAAGCAGATGAAGGCTCAAATACAAACTAAGAGCAAACGAAAAGCGCTAGTAGCATAAAACAAGTGAAAATGCTTGCATTCTGTGGCTGCATGCAAACACAAAAGACTAGAACGTTGCGCCATTAAGTTGGCAGTCGCGTAGCCAGATCGGAATTATTTTTACGCACACCCAGGCAAATCCTGAAAAATTCTCCCTAGTATCGCTTCCACAATAGGAGCTTCTCTTAAAGGAAAGGGAGCAGGGTTTTTGTTTGTGTTTTTTTCCTTTGAGAACAGGTTCTACTTTGGAAGCGATAAATTCGCTCTTTTAGGAGCAGCCCCTGTGGTAGAGAAGCAAAATAGTTTATGTTAATTAATGTCTCTTTATTGCTAATACTATTACTTTTTACGCATGTTACGCATATCCGTAATGTGAGTAATGAGCACTAGACATATGTTGTCTGTGTATTTCTATTATTATAACGATAATATTTGTCTTCAAATTACGACAATCTTTGTTCTTCAAATTACTACAATCCTTATTCTTCAAATTATTACAATCTTTTCGTCAAATTAAGGCATTCTCTATTCTTCAATCCGACAATCTTTGTTCTTCAAAAATGACAAGCTTTGTTCTTCAAATTACGACTGTCTTTATTCACCAAATAACGACAATATTTGTTCTTAAAAGTACGATGATCAACACAATCTTTGTTCTTTAAATTACGAAAATCTTTGTTTTTTATTCAATTACGAAACTTTCTGTTCTTCAAATTACGACGATCTTTGTTCTTCAAATTACGATAATCTTTATTCTTCAAATTACGGCAATCTTTGTTCTTCAAATTACGTACAATCTTTGTTTTTCAAATTACGATAATTTTTAGTCCTCAAATTCCGAAAAGCTTTTTTCAAATTTCATCTTTTTTTTTTTTTTTTTTTTTTTTTTCATTTTTTTATTCAGTCTTTATTCATCAAATTACGACAATCTTTGTTCTTTAAAATACGATATTTTTCTTTAAATTACATGAAGCTTTTTTCTTCAAATTATGACAATCTTTATTTTTCAAATTATGACAATCTATAGTCTTCGTATTATGGCAATCTTTCTTCTTCAAATTACCACAATTTTTGTTCTTCAAATTACAACAATCTTTATTCTTCAAATTACGACAATCTTTGTTCTTCAAATTAAGACAGTGTTGATTCTCCACATTACGGCATTCTTTATTCTTCAATTACGACAGTCGTTGTCTTCAAAATTAGGACAATCTTTGTTCTCCAAATTACGATAATCTTTAGTATTCAAATTCCGAAAAACTTTGTTCAAAGTACGACAATGTTTTTTTTTTTTTTTTTTTTTTTTTTTTGTTGTTTATTTTTAATTTTCCTGTATGTCTGTTTCTTTGAAATATCGCGGTGGTTTATTACAACTATTATTGGTTTGGTTTAAAAATGCTCTTATCCATCTTTTATTGCACTCATTTATCTATAGTTTTTGCACGATTTTCATTTCACAAAAGTTGAAACGTTTTTTCGTCGTTAGAAAAAATGCCCCACTACGAAACGTGTAGTAGATGGACCTATCGCTATTAAACATAGAAATGTATAACTATAACATAATTGGAACTCGACATTAAGGCTATAAACTATCATTGATTTTCCATGTCATTTTTGCATATGTTATAAAGCCCACAACGTTTTGTTTTGTTTTAAGCTGAAATGGTCGATACTTGGTGGTCAAGGTGTTAGTCTTACTCTTTGTTGCTTTGTGGTTTATTCTACGAGGTGATGTGTTTTATGTCTTACCTTGTGTCATTTTGTTCTTGCGTTTTTTCAGTCCTTTTAGCATTGCGATTACCTCGCTTGGGGAAAGAAGAGCTAATCTTAGTGCTTTTCGTACGTTTGATCCATTTGTGCTTGTTTGGATTTGTCGGTTTCCTCTTCCTCTTCGTGTCTGGGAAGGACTGACGTTTGCGATTGTGGCACTCCCTGGACTTTTCTCTTACCCTTTTTTGGTGCTTTGCCTGCAGCAGTCCCTCTAAACTTTTCAAAACGGAATGGTAGGTTATGTAATCAGCTTCCTTCTCTTCGATGACTGATACAACTATTGTAGGAGGTCACGGCAGGTGTAAGGGTAATTTTTACCCCAGATGATTTTCTACTTTCATATTCAAAGCAACCACCGAAAATATACAATTTTTCTTATACATGTATCAAAAATTGGAACTATAGTCGACTATCGTTATCTCAACTTCGATTATCTCGAATAACCGCTTATTTCGAAGTGAAGATCTGGTC
Source organism: Anodontia alba (assembly GCA_964016985.1). Lineage (NCBI taxonomy): Eukaryota > Metazoa > Mollusca > Bivalvia > Lucinida > Lucinidae > Anodontia > Anodontia alba. Next base: position 70,659,221 of record OZ024833.1, on the reverse strand, counting down.
CTGTTTTATATGGAAATCTAACAGCAGGTAACAAAATATTGTGGAAAAGAGGAGACATTGCTCCTAAATTTCTCCTCTTTTCCACAATATTTTCAAAGTATCTCTATCTTCAGGAGTCAATTTACATATTCGTTTGTGGAATGTGGTTGTTCGATTTATTTTTTCCTCAAATCTGCAAATCTGATATGTCGAGGTACGGATATCTCGAAGCATTCAGAGAGTTGGACTTCGAGATAATGAGAGTCGACTGTATCTGCATTGAAATAAACAGTATACTATTTTAGCTAGTCTAGTCTGCTTTCTCAGTTTTAACCAGTAAGTGTGGTGCAAATCTGATATGTCGAGGTACGGATATCTCAAATTATTTCAGAGAGTATTTTTGGACTTCGAGATAACGAGAGTCGACTGTATTTAATACGGAACAAACCGGTGCTATGTAAATTTTAGAAGTCTGTGACCTAAAATCAACTGCGTATGCTGTCATATATTCTTGCTTCACATATTTTGTTTTTCTCACGGCGTTATATTTACACCCTAGCCTAGAAAACCGCACTTTTTTTATTCGACGTAGTCGTATAAGATCATCCAGTTAGCAGCAGTATGAAATCACATACAAACGAAAACAATCTGCAAAATCTTATCTGCTATTACTGTAAAAGGGCAGGCGATCTTCTTCATTGTAAATTATGCTGTGAAAAGTGGTTTCAAGATGACGGTAAAACTGCGAGTTTAGAACAAATCTAAACAGAAAAATAATAATAATAATAATAAAAGCAGGATACTTGTAATTCCTTTCTAATGATAAAGACTCTTTTGTCCTTCCATACGCACATTATTGATTTTTGTTTATTTTTAGCGTTAGGAAAAATGTAGCTACTTAGCAGTGTAGAATTATTGAAACACCCCCTGCAGCCCAGTCGGGAAAGCGCTCCCTCGAAACCCAGGACTTTTTTCTTAATGAATCTGTCTCGTTCTTTTTTTTTTCCCATTATTATAAGTAATTACGCTCGTAAATATACTTTTATTCCTACGTCGTGTATCTGTTTTTTAAAGATATTACTTGTTATTTCTGATCTGCAGATGATTGGTTGATGGTTCTGACTTTTTTGATTGGTTGATGGTTCTGACTTCGTACAATTTAATCTTTACCACCCTCTAGGCTAGTTCAGCATACGACAAATTAAGATTTTTTTTCTTGTTTTGTTTTGTTTTCCAGAAAACAGGATTTTATATTTCATGCAAACTTTTTCTATCGGAGATAATTTCCATGAGATGTCAAAACCGGCTTTATGGTGAAAAATAAGAAAATATTTCAGTATGCTGTCTGCTGAAAATTTAACCCAGCATGCTGAGCGTTACCATCGGAAACATTGATTTATTCGAAATTATGCATCAGTCATTTATAGTCCATTACGAAAACACGCCTATTCAAATATACTAAAAATTTTACCACCAAAAATAAAAACTTACAGATAAAAATTCTGATATTTTCCATATTTCTGCTCAAAACATAGATTGTGGGTACTCGTTAGAACCGCCTCGAGGAGGCGGTTCTAACGAGTGCCCAAATCTGTGTTTTGAACAGAAATAAGGGAAAATAATGTATACCCCTGTAAATCCCAGTTTTACTGTATAAATGTGGGGTTTAAGGGGGTCAAAATTATAAGGCATGTTTTCGTGATGCCCGGAACCTACGGGACTGGGGAACAGCGGGGCATTTTACTGTTCCGTTTGCAAAGTACTGCTATAGATCTTGCACTGCGGCTCCAATTTTATGTTTAAATCCCTTGCTAAAAGCTCCTGCTCATCGGAGAGGTTAACAATAATAGAGGACAATACATGAATTAGACTTTCTTATCTATGGCAATAGTGCAATATCCTTCACTTTCGATTTGATTCTTGCCCGCAATTGTGAAGAAACGAAATCTCGGTTCTCTCGAGAATTTAAATCCTAGCAAATACACTTCTAATATCCCGGTAAATCCGGGTTAAAAAGCCCAACTATTTCTCCCGGCTTTTTTTGCGGGAAAATATACCCCAGCACATCTAAGGCACTGACGGGACTCATCAGAGATTAAATCACAGCTCTTAAGCACCGCCATGTCCCCGCTATCCACAGGCCCTTAGAGGCCGGAGTTTCAAATGATTAGTGCATTAGCATCTCTTCTTTGTCTAAACGATAAAAGTGTTATAGAAATGCATGCTGTTAAAAAGGAGCATCTTTAAACATTCAAACAAAACATAACTCATTATAAACAATTTAAGGTCGGATTACCGTTTTTACTCTAAGTGTTCGGATAGACAGACGTAAGCAAATGGTTTAAATCAGATGCCTGGTCCCGAGGTTATAAAACATTGCATGCTCAACTCAGCTGAGCATGAAATTTTCTCTGCTAATAAATATGAAAATGCCAACAATAGTTGGCATTTTCATATTTTTTAGCAGAGAAAATTTCATACTCAGCTATGTGTAGTAAGACGAAAATTGCAATTGTTAGTAAATTTAGATTTATTAGCATGAAATTTCATGCTCAGCTGAGTTGAGCATGAAAAAGTTTTATAACCTCAGAGCCAGGGTTTACACTGTTTGCCCCTCATCCTACAGTTAGGAGAATTGACGTTTTTGACGCTTAGGACAAGTATAAGAAGGAATTAAGATGTACGGAGACTACGGTTAAATACAGTAAAAAAAATGTTCATGGAAGCAAATGTCAAATGGCATTTCTTATCGTATTGCTCGAATGTCTCAGATGGAATCTGCCTTCTTTATTGATTTACATGATCGTTTATAATAGTAGAATATCTGCTAATTCTCTGACAACATATCTATTTACCCTTAAAGCGCTAAGCTAATTTGTAGCAGAAGACATTCTAAAATTTGTTGTTTTCTTTTTATTTCAGAGAAAAATAAGTCTTGGCATTTCATGTGAACAGTCTGCTAGGGAGACGATACACATGAATTATCAAGCTTTATCGTCTCTGAAAATGTAAAAATATGTAGCAGACGACATGCTGTTTTTATTAGTTTTTTTTTTTTTTTTGTTTTTTTTTTTCAGAGACATATAGTCTTGGTATTTCGCGTTAATCATCTGTCATGCAGCCGATTCGCATGAAATGCTAAACATAATTTTCTCTGAAAAAGTTGAAGATAGAAATTGTAGCAGACGATATTCTATTTTTTTTTTTTTTTTTTTTTTTTTTTTTCGTTTCTTTTTTTGCAATTATTTTTCAGAGAAAAAAAATCTTTGCCTTCCAAGTGAATCGTCGGACATGAAATGTCAAGCCTTAAAAAAACTTAAAAAAATCTCTAAAAAAAAAAAAAAAAAAAAAAAAAAAGAAAACCTAATGTTTTAAAGTGTCGTCTGCTGTAGTTTCAAGGTTAATACTGTATTTATGGCTTTCATTTGATAGCAGAGCTGGGACGATGCATGGACATATAAATCTTTTAATAGTGTTATATTCGATTTTAAAGTTTGTGACATCTACACAATTAAAACAATTGACGTTACAGGGCTTTTTACCCATGTCGGGAACGAGTTGGACGGGAGGAGGGGCGTGTCTGCCAGCCGTCCAGATGGCCCTGAGGCACGTGAAAGAGAGATCTGTTCTTCTTGATGGATACAACTTGACGTATTCGTGGGTGGATACGCAGGTAAGTTGATAAACAAATAAATAAATAAATAAAATGTTCTTTGGCACGACATTTGACATGCGCAAGTTATTGTTGAATGAAACTGTCAGAAGTTATAGCATGTTTAGGAATATTGATGTTGTTGATATTTAAAATAGCCTATAGCTTAACCCTTAAACGCCAATCACAACTGCAGCAGACGACATTTTGGCATACTATTTATCTATTTCTTAAGAGAATTTCAGACGATTCACATGAATGTTGGATTTATTTTCTTTGAAAATATACTAAAATTAAAAAAAAAATGCCGTCTGCAATAAATCTTGCTTGGCGTTTTAAGCGTTAAAACTAAAGGCAAGCAGATCTTTTCACACTTTATGTTGTCCTAAAAACATTTTCAGGGGAAGCAACTCCGTATAAATTGTCTTTGCCCCCTTTCTGAAAGGTCTACTCTAAAAAGGAAAGTATTTGCTCCTAAAAGGAAATAGTTTATAATAGATTTTAAATTGTTATACCAGCCTAAAGGCCTTGAAAACACAGGACTATATAATGCTGTGGTAGTCTAAATGTCATCTAAGCGCAGAATTGTTATGCTGCTGTGTTAGGCTATTAAAAGGCCATGCAAACGCAGAACTATTATGATGCTATGCCTGTCAAAAGGCCATGAAAATGCAGAATTATTATGACGCTGCATCATTGAAACGCAGAACTATTATGATGCAATGCCTGTATAAAAGCCATGAAAACACAGAATTATTGTGATGTTTTGCCAGCTTAAAGGTGAAAACGCAGAAATATTAAGATGCTATGCCTGTCTTAAGGCCGTGGAAAGGTAGAATTATTATGATGCTGTGTCAGTCAAAAAGCCATGAAAACGCAGAACTATTATGATGATATGTCTGTCTAGGCCATGAAAACGTAGAATTATTATGATGTTATGTCATTTTAAAGGTCATGAAAACGCGGAGTTATTATGATGCTATGCCTGTCTAATGGCCATGAAAACGCAGAATTACTATGATGCTGTGTCAGTCAAAAAGCCATGAAACGAAGAACTATCATGATGCTATGTCTGTCTAAAGGCCATGAAAATGCAGAATCATTATGATTTTATGTCTGTGTAAATGCCATGAAACCGCAAAATTATTATGATGCTATGCCAGTTTAAAGACCATGAAAACGCAGAATTATTATGACGCTGTTGTCAGCTTATAGGCCATGAAAACGCATTATTATTATGATGCTAAGTCAGTTAAATCTCAATGGAAACACAGAATCATTACACTGTTGTGCGAGTCTAAAGGAAAAAATGCGCGGAATCTCGAGTCTCTAATTGCTATTATTTTACTTTCAGAACAGACTCATTTTCAAAAGGGGGTGGAAGGACAGGAAAGTTAAAAGGGAATCACTAAACTTGTTTCCCTGGTTGAATGACAGAAATATGCCAACTATATTAAGTCCCCTTAATTAACGAATCATCGAGCTTAACCTTACCATTGGTTGATAATGTTTTTTTGTAAAGTATCTTACAGCTATAACTAGAACAGTGTTTTCGGAGGAAAACGTATGTCCCCCACCAGTTTGAACAGACATATTGTTGAAATAGATTGTATCTATAATAAACTCAAGGTCACAATATACCTATATGTAAGTTTGGTCAAAATTCACCCATTCCTCAATGAGATAGGGTGCTGACAAGCCATTTTCTAAAAATCACAGTCCTTGTGTAACCTTGAAAATGAAATCAAGGTCACAAAAAATCTCATCAGTTCTTGTCTCTGTCTCAACAATATAGCTGTGCAAGTTTGGTTAAAATCCATCCATTCATTCAGCAGATAGCGTGCAGACAAGCCATTATCCAACAATCTGAGCCCTCCTGCGACCTTGAAAATGGGGTCAAGGTCACCAAAATAAAATCAGTTATTTTCCATGCCACAACAATTTGGCTCTGCAAGTTTATTTAAAATCCATCCATCCTTCAAGAGATACAGTGCAGACAAGCCATTTTCCAACAGTCTAAGCCCTAGTGTGACCTTGAAAATGGGGCCATCTAATCAGTTCTTTTCCATGTCACAACAATATAGATGTACAAGTTAGGTCAAAAGCAATCCATTCCTTTAGGAAATAGGGTGCAGACAAGTCATTTACCAACAATCTAAGCCTTAGTCTGACCGTGAAAACGGGGTGAAGGTCACCAAAATATAATCAGTTCCGATGCATGTCCCAAAAATATAGCTGTGCAAGTCTGGTCGAAATCATTCCTTTAGGAGACAAGGTGCAGACAAGCCATTTTCCACCAATTTAAGCCTTAGTGTGACCTTGAAAATGGGGTCAAGGTCATCAAAATATAATCAGTTCTTTTTCATGTCTCAACAATTAAGATGTAGAAGTTTGGTCAAAGTCCATTCATTCATTTAGGAGATAGGATGCAGACAAGCAATTTTCCAACAAGTTAAGCCTTACTGTGACCTGGAAAATGGGGTCAAGGTCACTAAAATCTAATCAGTTCATTTCCATGTCTCAACAATATAGCTGTACAAGTTTGGTCAAAATCTATTGATTCATTCAAAAGATAGGGTGCATACAAACCCTTTCCAACAAATCTAAGCTCTCCCGTGACTTTGAAAATGGGGTCAAGGTCACCAAAATCTAATCAGTTCTTTAACATGTCCCAGCATTGTACATGGTGCACGTTAGGTCAAAATCTATTCAATCCTACAAAAGATAGTTTGCGGACAAGCCATTTTCTAACAATCTAAGCCCTCCTGTGGCCTTGAAAATGGGGTCAAGGTCACCAAAATCTAATCAGTTCTTTTACATGTCCCAGGAATGTAGATGTGCAAGTTTGGTTAAAATCTATTTATTCCTTCAAGAGATAGTGTGCAGACAAGCCGTTTTCCAATCATCTAAGCCATCCTGTGACCTTGAAAATGGGGTCAAGGTCACCAAAATCTAATCAGCATTTTCCCCCTCTCAATGATATATTTGTGTGTTTGGCTAAAATCTGTCCATTCAATAAGGAGATAAGAGTGCAGACAAGAGGCTAAGCCCCATTTTTCAACCATCTAAGCCCTCCTGTGACCTTGGAAAATGGGGTCCAGGTCACCAAAATCTAATCAGCATTTTCCCCCTCCCAATGATATATTTGTGTAAGTTTGGCCAAAATCTGTCCATTCAATAAGGAGAGAGTGCACAAGTGGCTACGCCGACGCCGACGGGATCCGCACTAAAAACAATATGCCCCCCCCCCCCCCCCCCCCCATGGTGGGGGGACATAAAAATACACTTTCATGGCAGGCATAGGTATGTACATGCCTGAGATTTTTTAGTGGATATTATTAATCACATCGGTAATTATTGCTCTTATATATGTCAAACAATCTGCATCATACCAATGCAATGTTTGGCATGATTTCTTTACGGTTTTGGACAGGGATTTATTCTAGTCTAACACTGAAAGTTACAAGGATTTAGGGATAAAAACCTAGGGGCTCAGGAGTGCCAGTATTTTACGGTATTAACTGGGCCAATATTTCACGGTATTAATCAGTCGATGAGACTTTAAACACAGCACAAAGTTGATTAATAAAAATGTCATGAAATGGATGGTTTCATATTACCCCTGTCACAGGTCCTCGGGCAGTCGTATTGGCCTTCGGATGGCTGCATTGGCCCTCGGCTTCGCCTCTGGGAAATACAGCAATCATCAGGTAAATACGACTGCCCTCGGACTTGTAACAGGGCCGTTTAATAATCTTATAGTACAACATACAGAAAAAAATACATATGGAGATACCCATGTGAAAAGACCACAGTCAAAAGCCTTCCAAAAGCATAGATTCAAACATAGATCATCGAAAAAAGAACACATGAAGAGGAACTGCAAAAGAAATACCATCTCAGTCAACGTTATAGCGATCAAACTTGGTTTTTCATGCGTTAACATTCGCCAGGTCCCGAGGGAGGTGTTGAAAACCGAGGCCGGAGACCGCGGTTTTCAACACCTCCCTAGGGACCTGGTGAAAGTTAATGCATTGAAAAACCATGTTTGATCGCTATTATTGCATAAAAACTGAAAACATTTGCTACATTTCGCGTTTTTCTTGCACTATTTTGTTTCGCCTTTTCACCGATGTCTCGTGAACGCAATTTCCACGGACTATGCTTGTTCTAGGGCCGGGCAGTACACACCTCGTAACGGCAGCAAATCTGTGGCCCCGGTACGAACATATTAAAAGTTGCGAAGCCGTGCATTAACAGCGCGTGAATTGCCTTGTTAATACACGGCTTTTCATCGGTTCATGTACGGCTGTTGATAACGTGCGACACTGCTTTTCATGCAATAATAAATATCATTGTAAGGCTTCAGCCTGATTTTTGGGTCGATTGTAAATTTACAATTGCGCCATAGTATACAAATGCCAATATTTAAGGTAATTGTTCACATGAATATCATTGACCAGTGTAATCAAATCGCGCGTCAGATAAAATCCAGGTAACGGTTATTTATGGCCGCGCTATTCTTGTCGCTGTGACACCAGAGTGCTGTTGATAGAGGGTTATCTGTAAAACTTTAACTGGACATTTGGGACAATGGCAAAAGTGCAGATCCAGATCAGACGCCACAGAAAGCGGCGTCTGATCAGGGTCTGCACTGTTTGCTTAAATTACAGGGAAGTAAGGGTTAAATGAAGCAGTCTTAAGTCCCCGCTCAGGACTAATTTCCCAGCATTCACTCAGAGACAATCGACCCACCAGTGCTGTCAGTGCTTTGATATGGATATCAAGCCTTTATATCACGCAACAACTCCAAAAGAGCAAGCACACGACAAAACCTACAATAATACCTGTTTGACCAGCAAAGACTTAGATCAGCCTGTACATTCACCAAGTAGGGTAACGTTCATAGCTCTTTGAATAGCCCGGAGGCTTTAAAAGGTACATGCGATTAGCAAAGACTCTGATCAGACTGCGCGGATGCGCAGGCTGATCTGAGTCTTCGCTGGTCGCACAAGTCATATTGTAGGTTTTGTCATGCGCTGGCTCAATTATAAACTCTTCAATGCCTCGAACAGTGATGTCTCGTTTACCGTGACTGATTCGAATTCAATTTTGAGTTCCTAGGAAAGTCTTCCAATAGCTCAAAAAGCAAATATTTAGGGATATTTTAGAGATTTTTTTCTTATTTTGTCATGAAAATGTATGTAATGTGTACTAATTAGAATAGCAACATCGAGGCGATTTTGATGAGTACATTCATCATATTATTATTTTATAGAAGCACGAAAAGACCTTCCTTAATTATCTCCAACTGCCTCCTGACCGGGTGATATGATTAACCCTCAGTGGCTCGAACTACCCATGTCTAGAACTTATTTCATGGTCCTAAAGATGTTTGAACCACTGAAAGTCGACAATACAAAATATCGAAATCACACACACACACACACACACACGCACGCACGCACGCACGCACGCACGCACGCACGCACGCACGCACGCACGCACACACACACACACACACACACCACAACAACAACAACAACAAACAAACAAACAAACAAACAACAACAACAAACAAACAACAACAACAATAACAACAACAACAACAACAAACAAACAAACAAACAACAACACCAACAAACAAACAAACAAACAACAACAAACATACAAACAAACAACAACAAAAAACAACAGCAAACAAACAACAACAAACAAACAAACAACAACAAACAAACAAACAACAACGACAAACAAACATCAACAACAACAACAATCAAACAAACAACAACAATCAAACAAACAAACAAACAACAACAACAAACAAACAAACAAACAAACAAACAAACAAACAACAACAACAATCAAACAAACAAACAAACAACAACAATCAATCAATCAAACAAACAAAACAACAACAACAACAACAATCAAACAAACAAACAAACAAACAACAGCAACAGCAACAGTCAAACAAACAACAACAACATTAATCAAACAAACAAACAAACAAACAAATAAACAAACAACAACAACAATCAATCAAACAAACAAACAACAACAACAACAATCAAACAAACAAACAAACAGAGAGTAAAGTGGGCGGCGAAAAAAAGGCGGTGAATACAACGGTAATAGAAATGGCATGACATGCAAAAAGGTCTACTAAATGGGTCTACCAAAAAAAGGAAAGAATTTGCTCTCTGTGAGAGCCAACTCTTTCTTTTCAGAGTAAAGAATGAGAAAAGTAAAAAATGAAGGAATTCACTCTATTTTGGAGCAAGTGATTTTGTTTTAGAGTAAAGCAGAGCATTGGTTGCAGGAAGGTAAAAAGGAGGTCACAAAATTTTTGCGGAAAATCAACATGCTCATATCCACTTGTCTCAATTTTAGTGATGCAAGAATTAATGTATAACATTTGAAATACATTATTATTCTAGGCAACAATACCAGCTTCTGCGTATTTTACATAAAACTATTTCAGTGTATGTATTTGTTATATGAACTATAAGATGCCGAAGATAGCTTAACGAGTGTGGTTTTGAACAAATGTTCACTCTTTCCTGTTTCGGTGGTATCTCATTTATTTAAACTTTTGATTAGCTAGACGGTTTGTGAAGGTTGCTTCAAGTATTGGCTCTGCAAGGTGCCCTATTGACTTTTACACATGACATGCCATAAATAAATAAATGAATAAATAAAACTAATAACTCTGATACCGAAACACCGTTTCTGGATTAAAATATATCAACATCTAATGATGAAATATCTACTAAAATTATGACAAAACGGGACGACTTGATTCGATATTGTATTTTTTTTTTTTTTTTTTTTTTTTAAATGTCGATGTCTATGATGTATCCGTATTTCTCAGTTTAGTTTTACTAGAGCATTCAGACAAACGGTGATAAATAGTCGAACAAAAATTTAATTACTATATTTCTTAAGCAAGATGCTAGGTAAAACGTTTTATCACCGTCATTCCGAATTAATGTCCAGATTATAACCTTGATTTGGAGGAAAAAAAAATGCAAGAAAGTCTATCGGAGTTTGAATTTTATGGTGACTTAGCACTGTCAAATATTATTTATTTTCCGGAAAGTTAAAAAAGATTGTCATTCGCTATAAAAAATATGTACAATACATGTATGTATATTCTGCAACTATAACTTTTTTCATGCTCAACTCAGCTGAACATGAAATTTTCTCTGCTAATAAATATGAAAATGCTAAAAAATGCCAACAAAATGCCAGTATTAGTTGGAATTTTCGTATTTATTTGCAGAAAAAAATATGCTCAGCTTATGTTTAGCAAGAAAGAATTTACAATTGTTAGTAATTTAAGATTTATTAGCAGGACAAATTTCATGTTCAGCTGAGTTGAGTATGAGAAAAGTTTTATAATCTCGGGATAACATGCTCCTCTCTTTCATTACATGACGGTGATAGGTCCTCAGACTATATGACAACTCCTCCCTTGATTAGAAGGTTTGCACCTGACTTAGCCTAGCCACTAGACGTTAAAATGAATAATATGGGAACAAAGCCATCTACAGCCGACTCTCGTTATCTCGACCTCGCTTATCTCGAATAACCGCTTATCTCGAAGTGAAATTCTGATCCCTGTATTAAAATGGAAATCTAACAATAGGTAATCAAATATTGTGGAAAAGAGGAGAAATTGCTCATTAGGAGCAATTTCTCCTCTTTTCCACAATAGTTTCAATATATCTCTGACTTCAAGTCATTTTACATATTCATTTGTGGAATGTGTTCGATTTATTTTTCCTCAATTCTGCAAATCCGATATGTCGAGGAAAGGATATCTATATCTCGAAGTATTTCAGAGAGTTCCTTGAACTTCGAGATTACGAGAGTCGACTGTATTTGCAATAAAATAAACAGTATACTATTTTAGCTAGTTTAGTCTGCTTTCTCAGTTTTAGCCAGTGAGAGTGGTGGAGACTCTACCAAATAGACTTGCCATCATTGAGAATATATACAAATATATATACTTATTATCAGACGAGTAGCTAATGCCGGGAGGGTCCAATATGTATTTAAAGGGGTGTAAGGTAGAAATTCCCATAAAAGCTTCTCTTATTGCAAATTCTTAATTTATTTATACTGTGTAGACTCTTATCCTTAATTCTTTGGATCAGACCATCTCAAAGAGTAGGAGTATCTTGTTAATTTGTAATACATGTATTATCATGTATTATAGAAATTCATGTATTTAATGCAAACATTGTAAACCCTGATCAGACGCTAGGTTCTGCGGCGTCTGATTTGGCTTTACACTGTGTGCCAATGTCCCTTCTTGTGGGATGCTGGACATTAATGGGTTATAGGCATTATTTTTAGTTAACACTCTTTCTCTTTCTCTGTCTCTCTCTCTGTCGCCCTCTCTGTCTGTCTGTCTGTCTGTCTGTCTGTCTCTCTCTCTCTCTGACCTCCCTTTGCTTAGTCTCTTTTACGTGATACGCATGTCCTAACAAATGTCTGAAATTGTGTATATTTAGAAGACGTAACTGCATGGGTCTAAGCTTGCTGTCAGATCCTGAAACTTGAGATATTTGAAACTGATACAATTTTCTCTAATACAAAATTCTGGATTAAATTTTTGACTGCGCATAGAAATTGTTCCTGTGCTTAACACAATTAACCCTTAAAATGCTAGAAAAACCTGCATCTGAAAATGTCGTCTGCTGAATATTCTTGCAAACTTTTCAAACCTATTTTTGCATACAGGCAAACAGTGTGGACCCTGATCAGACTGCTCCTAAAGGAGCAGTCTGATCTGGGTCCACACTGTTTGCAAAAATGACTTTTAAAATCACAAACAGATGGCAAAGCAGACGACATTTGTTGTGATTGGCAGTTTAAGGGTTAAATCGTTTATTGTCGGTACGTCTAAGACTCGTTCCTCTACGACAAGCTGTGCTTATTTCTGCATGATAGAAGATATGCAATATCAAATGAGCCGGGACACAGCATTTCATACCAGATTGTATGTGCACCCAGCGAAGACTCAGATCAACCTGCGCGTCCAGGCTGGTAAGAGTCTTCGCTGGTCACCTGAAGACGCTTTGTATCACTGCCTATCCATCTAGTGCTCTGCGAAGTCGCTGGTCAGACTGCACGAATGCGGAGTTGTCTTTGCGGGGCCTAAATGCATTTTGTAGGAAATGATATTGCCCGACTCAAATGGCTTGTTGCTTTAGTTCATTTGCTCAGCTTAATTGAAAACACGTGCCTTGTATAAGTGTGAACTAGAGTAGCCTTTAGATTTTATTCTAAAATGATTACCAAGGCAATTCTTTGTCGTTTTTTAATAATATCAACGTTCAGTTGCCTCTATATATTTGCGTTCCAATAAACTTTTTAAACTCATCACCTGATCCTTGATGACATACATATTCATTTATTACATAAATGAACGCACTAACATGACTCTATTTTCTTTTTTTTAATTTATGAACACAGTATAATTCCCATCACAGCAGTGAAATGAAGTTTGTGTCATAATACAAACTTGGGAAGACTAAAGTGACGAAATTAGACTGAACACAACGTGTGAAAATACACATTATGGTATGTGCGTCCTGCGAAGACTCAGCTCAGTCTGCCAATCAAGACAGATTATGCAATATAAAACATTGATAAAATAACAAACAAATTCAAAAGCTGGTTTAAAAACAAAAAAAAAGTCTGAAAATCGCTTTATAATGTACACCCCTCCATGCAATGTTGTTACTATATTTCAACTCAGTGATGCCTAACAAGGGACATTGGCAAACAGTGTAGACCCAGATCAAACGCGGCGTCTGATCAGGGTCTACACTGTTTGAAATAAACATTGGAATTATTTTTTATAAAACACAGTGATAATAAAAACTGACCAAACACCCCTTCAATTTGAAATGGACCCGTCCAAAGAGTTGAGGTAGAAGTGTCCTTTCGGCATATATAGTTTAATGGAGGAAGTAGATTTTTCATTACAAATGAGCTAGGATAGAAAAGGTTAAAACTGAGGTTCCCAGTAATCCAAATAAAAAATAAATTCCAAACTTCGAGA